>AP028450.1:12377155-12842155 GCA_036509395.1 Antheraea yamamai
GACGGCCACTCAGCGGGTCCGCCTCGCGGGCCCTCTCCGCCGCCTCCTTCTGCGAGATGACGTCCTCGCAGAAGGAGGACATCGCTCGCCACGCCTGTTCGCTGCCGAGCATGGCCGAGACCACGCTCGGCAGCGACAAGTCAGGTCCTACCGCCGCCGCCAGAATGCGGCGCTGCTCCCCCCACGCAGCACACTCAGACAGAGTGTGCTGCGCGGTATCTTCGTCAGCGCCGCACTCGTGACAGGCGGCGGTCGGCTCCCTGCGCGCGATCCGGTGCAGGTACCACCCGAAACAACCGTGTCCGGTGAGTACCTGCACCAGTCGGAACGTCAGGGAGCCCCACTCCCTATCAATCCACTCCCGCAGGACCGGGCGGACGGCGTCTACGGTAAACCGCCCGAACCGCTCGTCCGCCAGGTCCTGCTGCCATCTTTCGACGGCGTCTCTTCTGAGACGCCGTCTCTCCGCCTCTACTTCCCTGGGAGCCGGAGGCTCCCCCCTTCGTTTTCTCGCCGCCGTGAATTGGTACACGGCGGCGAGAACTCCTGCCTCCAGCTCCCAGGGTAGGGAGCCGGCGAGCGTGAAGGCCGCCGCAGAGGACACCGTCCGGTACCCCCGGATCGCCCTCAGTGCCACCGTGCGCTGCGCATTACGCAGCGCGCGCACGTTGGCGGCACCGAGGGCGTCGGCCCAGACTGGTGCCCCGTAGGCGGCCATCGCCCGCACGACTCCCATGTAGAGTCGGCGGCACCCGGCGCCCGGCCCCCCTATGTTGGGGAGTAACCGGCCGAGTGCCGCCGCCGCCCCAGCAATTCGCGGTCCGAGCCCCGCAAAGTGGGGCTCGAACCGCCAGCGCCCGTCCAGGGTGAGGCCCAGATATTTCATCTGGGTCCCCACCCTGATCCGGGCGCCCTCCACCACAATGTGGGCCCCAGGTGGTGGCCCCCGCCGAGGCCCATGAAAAAGTAGGGCCTCGGTCTTTTCGAGGGCCACCCTGAGGCCCAACCTCCTGATGCGCCTGACCACGAGGGTTGTGGCCATCGTGGCCAGGCGCTCCACCTCCCTCCATTCCCCCCCCCCGGGCTACGACTAGGGTGTCATCCGCGTAGCATATGAGGCGTGCCCCATATGGGAGCACGCCGCGGAGCACCCAGTCGTAGCCCATGTTCCACAGGAGCGGCCCCAAGGCCGACCCCTGTGGAACCCCCCGTCTTGTGGCCCGCTTGACCATTCGCCCGTCGCTGTCTACGTAGGCGACCTCCCTACCTTCGAGGTAAGCCTCCAACACCCGCCGCAGGTACGGGGGCACTCCGAAATATCGGAGCGCCTCCCGTATAACACCATGCGGCAGGGTGTTGAAGGCGTTGGCGATGTCAAGGGACACCGCCAACACCCTTTCCCCCTGGGAGGTCGCCTCCGCAGACAGCGACTTAAGGAGGGACAGGGCGTCCACCGTGGAACGCCCTGTCCGGAAGCCATACTGCGCGTCCGCCAGATTCGGCCCCACGCCCTCTAGGTGCTGGACGACCCGGGAGGAGATAATTCTCTCCAGCGCCTTCCCGGCGTCGTCCAGCAGGACGAGGGGCCGATACGCGGACGCGCAGTCCGGAGGGCGGCCTGCCTTTTGCATCAGGCAGAGCCGCCCAAGCTTCCAGGGCTTCGGGAACTGCCCGACCGCAAGACACCGGTCGAACAGCTCCCGAAGCCACCCCCCTAGATGGCCCAATGCTAGGCCGAGCACCCGACCCGGGACCCCATCAGGGCCGGGCGCTCTACGCCGGCTGAGGAGGCGCTCGACTGCCCTCCCCATCTCCTCCTCCGTTATCGGAGGGGGAGGACCGTCGAGCACCTCCTCGACTGCCTCCCGAGGCGGAGGCATGGGAGGAGCCGGTAGCATCGGAGGGTCGGGGAACAGCTCTCCCACGACCCTCGCTACCACCTCCGGCCGGAGGGTCTCCGTCGCCGGGGGCGCCCAGGATTGTAACTTCATTCGTACAATCCTATACGGGCGCCCCCAAGGATCCCCCTCCAGCGTCTGGAGCAGCTCCTCCCATGCTGCTTGCTTCGCCCGGCTGATGGCAGCCTGCAGGGTCTTCCTGCACTCCCTATAGCTGCCATACAGCCGGGCCTCCGCCTCCGGGTCCCTATGCCGGCGCCGGCGGCTGCGCCCGAACAGCCGCCGGGCCGCGGAGCAGGCCGCTCGGAGATCGGCGATCTCCGGCGTCCACCAGTACACCGCCCGTTTGTCTGGGCGGTGTACGCTCCGCGGCATCGACGCGTCGCAAACCTCCGTGAGGGCTGCACGGAGGCGGGCTGCGGACGCGTCGACATCAGCCTCTGTGGGGGGGGGGGCATGGCCCAGGCCTGGACGATGGCCGCCTCTTCCGCTAATTCACGGTTGAGGCGGCTCATCGCCCAACAGGGGAACTTCGCGCCCCTCCGGGGGCGAGTGCCAATTCCGGCTTGGGAGGTGGAGACCTCGAACCTGACATATCGGTGGTCCGATAAGGTCTCCACCTCCTCCAGCACTCTCCACCCCCGGACACGGCGTGCGACGGACGGTGTTGCGAACGAGACGTCCACCACCGACGCCCCGTTCCATCGCACGCACGTGGGGACGCTCCCCCTGGTTGAGGAGGGACAGCCCCAACTCGGCTGCCCACTCCTCAACGGCCATGCCCCTCAGGTCCGTGACAGCCGCTCCCCAGGTCCTCGATTTGGCATTCAAATCCCCCATGAGGACCACGGGGAGCGGCGACAGCCGCCTGACAGCTCCCTGCAGGGAGCCGAGGTACGCCTCGAACTCCCGCAGGGGCTTGTTAGGGGAGAAGTACGCCCCCACAATGGCGTACTCTCCCCAGACGGCCGTCACGAACCCGGCCCCTCTTTCTCTTGCCGCCAGGGACGAACCTCGACCCGCCACGATCGCCACGGAGCCGTTCCGGTCCCCAGCCCACTGCGGCTGGGAGGGAACGAAATAGGGCTCCGTGGCGACCGCGAGCCCGATACCCCACTCCGCCACTGACTGCACAAGGAGATCCTGTGCAGCGGCGGAGTGGTTGAGGTTCGCCTGGAGGAAGTTGCATACGGACCGATCCATTATTGGTCCATAGCAACTTCCTCCTGCCTGGCGGCCACCACCCTCGGACCTGATCCCGCTACCGGGAGGTCCCTACCCTTGGTGGTGGGGGGCCTACAACTTCGGCTCCCCATCACGTGCCCCGAGGGCCTCCCAGCGTCGGCACACACGGCGCAGCGGGCCACCTCCGCTTTGCATTCGGCCGTCTTATGGCCCGCCGCGCCGCAGCGGTAGCAGCCGTCCCCCCTGCTGGACGAGGAGGGGCACGTGGGGCGGGTGTGCCCCAAGCCCATGCACTTGAAACAGCGCAGGGGCTTCTCGTCCAGCAGGTGGACGCGCACGACGCTCCACCCGACCAGGAGCTTGCCGGCCTGAACAAGCTCCTTGGCCGCCGCCGCGGGGAGCGTCACGTGGACTGCGCCGAGGCCCCCCCAGTTCCGTTTTATTTCGCCGACCTTCAGGTCGGCGACCCTGCAGCCGGCCTTCGCCGCCACGACCGTCTCAATCTCGGGGGTGGACACCGAATCGTCCAGCCCGACGATCCGGATGTCCGCCCTCTTTGTAGGTACGACGACCGTGGCGATGTCGGCCAGCGCCACCTTGAGCTCCCGGGCCAGTTCGGCGGCCTTCTCCTTCGTCTGCCCCGGGAGCTCAATTTTCCGGGCTCCCGTGGCCGTTTGCCGGACCCGGACCTCCCCGACGCCCATGTCCGGCAGGGCCACGGCTTCCCGCGCCTTCACCAGGACCTCCCTGTATCCTATCCCCCTGTCGGCTGCGGTATCCTGCAGCGTTACAACAACCGCAGCCGATTGGGGGACGGATGGCAGTTTCGGCCCTGGTGGCTTCGCCTGCGGCTTTGTGGGCGCCTTCGGGGGCGCCGCGGCGGCCGCGGAGGCCTTGGGCTGCGAAGCCGGGACCGCCTTCTTTTTCCTGCCCACTACTTTGGTCCACTCCATCGTGGTAGTAGGGGCAGGAAGCTCAGCCCAGCTCATGCCCAGTGGTTGGGCGATTGTGGCCTGGGCCACCGGTGCCGGCCTCGTGGGTGGAGCCCCCGCTCCTCCCTTCTTCTTGTCCGCCGCTAGAGGGGGGCGAACTGGAGCCTCTGGGGGGAGGCGACTCGCCAGACTCTCCAGACGTGCGTTCAGCATGTTGCTGAACGACGTCTGGAGGGAGCGCTCTAGGCGAGCTACAGCCCCGGCGAGGGCCTCTTCCCACTGCAGTGTGGGAAGCTCCGTCGGCGCCATTGCGGGAGCAGGAGGCGGGGGCATCTGCCTCTTGGCGTTAGCCTCCTGCTTCCAGGCCAGAACCTCCGCCTTTAGGTCCTCGACATGGCTGCGGAGGTTCTTGGTCTCCCGCTGGAGCTTCCGCACCTCGTCCGACTCGGAGCGATCCGCCAGAGCCTCAACAATCTCTTTTAGGGTCCTTGCAGCTCCTTTGAGCTCCTTTATGCAAGGACCCTTCAGGTTTTTCGACTTCTTCACTGTTTCGAAGATAGTCGCCACCTTAACTCCGGCCAGAGCCTTCAACGTAAAAACGTCAAGGCCCTCCACGTCTAGAGGCTCAGTCTCGGAGCTCGCCGCCGATCCCGCCTTTGAGCCGGTCTTGGATCCGGCAGCTGAGGCAACGACCGAGTCCGTCGTCGAGGCCTCCGAGTCTGCCCCGCTCAAACTCCCGGCCAAGGCCCGGTCAAATGACCCGTCGGCCTCCCCCATTATGCCGCGACCACCGCCGACGTTGCGGCTGATGCGCCTTGCGGTGCCCCGCTGAAATTTGTTTGTTTTAGGAGCCTTCCGCTCCTCCACTTCCGTGTCGGAGTCCACCGACACACTCACCCGCTTCTGCGTGATGCGTTTCGCGCTCATGGTTCGCTGGAGACCCCAAGGTCATCCAGCAAGCCAAGAGCAAGAAAGCCAAGTCCAGTCAGCGCGCCAGGTCGTCAAAAAGCAAGAGAACAATCCGAAAAAAAACAAGCCAAGTCGATACAAGAAAATAATCCACGTCAGTCCAAGAAACAAGCCAAGTCAGATGATTAAACTAGTTCGGAATCCGTAAACAAGCCAAGTCAAAATATATAATACTAAAACACCACAGAAAACCACCCATAAACGACTCAAGACTCCCAATTCGCCAATTCGCAACCTATCTGAGCTAACCTAAGCTAAGCTACATATCCATACTTATATGAGTTATTGAAACATATATGTGTACCAAGCATACATACCTCAACAACTCTTATATGTATTTTGTGTCGGATAATTTTTCTAAACTATTTCAGTTCGATATGGGAAAAACAAAAATAAAACCCTTCCACTTTCATGTATAAGCATTTGTGCGTGCACATGTGTGGAGGCGATATGTGTAATGTCGTTGCAGTGTTGTAAGATTTTGTGTCACTGTATCGCGTGAGCAGCGTACTTAAGGGCTCCACGCCGAGGGAACGGACCTAGGACTAACATTTGTTAGTAATAGTTAAAACTAGGATTATTATTTAGTCCTTATAAAAAAATAATTAGACACACAATCTTCTTAATGACAATGAAATTCTAAGCATTTCGATTCGCCGTGCTATAGGGTTCATTGTATTACAGGATGAGGAGTTGGGAACAGCACATAGGGCTTGTGACCCAAGTACTGGTTTAAGCTCTATTATTTTACGGTTTCAATCACTGCCCACACTCTTCTCCTCGCCTTACCAAATCTGGTATCACCAGTTTATTATCTACAATAGCCACTTTAGAGATTCTCTCCAAAAAGCAGTTTATAATTACTCGTAACAGATCAAGACATCTTTGGTATTGGAATGAATCGATGAATGAATGAACGAATTGAACGAATTCGACAGTACGGCGTATGATAACGTCATTTGAACGAGCTGTAGTTAATCGTTTCTGTGGTAATAGCCTGAGTCATCTAACAATTGCCAGAGCTGTGAATGCACAATCATACTAAGTAGGCATTATGAACAAGAATCGTGCCTTGAATTTGTATCATTTATTCTGTTTATTAATAAAATATAATAAAATACAAATCTATATAAGATATATTAGAGCGTAGATCAGATGAAACTAGTGCAATGTGTTCGTCATTTCCAGATTTAATTTTAGTAATGGTCTGGCATGTTTTGAGTGACTTACAGTCCAAAGTACTATTTTACAAATAAGAGTTTCAAATTCAAGGGTGTGGGCTTTATGTTACAGGCATCACTCATGAAGGGATTTGACTGGAATTTAATAAGGGCATGGAAGGGATATCAAAACTGTATGAAAAATAAGTATTCATGTTACATTTATAAATAAAAGAGATAAAAATTTAATTACATTACAAAATTGTATAAAACCTGCAAGCCAAAAACTAGATAATATTTTTTTAATTAATGAAACTACCTACTATTTGAATAGTTATAGCAAATTTTGTGTTAAAGATTAACGTCATGAGAACAAGTCGTTCTCACAATGAAAAATAAACAATATTTCAATATTCGAAAAATGAGAATGTAGATGACGTTAAAATAAATTTATTCATAACATAATAAATATTGTATCATGTACAACTAAAAAATTAGTACAAGAATAATCTGATAGATGGCGTTAAAACAACTAATTACTATCCAGTTAAGAGAAGGAAAACATGAAATCTCATGTCTACAGTTTCTATTTATTTTCAAAGCCTATTTTATTTACAACTCCGGCTTCAGATTTTTACAACGGCATAGTACTTCCTGTAAGCCTCTAAAATTCTGGATCAACGAACTATCAGCAACAGGTCGCCTTATCGCGTCCCAATTTGTCAAATCCTCGGGCAAACCGTGAAATCCGTTCGGAAACTTCACCGTTACACTGACGCAACGTGTCGCAGACAACAAAGGGATTTGCATATGTATCCGAACGCGTCGGCGCATGTGTATTAAAAAAAATACTGTCCCAAATTCGGAAATCGAACGAAACACGACTCTCTGTTAGAGTTATTCGAAACTCGATTTTCTACTTCGAACGTAAATCGAATTTGTTCGGCAATTTTGAATGTTACAAGGTGTTGCATTTGAATTTGATTTTTAAGCACCTGTATTTAAGATTCAAAATGTAATGTTAGAATCTTCGTAAAGGTATTTTACACGGAGAATGGACTGTTTAGTGAATGGAGTCTTTAGAACCACAAATGAACGTTATCTCGAATGCCTGTTCATATATTATATCGTCCATATATGTACCTACTGCGTATTTTTATTTTTATAACAGATTAATAATAAGGTGTTATGTAATTGACGTTTCTATTAGCTGTAATGAATGTCATAAACTTTTTGGTAAAAATTTGAATGACCATTTTTAATCTATTGTTATTTGTACGCGCTAATCTCAGGAACTACTAGTCCAATTTGAATAATTATTTCAGTGTTAGATAACTCATTTATTGACTCTAAGACTAATAGGAGAGGAGCACCAATGAAGAATGTTTCAAAGTGGTTATTTTTTCTTTTTGAGAGCTTCCGTTATGTGTGAGTTAGCCCAAAGCAACTATTCCACGTGGAGGAAGTCGCGGGCCGAAGTTAGTACACTAATAATAGTACAAAACTTAGAGAGTCTGTATGTTTATACTCGCTGATCTCAAGAAGTACTAATCCGATTTAAAAAAAGGATTACTTCGTTTGATATCTCCTATGTTAAGGAAAGTTCTACACTATATAACTTCATGCGACGGCCACAATTTTAAAGACCGGAGCAGAATTTCAAAACAGATGTTATAACCGCAATATGATAACATAGAATTACAATCCCCTTGCCTCTACATCGCTTTTACGTGATTTATCGTCTTATTTATAACTTTCGTGACATCTTATGTAATACTAGTTGTTACTCGCGACTTGGTTTGCGTCTTTTATTACCTTAACAATATAACATAACCTTACATAAGCACCACACCGCTTGTCCTACTACATCAAGACAAGAAAGAATCATGGCTAAATGCGTAGTGTATACATTTTGAAAACTTTATGGTAAAGTGTAGTTACAGTGATATATTTTGGCTGTACATAAGTAAGGTACGGTAAGGTAAAATCAAAATTCACTCAATTTCTGAATGTCTCATTTTTGTCTGAATATCTCGTTTGCTATATTTTAATCTAATAACGCATTACCACGACTCAGTTAAATAATATAAAAGTAACATTGAACGTAAGAACGTGAACTTTGATGACTATGGATGTAAAACGTTGACACTGGCCAATGCGCATACCAACGCCTCTAGTGGTAACTAATTGAAGCTAAAATTAATAACAGCAGTTATAAATTTAGAAGAGCACTAAAAACTATGGAGAGTAGAGGGAAGGAGAACTAACTCATATGGTTCAGATGTTGAAAAAGTGTCCAGCTCTCAACACTACATAGTTCTAAGACCCTCCAAAATGGCGGTAGCATAGGCAAACGTTATGGATAGTCTGAAGTAATCTTCTAAATATAACCTAAAATAAATGATGTAAGAAATTCTGGAGTGTGACATAATTTCCGTAAACTTAATTTTTTTTTTTTATATCAAAGGAGGCAAACGAACAGGCGGGTCATCTGATGTTAAGTGATCACCGCTGTCCATAGACACTAGCAACACCAGGGGAGTCGCAAGTGCGTTGCCAGCCTGTCTATAGCGTAAGAAGGGAAGGAAGGAAAGGGAAGGGAGATGGGGAGGGGGGAGTTGAGGTGGGCCTTCGGCGCTCTCACTGACTGAACGAAACGCAACAATGCAAGCACTGTTACTTCACGTCGGTGTTTCTATGGGTCGGGTGGTAGTACCCCGGGCGAGCCGACACATTCATGCTGAAACCAGTAATAGCTTCAGCGTACCTTTACCATTAACAAGATACGTCTTGTGATTTTCGAGTGTCTACTTCTATTAAAACTTGCTGAAATAACTGAACAATAATGAATCCTGTTGCTACTGTAGCGCCATCCTAATTCAACGTATTATACCGGACACTTTCATACACAGAGATGGTTCTCCTCACCTTTACACTCCATACCACGCATACAGCTAAAAAAACATTACGTGTATAAACGGAGTGTACACGCAGAGGAAGTGAAACTTCGTTGGCTTATATGCGCACTTTTTCAATTTTAATTGAATATTACATATTATAGATAGGTTTATGCCAAAACAAACAGCTACTAAAGCTAATGAAGTGTCCCTTTTGAAAATCAATATGTTATCTAGTTTTATCAGCGGACGGATTACTCTACAAGCGATACCGTGCATTACACTGCAATGTATTCAGCGAGGGGTAAGCAGGGAGGGAAATACCGTGACATTTTTGACCATTCTCTTAAAGAGTTTTTGCCCAAAACCCAACCTGATGTTTAGATGAATGTATTATATGTATGTGATATGTGAAATTAATGAAAGTATTGGTGCTTCAGTCGCTTTTAAAATCTTTGAACGAAGGGAAAGGTTTTTTTTTTTTTTATATCATAGGAGGCAAACGAACAGGTGGGTCACCTGATGTGAGTGATCACCACCGTCCATAGACACTTGCAACACCAGGGGAGTCGAAGTGCGTTGCCAGCCTGTGTAGGGAGGGGGGGGGGGGGGGGGGGGGGGAGAGGAAAGTGGAAGGGGAGGGGAGGTGGGTGTCCGGCGCTCTCACTGACCGAACGAAACGCAACAATGCAAGCACTGTTACTTCACGTCGGTTTTCTGTGAGAGGGTGGTACTACCCCGGGCGAGCCGACCCATTTATGCTGAAACCAGTAATAGTTTGAGCGTGGCTCTACCACCTACTAAAAGGTTGAGCGAAACTCGCAAAGTTTGAGCGATATTGTACGTAGGTAGTGTTTGCGCTTTTCTAAGTTTCCATTCGTAGAAAAAGAACAATATTTACACGCTATCTGCTTGATATTTAGCGGGCATCTAATATCTAATATCTAATATCTTTATCATTAATATCTTTTGTACACTAATAAGTAGGTAGTTGATATTCACAAAGAATATGTGTTATTAGCTTATTATGGATAACTCATTAACGGATATCTCAACTCAACTCAATTCAGGTATATTTTCATACAAGATTTTTTTTTATGAACGCTTTTTTATCTTTATCGTGAAGACGGTAATTACAAACAAACATTACATATAGATTGTTTTATTAAAAAGCCTAAAGGAAAGCAACTAATAATAAAAACCGGCCCAACGCGAGTCAGAGACAAGCTAAGGATCCTAAACTGCATGAAAGATTATTTTTAAATCTATACATATAATAAGAATGTAAATCTAACGTGTCTGTACTTTTTCGATTTTCGTGAAAAAAATTGTTGCAGGTGTCTAGGAATAAGTAAGTCTGTCTGTCTGTTTGTATGAACACGTATCACTACTAAAGTACTGGCGTCACAATAAACCCTCAGTAAAGCATATCCTCGGGAGTAATTTAGTGTTTCTTTCATTAAAATCGGCCCACTCTATCAAAAGTTACTGTAATTTTAATAACGACGCGACTTAAGTACGAGAGAAAAGTAGACAAATAAATGGACTTAATACATTCAGATGACTTTATTAATCACTGTTTTTTAGTTTGAAGTTGTTGTTTTTTTAAGTCGCGGGCATAGTTAGTACATAATATAGATTATTAGCTGATTCCGCAGCTTCGCACGCTTTAATATGGATTTAACTTTCCCTTCGAAACTATTTTTTTTCTAAACATAAGGTACCCTATTCCGTACCCCATGACAACGTGTATGGAAAGTTACATAAAGATCGGTTGAGTACAACCAAACTTGCATTCGGATTTATACTGTAATGTGGGACAAATAAAGACTAAGAAAGAGTATATAAGAGATAGTAAAAAAATAGCACTAATTATAGAAAAGCTAAGGAGTAATTTATTCAAACGATAAGAGGAATAGGCCAGTGATGCAAACTATAAAGCTACGTGTAATCACCACGCAATAATTACACTCAAAGAGTAGCCTAACAAAAACATAACGTTCAAAAAGTTCAACTTATTCAGCCTCTAAATTCAATTCCAGCCCGCATTCGTGTAACTGACTGCGTTGAAAACCTCCTTTATCAAAATTTAACGCTACGAAAAAAAAAACAAAATAAAATAAAAATTATGAAATCAACGGCAATTAATTTTCATTTATTCTGAATTTACTCAATAAATATCCCTTAAAATGACACCTGGAAGCGAATTAAAATTCAAACTCAACCTCATAACTCAATGTAGAACGACCTTTTTCAAAAATGAGTAATAAAATTGAAACGTCATTAAAAAAGTAATTAATCTTATCTGTACATAATTCAATTGTCAAAAGACACGTGTCGTGTACCAAAAGATACATGCCACAGATCTGACAAAGTAATCTAAAATTAAAAAAAAAATGACATGTCAACATTTGTCGCGTCCAAACAAAGAGAGAATAAATCAGTCTAGAACCGGCTCTAGCTGAACCTCCCCTCCCCCTGTTGCCTTCCGTCGAAACCTTTCAGATGGTGCGGTACAAAGAAAACTCGGGGGCCAACACAAAACGGCGAAACATGTCCTACATCTGGTTTACCAAATATTTTTTCGCTGTAGCAATCACCATAAATTTAAATTTGGAACTTACTACATTTGAAATAGAACGCAAAAGAAGGTTAGTTATAGAAAATGAACAAAACGTCCGACCTTATTGTAATTTTGTCACTGATTTAAACCTTTTTTTATGGACTGCCGAGCTACTATGTACTATTCAGAATGGCGTAATGAAATTTAATTAAAGACAGAGACAAATGGCCGTCAGGATTTTAACGTGGCGCCGCGCAGTTTTGATTACGCAATTCTACGGAAACAATAGACAAAAAATTTAGTCTATTACCGGTAGATTCCTTTACAGTAAACTTGGGAAGGGTGTTATTAAAGATATCGCAATTTGATTTCTGTTATGTCAATTAATTTTATAGTTGTAGAGTTTCCGAATTTTTTACGTTCGTTAATTCGTGTGATTTGTTGTGAATGAGATACATAGACTTCTAGCACTAATTAATCCAGATCATCATCATTATCATCAGGCTGTCACTGCATGTTTCATGGTACATCTCTCTACCAGATCTCTTCTTTATTAGAGACACATCAGCTTATCTAGGAATACGATACATAAGATTATTTTCTGTATTTCATTACATAGTATAAAACAAAGTCCTCTAACGCGTCTGTCTGTTCGCGATAAACTCAAAAACTACCGAACGGATTTTCATGCGATTTTCACCGGTAGATAGAGCGATTGATGAGGAACGTTTTAGTATATAGTTTGTCAAGATTTTTTTCATAATCAGGGCGGGACAACGTCTGCCGGGCCCGCTAGTTTTTAATAAACATTCTTCAACTATTTCGGTGGGACCATCGTAAAAGCTCTGCGGTCCTGATCCTTCAGGTTCAAGGCAATCTGAAGAGTTTGAAACGTTAATGGCTCCTTGCCAATATGCCGCAATTTTCAGTGATGGAAAACATTGTCATCAAAACCATAGCATGTTGGTAGAGTTTTTTCTAAGCCCGCCTAGCTACCATCCTTAAGTTGGGAATTGGTCGCCAAGTCCTCGTCCACGTGCCATTGTACTCGAACGCGCCGCGAGGGATGCGTGAACGCTCTGTGTCACGAACAAGTACGCAAACCCCTCCGCGAGTGATAATACATATTTTGTGACCCGCCTACTCACTGGACACGGACGCAATACCTGCTGAAACCAGCGATCAGCCTCTGCCAAGTAAGTGTGTATGTTTCTATTACCTAGCTCAATCGATTATATACCCTAGGATCCTACGATTGAGCGTTTTTCCCTTAATACCCTTGCCCTCGCAAACGGCAATAAAACAGTCCACATCTCTCCTTATAAGAAACACCGCAATCAATGGAGGTGAAAGGAATCAAGCGACTCGACCACATTCAAGCCCGCTCCCCCGCATTTCATGGTCCTTCTCGCCGGATTTTCCCTCCATTTTATGGTACAAGTACCATACAGTATGGTACATTTTATTCATACAAGTAATACGTAAGCACTACTGGGGGGTCCTTGATTTGCTTATTTTTGATGACATCGGGGATGGGGTCGGGTTGTGATTACGTCAGCAATATTTATTTATTTAACTAAAACAGATTTAAAATCACGAAATGTTATAAAACAAAGCCCTCTGCCATATCTGTGTGTCCCTTTGTCTGTCTGTTCGCGATAAACTTAGTAACTACTGAGCGCATTTTCATGCGGTTTTCGCCAGTAGACAAAGTGATTTATGAGGAAGGTTTAGGTATATAATTTGTCAAGGTTTTTGATGTTATACTTCTTTAGGCGCGTTAGGGAAAAATGATGAGAGTAAATTTTTGCGGTGCGCGCGCACACCGTCACGAAAACCCGACATCCTGAAGTTATTACGATGCGCGCGCACACCGTCACGGACCCTGAAGTTAGCTATAGTCAACATTTTGTATCTTTGTGTTTGTTATTTGTATTTCCTTGTATTAATACTTTCAATATATTAAATACCTTTTTTTTTTGTTAGTGTCGTTTTTTCTACAAACGTAGAATAAGGCGAAAGATAAAATTTTTGTATTTTTTTTATCTTGTTACGCCAAAGAAGTATAACTTCTAACGCGTGTAGTACACACACCCTTTTTATTTTTTTATTACCAGGATAGGATAGCGTCCGCCGGACCCGCTATTTTCTTAAAGTTTACGTAAGAATGGGAGGGGGGAGGGTAAGAACATTGCACTGTGCTGACCAGTGGGCTGTCCGAAATTACAAAAATTCTTACGTAATATTTATCCTGAATTTACTCTTAATTATTTAATATCTTAACGACTCACAAGTATCTATAGGTGTATTCTGGTACCTAGCTGCATTTGAGAGACATTCCGACTGTAACTTTCATAAGTTTAGCTTCTTAGAACATTAGTTGAGTTTATGATCACATGCTAAAATCTATCTATACATATAATAAGAATGTAAATCTAACGTGTCTGTACTCTTTAGATCTTTGTGAAAAAAAATCGTTACAGGTGTCTTGGAATAAGTAATAAAATACATTTCAATCATTTTTAGAAATGTCTGTCCGTCTGTTTGTATGAACACGCATCACTGCTAAAGTACTGGGTTCACGATAAAACCTCACCAAGGAAATCATAAATCATATCCTCGAAAAACATTTAGTCTTTGTTTCATTAAAATCGATTCACTCTATCAGAAGTTATTGCAACTTTAATGACGACGCGACTTAAGTACGAGAGAAAAGTAGATAAGTAAATGGATTTAATACATTCAGATAATTTTATTAGTCACTGTTTTTTACATTAGTTTCCACTCGGACGGAGTTGCGGGCACTGCTAGTAATGTAATATGTATAGGTGTAAAAATGGGTATATCGCAAGGATCAAAGTTTAGTTAGTCCTTAGTCCATATTTGAAGAGAAGTATTCGAGCTACGTTTTAATTATCTCATCATCAGCCTCCAAAAAACCGCAGCTCGTAAAATGCCTACGTCCTAAGCGTGAAGTCTAGTGAATTTGTTACTCTGTGTGTTTAGTCGCGGTATCATCGCAAACATGGCGGCTCGTGACGTCACAGCCGTAAATACCTCTGGATTTACGGTCGGGGATTAAACGCTTAGAGGAAAAAGCGTTGCGACATATACCTCTACTTGTATAGAGAGTACTTGTGCCTGTTAATCCTAATGCTAATATTATAAATTTGAGCTGGTTTGTTGTAATTGCAAGCCTTCAATCGATCATCATTGTATTTTGCATGCACGATGCAAAAAAGAGGGTACCTTTAATAAAAACGAAATTGATTGTCTGTAAAGTCGGTTTACGGGCGATAACTTTAAATGATGACGTCATAAGAAAGCATTGACGAAAAATCGCATAATTTTGTGAATTGAATTGAGTTATTCTATATAGATAGATGCATCACAAGCCGGACGCTTAGGCCGATCGCACCTATCGTTTGCTCCGCGCTCTCGCTTGCACGCTCGGCTCAGGTGGAACGTGACAGTGAGTCATGCTTTGCAGTGCGTGCAGCCCGCGTTCATCGATTCATAAGACGTTATCACGTCAAAAATACTGTTCCTATTAAATCTATATTAAAGCGAGTGAAGCCAGAGGTAACAGCTAGTCTTCATCATCATCCTGTAAAAGACCCACTGGTGAGCCATAAGCCTCTTTCCGTAGGAAGGTATGGGCGTAATAACCACGCCAGCCCACGACGTATTGGTGATTGCAAATTCTGAGAAATCCACAATTCTATGTTTTCCCACATACAGTAGTACTACAAGAACGTTTCTCAGGTTCAGGTTTCCTCACGATGTGTTCCTTCACCGTCAGCCGATAGTGTTACCAAATTAAATTAGTAAATTTACGCGTATTCCGAAAAATTTGTTAATACATGCCGGGGTTCCAACCTGCGGACTTTGGGTTGATATTTCACTGGTCAAACCACCAGACCATTACGGCTATTAATTAATTTGAAATGCATTAATTTCATTTATTAGTTACTGACCACGAATCTGCTCGTATGTGAGTGATATGCGGATTTGTGAGCATCACTCGAAAACGGCTAAATAAATTTCAATATTTTTTTTTTACTTTCATTTCTTAGTAACTTGGTTCTTTGCAAAATTTTCACGAAAGTTTCATTCAATATGAAGTTATTAAAGGTTTAACCGTATGTACGGCGGGATAATTACCTGAAGAGTCCTCTATCTACCAGTGAAAGTCTCATCAGAATCGGTTCACCCGTTTGGGAGTTTAGCCCAGATTTTTTTTTTATGTCATAGGAGGCAAACGGACACGTGGTTCACCTGATGTTAAGTGATCACAACTGTCCATAGACACTTGCAACACCAGGGGAGTCGCAAGCGCGTTGCCAGCTTGTGTTGGAGGAGGGGGAAGGAAGGGGAGAGGGGGGACTCCGGCGCTTTCATTGACCGAACGAAACGCAGCAATGCAAGCATTGTTACTTCACGTCGGTTTTCTGTGAATATAGCAATATCATAAACTAACGTACATAGATATTCAAATATACCCATCTCAATTACTCTTTACCTACAATTACGTTACTACTAGTAATACTACCCTAATGCTCGTCTCACACCTGCGTGTCGAAACTTCGATTACATGTCGCGGTCGCGCTAAAAGCTAACCTCAAAAATAATTACGATAAAGGAGCTAAATAACGTTCGCACAACTATGTCATTCCAATAATAATTCGAACTCTGCGTTTTCATGTTCTTTTGGCATGCGTTTATCGTCAGTTTGTAACGCATGACGATAATGTCCTCCCACACCTGCGTTTATTACTACCGTTGACAAGACTTCGTGGCGATACACGCAGGTATGGAAGTAGCATTATATCATGGACATCCACGACTTCACCTCCCCCCTTACCCGCACTTCAGTCAAACCCCCCTCGAATTTGTGACAGTGTACCGTTCCAAATTGCTTGTATACTGAATTGACGTCAGAGCAATGAAGTTTAATTTCACTAACAAAGTTCGACTACAGTAGGTTAATACCGGTTCGAACCGGATTAAATCGGTTTTTACGAATTTACGGGACAAATTGCGTTAATCGGCTTTAACGAGGTACGATTTCTCTTGGATACGGTATTTCTAGGAACGTTCGAATATTTCCCACCCGGTACTGAACTGTAGGGACTAGTCTTTAAATACAGAAGTTCCTAGAGTATTTGGCGTAATGTAAAGATGTAGTATTGCTTTTTGGTAAATGTGGTTCTGTCCAACAATAATGACTCCTACAAACAAGGCGTTAAAGGACAGTTTTGCAGAGCGACAACTGGGGGTTAAATCTATCACTGATGGTCGCTATTCTTTCAGAACTGTACCGCCCGTAACACGAACTGTCGAAGTGTATTAAAAAAATTCTAGAGGTTATCTATATATACGTATAAAAAAGAATGACTGACAGACAAATCAACAGACAGCACAAGGTACTGGGCCATGAAAGTTTACATACGAGTTCCTTTTACACTGTCGCTTAGCACTACGAAAGAATGTCTTGGATATTCAACCCCTTTATCACCACAAAGAGGATGAAATTTGCCATCAAAATCAATCATTATTCCGTCACTCATGTATTCTCTTATATAAACAGATGTCAAATAAAGAGTTACAAATAATTACCGCATAGAAAACGTGTGATATTGATAGTCATATACCGTCACTTTCAAACAGTATTCATTGCGCAGTGTGAAGCTTTGAGCTTTAAAGCCTGCAATGCCTATTGGAAATAGTTGGTTTCAAAAAAAAAACGAAAAGGCCATCTTACTATACTATGAATAAGTGACTATTAGAAACTGTACTCGGTTAAATTGCAGTATCACCGCAGTCTGTTTATTGCAAAACAGCACTGCACGACTATGTTCCGCGCTTGAAAAGTGTGATTTGCGATACGAACTGACACAAGAGTCAAGACTTGACGGTTAACTCAGCCCTTAAAGGAAAAACTTATAACTTCATTTAGGACTCCAGTCATTTGTTAAGTCAATTACCGTGAGTCCAATGACCATGCAAAATCGTCATCATTATATATCTACTAATAAGAAATTGATAGTATAATAAATGTAGAGTTTATTGTCATCTTAACGTACTCATCGCTAGAAATAAGAAAATAAAAACTATATTTAGTTGGAATTCGTACTTAGTTAGTAATTTTTTTTAGGTAATAATTTAGGATTTATAACAGAGTCCCAAAGCACATTACCCATTTCCCGGATAGTGAGTTCAAGCACCATGTCAAACGGGTTTTAATGCTTAAAGGTTACTGACGCCCCCCCTTGTACATCACCAAAAGCTAATGATATCTATCAAGAAAAGATAAACGAGATCGAGTTTCTCGGCGGTTCTCCTCGATGGCTGGGTTGTTTGTCCGAACCGGTGGTAGCTTTGACTTTCATAAGCGCCTCCTCTCAAGGCCTAAATTGAATAAAGTATTTTTGATTTCAATTGAGTTATTACGTTCACGAAAAGGATTCGTTGACACTGGCAAATGTTTCTGCAACGCCGATTTAAGGAAAATAAGAAAGAACCTAATGCGCTAAAAGATAAATTTTACCTTATAGTATATTATAACAGATCGTTAATGGCTGTTTCTATGTAAAAAAAAAACATGAAAGGCATTCAGCGAAGAGGTAATATTTAATAAGTCCAACAGGAAATGTGATAAGGTTCATTATTTTAAATAATAATTATGATATTACTAAGTACTTAGGTTTATCGCGACGCTGATAACGGTCGTCTAATTTAATTCAAAGAAAAATGTTGCATAATTTTTTTCTTTCACGAGAATCCGTTCTGGTGCAAGATATGAAGTTTACTAGGTTTATGGACGTGAAAACGTCTTTAGGCGCGTTGAGCGGCATTTTTTGGCAGGAGATAAACATACGATTCGCGTCATGACATGCTAGTAAGCATAAATTACCGTATTGGGCTTCCGCGGCTTGCGTTACATTAGCGACTCGTAGCATGGCGACTTTTGTACATTTAACATTGATATTTATTGAGACTGTGTAGCCCATCGTCGTTGTAATTGATTAATAAACTTTATAAAATATATATAATTATTGCACCGTGTGCAAATAGATGTGAAAACCGAACAAAAGTTAATGATTGCAATATATAAATCATGAAATTTTAATCAAGTAATTTACACTGTAATTAATTTAAAAATTCAAAAGAGAACACAGATATTTCATTATATTGAGTTTTCACTTCTGTCGGCAGTCCTTAGAACTGCTTCTACTTTTTTTTCGTATTAAAACCGATTATTAATATATTTGAGAACGTTCAATTCCAATATTATTTGGCCGCACTCGTGAACTTAGACATACCTAAGTCTTTTTTTTTTACTATATTTTTGGCAACCAACGTTGTAGATTATTACTGTCATTGTCGAGTAGGTAATAATTACAAGCGTCTTGCGATCATTTCAATGAACTAACAAGATGGTGGCTTCCTTGTTAGAACTTTCTAGAAAATTTCGTGGCAATTCAGAATCCATGCTCCAAGGCCTAAGTTCCCGTTCACTTCATTTGTGCTCAATAACCTAATTATATTACGTAAAACACCATCAATATTACAAAATATAGAGTCAAATAACACAAGATTACGAATAAAATATAGAACCCACTACATGACATTCTAAACCCCCGCTAAAAACTCCATCTAACTGTTATTTCGTGGACAAAGTTTTTTATACTATTAATTTTACTATAATATATCACTAGATGGCGCTAAACTATATTTTACTCTTATGTATTTTAATTTAGAAATTTCATGGATATTATTTTGATTGATATCCAAAGAAATATGTCACGTCACCAAAGAAACTCTTCCTCCACATATAAATATTTATTTTTCTATATAATTTTGTTTATAACTGTCAGAATGAGGATGAAAGACAATAATTTAAAAAACATCAGTAAAAAAATTGAGTGAGTGAATGAGGCAGATAATGAGAAGATCGTTAAAACTATTATCAGCATTGACAGATTGATTCTCAGTTGTTCAATTTTATTTCATTACTAGCTGTGCCCGCGACTTTGTCCGCGTGGAACCAGATATACAAAACAGTGACTAATAAAGTTATCTGAATGTATTAATTCTAATTACTATCTACTTTTCCCTCGTACTTAAGTCGCATCGTCATTAAAATTACAATAACTTTTGATAGACTGAACCGATTTTAATAAAACAAAGACTGAATGTTACTCGAAGATATTCTTTATGATTTCCTTTAAAGGGTTTATCATGAACACAGTACTTTAGTAGTGATGAGTGTTCATACAAACAGACAGACATTTCTAAAATTATTGAAATGTATTTTATTACTTATTCCAAGACACCTACAATTTTTTTTTACAAAAACCTAATAATTACAGCCACGTTATATTTTACAACGTACATACGTATTTTATATACACATCACAAGGTGTAATATAGCTTCTAATTAGTGACACTCTTCTTTAAAATGTAAACGTTGTCACCCCTATCTTTCGACTCCCACATACCGATTACGTCACCCCTGTCACAGATCACATAGAACAGCTTACTCAATTCGTACACATTTCGTAGAAGTGAGAAGAAATACCAGCTTTTGTCCGCGGATTCGCTCGATTTATTTGTACCTCGAGGACAGTAGATTTTTCTGGATGGAACGTCCTTCCTGTACCCCGAAATTTCATGATGATCGATCGAGTAGTTAAGTTTTGCGTAAGAAACAGATTTACTTACTGTAATTACAATATTAGAAGGAAATCTAATTTCCCGAGTTAAACTTTAAAAAAAGTCGAGGCAGTCATA
Organism: Antheraea yamamai; assembly: GCA_036509395.1. NCBI lineage: Eukaryota > Metazoa > Arthropoda > Insecta > Lepidoptera > Saturniidae > Antheraea > Antheraea yamamai. The sequence goes on from AP028450.1 coordinate 12,397,556, forward strand.
AGGACTGCGGACAAAAGTGAGAACTCCAAAGAATAAAATAACATTTGTGTTCAATTTTGAAGTTTCCCATTAATTATAGAGTGAATGACAATTTAAATTTTAGAATTTGTTTATTGAAATTTTTTATATTAGTGTGTTTTTTATGTCTGTTGGAACTCGGAGCAATAATTATATACATTTTTATAAAATCTATTAATCAATGAAACGTATGCTGAGCTTCAAATTATCAATATTACATGTATACAGGCTCTTATCCTACGCGTCATTAGTCCGGCGCAAGCCGCGCAAACGCAATACGGCCGGTCATGCTGACGTAACTTGTCATGACGCGAAATTCCAAATTTATTTCCTGTCAAAAATATCGCTCAACGGTCCTAAAGAAGTTTTCTCTTTTGATAGAACTGTCAATATTTTGGTGTAGTAACTATCGTGTGTTGAACAGCGCAGTGAACTAGCTGTTCTTTTGGGTTTGTGTCTTTCTCTGGGGAACTCTTGATTATCAGCCGAATGATAGCTCCCCGCGTCCTCCTTCACACCCGTCCCACGTCGACGGTATCGAACGAGCCCGCATGTGATATATACGTACAGCATATTAAATCTAATTAAGCGGGTCATTGCGTGATATTTTTTTTAGTGATTTTTTTACACACTAAAAAAATTACTAACGCGTTTCGAACCTAACATATGCAACGAACGTTAACGAATAAATTAGTATTTTCTTCAAAATTATTTAAAAATTCCACAGACCTACCCACCTTCAGTGTCGCCTAAAATTATAGTTATAGAGATTTTAATTTTAAAGCGAACAGTATGGACGTCTTTGTACGAACTCTAACATATGCCAAATAATAAATATCGATCTAAAACTTAATAGGGTAACCGACATATTGATTGCCCATGTACGAAATTGTAATTATATTTAACTAGCGGGCCCGGCGGATGTTGACCCGTCCTAATAATAAAAAGACCCTGACAAATGATATACCTAAACCTTCCTCATCAAACACTTTATCTACTGGTGAAAATCCGTTCAGTAGTTTTTGAGTTTATCACGAACAGACAGGCAGACGTGGCAGAGGACTAAATTTTATAATATGTAGTGACTAGCTTACCAATTCCAGGTTCCAATTGTATTTCCAAACACAAAAAATCATAAGAAAACCTATATATTTACCAAAAAAGCAGTATATTGCACTCAGGGATAATATACCTTTCTAACATTTTTAAAATCGTATCAGTAGTACCAGAGATTACACCGAACATCCAAACTCACAAACTTTATCTCTTATTTCAGTATTTTTTTTATATCATAGGAGCCAAACGAACAGATGGGTCACCTGGTGTTAAGTAATCGCGGGGTGCGGGGTGGTAGGGTGTCTGTACCCGACTGGATCGCGACCACCGTACACCAGGTGGAACACCCGCCATAGTGGCACGTTTGGGCGTGTCGCGTTCCGGGATCAGCCGGTGTATATCCAGCAACCGGGAGGGGGGGGCTGTCCCTGACTGGGTCGCTTTCAGGCCGGCATGATAGCGGCGACCGGCGATGGATAGTATGTCTTTCGGTGGTCGCCATTGTTTTTGGATTGTACTGTGCTTACCATCAGGCACAGTACAGTCACTTTGCCGAGCTAAAATAAAATAAAAAAAAATCACCACCGTTAATAGACGCTTGCAACACCAGAAACGTCGCAAGTGCGTTGCCACCCTGTGTTTAAGGGAGAGGGAGGGGAGGAGGGTTATCCGGCGCTGTCACTGACCGAACGAAACGCAACAATGCAAGCACTGTTACTTCATGTCGGTGTTTCTGTGAGAGGGTGGTACTACCCCGGGCGAGCCGACCCATTCATGCTGAAACAAGTAGCTTCAGCGGGGCTCTACCACCTCTGATCAAACCACTTGTATCTTCTAATATGTCATGAAAATACAGTTCCTTTGAGGTTTAATAACTTCAAAACTACTAAATGTATCGGCATAGGACTATGACTATTCAGGGTCTAGGATTTTTTAGGTACGACTGATCCTTTACAATTTTGTTACTGCCCAACGTTACGAGCGTGAATCCGCTAGTTAGGTAATAACACCAGTTATTTATGTTTCTTTTTAACAGTTTCTTGATTATATTTATCTTCTTCTTCTATCTATACATATAATAAGAATGTAAATATGACTTGACTGTACTTTTCGATTTTCGTGAAAAAAATTGTTGCCGGTATCTATAAATAAGTAATAGAATACATTTCAATCATTTTTAGAAATGTCTGTCTGTCTGTCTGTTGGTCTGTCTGTTTGTATGAACACGCATCACTGCTAAAGCACTGGGTTCACAATGAAACCTCACCAAGAAAATCATAAAGCATATCCTCGAGAGTAACTTAGTCTTTATTTCATTAAAACCGGTACACTCTATCAAAAGTTATTGTAATTTGAATGAGAGGTCGAGTCAATTACGAGAGAAGAGTAATAATCTATACTAATATTATAAGCTTATTTGTTTGGTTGAACGTACTAATCTCAAGAACTACTGATCCAATTTGAAACATTTTTCAGTGTTTAATAACCTATTTATCGAGGAAGGCTATAAGCTATTTATCGCTAAGACCAATAGGAGCGGAGCACTAATGAAGAATGTTTCAAAATCGAGGGTGTTTTTTTTCTCTTCTTGAGAGCTACCGCTGCGTGTTAGCGTTAGCTCAAAGTAACTATTCCACGCGGAAGAAGTCGCGAGCGGAAGCTAGTTATCTAATAAGAACGGTCATTATTTTATAGCAAAACTAGCAGACCGGGCGGACGTTGTCCTGCCTTGAAAACAAAAAAATCCTAAAAGTCGACCGCAGCGCCACCTACCGGGTCCAATTGTGAATCTAAACCATTCTCGAATCTCCACGAACACACACAAAAAATTTCATCAAAATCGGTCCAGTCGTTTAGGAGGAGTTCAGTCACATACACACGCACACAAGAAATATATATATTAAGATGTGCCAACGCGTAATAAAAGAGACGTAAAGGACAGTGTTTACAAAACAAAACTTACTCTTTTACGGAACTCTCATGCCTTCTATTCGAAATATCATCAAAGGAACGTTGACTTTTTAGGTATTCCACCAAACTTGTATATAGACAAACGCTTTTACGTGTAGTCTAAAAATAGTTTTCCTTTAAACGTGGGCAATCACTGTATTTTTACCCTAATAATAAATCGGATAACGCGGTATCGCCGGCTACCTCGAAGCGCCCCAATGCGAGGCGTGCGCCGGCGCAGCAGATGCGCTACGTAAACATACCATGCGCACGCGCTGACTCACATACGGCGGTTGCTACGTACAGGCGTGCGCGCAAATGCCTCTTTTTATACTCGCACCTGGTTTTGAATACATTTTTTTATTTAACTAGCTGTGCCCGCGACGCCTTCCGTGTGGAACCTAATTTTAAAAAGCAGTGACTAATAAAATCATATGAATGTATTAAGTCCATTCACTTATCTAGTTTTTTCTCGTACTTAAATCGCGTCGTCATTAAATTTACAATAACTTTTGATAGAGTGAACCGATTTTAATGAAACAAAGACTAAATGTTACTCGAGGATATGCTTTACGATTTTCTTGGTGATGTTTTATCACATTATTTTAACAGTGATGTGTGTTCAAACAAACTGACAGAAAGACTTATTCCAAGATCCACGACAACTGCAACTATGTTTTTTACAAAAATCTAAAGAGTACAGACAAGTTAAGTTTACATTCTTATTATATGTATAGATAGATAGGTAGGTTATCGTTTCTTTCACTCTACGTCAAGAGACAGCGTAAATCTTAATTGCATATATCAGAAAAGTACACTAGTTGGTCTTAGAGTAACACGACGCGCTCACTACAATTAGCTGTAATACCCGCTATGACATAAACTTTTCACCTTCGTCGCCATCGATCAATCGTTGTATGAACAATGTTCTTTGTAATGTACAACAACTACTATACTATACCGCACTATCTCTGATAAGCACGGTGCGATCAAAAACAATAACGACCACCGAGAGACGAACCATTCGTTCGCCAGTCGCCGCTGTCATGCCGGCCTGCGTAAATGTCTCTTCACGTTACGCTTGAAGGACCCCATGTTATAGGAAGGAGGGAACACGTTGGCCGGTAGATGTCTCCCATCCATTGTTACTTAAGTGTAGCAATTCTGATGTCTGTTTCTTTTACGAATCCTCTCATTTCTCAATTACGCAGATAAACTCTAAGCATAGCCTCATCCACTATCCGAGAGGACCTTCCTTTGATGAGATCTAATTCCATACTTTCACGTATTAATTTAAATTAGTAACACTATCGACTGACGGTGACAGAAAACATCGTGAGGATACCTGAACCTAAGAAACGTTCTGGTAGTAGCATGTGGGAAGATATTAAACTGTGAATTTACAGACTGATATGACGAATTCGAACGCTGTCTATAAGAAATAAGTGCGAGTTAGAAATGTTAACTGAGTTATTTTTAACACCAAAGCCTTCCGTAATCTTCCTACTCCAGATGGAGTTTAACTATCAATCTTCTAGTAGATTATTATTATTATTGACGAGTAGATAATAATAATATAAGTTTCTTGCGATCATTTCAATGTTCTAACAAGATAATGGCCCCTATGTTAGAACATTCCAGGGAAATTTTTTGGCAAGTCAGAATCCATGCTCCGCGATATTATTTCCCGTCCACTTCATTTGTGCCGAACTGTTTTACGTAAAACACCACCAATATTAGAATAACCAAAGTATATTACGTAAACCGCCACAAATATTATAAAATATAGAGCCAAATTACACAAGATTCCGAACAACATCTGACTTCTAGGTGGTAGAGCAACGCTGAAGCTATTACTGGTTTCAGCATGAATGGGTCGGCACGCCCGGGGTAGTACCACCCTCTTACAGAAACACCGACATGAAGTAACAATGCTTGTATTGCATTTCGCAAGTCTAACCTAAGGTAACCAAAGCGAGACAAAAGAGCAAGATGGCGAACATTCAGCGACGAGACCTTTTTAAAGCAAGTATTCAATACGTATTTAATTTTTTTTTTTCGAACTGACTACGCTATTGACCAAGCAAGGTCTTAACAGCTTCACCGGACTACTAAGGCGAGCGCTTAAGGCACTCAGCCGATTTTATTTTGACAACTAGCTCAAGGGTGCGCGGCACACCTCGGCTTTGGCTGTTGCCTGATACATGCCATTCGCGACCTATCTTTTTTTTTTTAAATATTTTTTTTTTTTTTTTACGTGGGGAAATCCCTTATGGATACGCCACCCTCTCGGGGGAGAGGGTGGGTTATGTCCGACTCGCACGGACTAAAACCCCACGGTGTACGTCTGCCGCTATGGTTGGGGCGGCACGAGATCTATTCGCGACCTATCTTTTTTTTTTTTTTTTTTTTTTTTTTTTTTTTTTTTTTTTTTTTACGTGGGGAAATCCCTTATGGATACGCCACCCTCTCGGGGGAGAGGGTGGGTTATGTCCGACTCGCACGGACTAAAACCCCACGGTGTACGTCTGCCGCTATGGTTGGGGCGGCACGAGATCTCTATAGACTTCATCGTGCCGCCCCAGCGGTTGGCCCAGCAGCGAAAGCGCCGCCGCCAGGCCCCGTCCTGTTAGGAGACAGCCGGGTACACACCGGCCGTCTCCTCCGTCTGCCAGACCTGTGCAATGGGAAGATGGGTCCCCCGACCCACCTTCCCTAGGTCCGGCTACGGTGGGAGGAGGCGGTCGAACTGCCGCCTCCTCCTGCCTGTCCTCCGTTGGCGGAGACGGCCACTTAGAGGATCGTCCTCGCGGGCCCTCTCCGCCGCCTCCTTCTGCGAGACGACTTCCTCGCAGAAGGAGGCCATTGCTTTCCACGCATCCTCGCTGCCGAGCATACTTGAGATGACGCTCGGCAGCGAGAGATCTCCTCCTACCGCCGCAGCCAGAGCGCGGCGCTGATCGTCCCACGCAGCACATTCAGATAGGGTGTGCTGCGCGGTGTCCACCGCAGCGCCGCACTCGTGGCATGCGGCGGTGGGCTCCCTGCGCGCTATCCGGTGCAGGTACCAACCGAAGCACCCGTGCCCGGTCAGCACCTGCACCAGACGGAACGTCAGGGAGCCCCATCGTCGGTTGCACCAATCCGGCAGGACCGGGCGGACGGCGTCAATACTATATCTACCGAACTCCGCGTCCGCCAGGTCCTGCCTCCACCTCTCCATCTTTCTCCCCCTCTCTTCTCTTCTTTTAACCTCTATTTCCCTGGGAGCCAGAGGCTCCCCCATCCGCTTTTTAGCCGCCGTATACTCGTATACGGCGGCCAACACCTCCGCCTCTAACTCCCAGGGAAGGGAGCCAGCCAGTACCATGGCCGCCCCCGAGGACACCGTACGGTATCCTCGAATCACCCTCAGCGCCACAGTACGCTGCGCGGCTCGCAGCGCACGGATATTTGTGGCGCTGAGGGCGTCGACCCACAACGGTGCCCCGTAGGCGGCCATGGACTGTATGACCCCCATATAGAGGCGGCGGCAGGTGGCGCCCGGCCCCCCCGTGTTGGGGAGGAGTCGTCCGAGCGCCGCTGCCGCCTTGACTATGCGCGGTCCGAGCCCCTTAAAATGGGGCTCGAACCGCCAGCGTCCGTCCAGGGTGAGGCCCAGATTCGCGACCTATCTGAGCTAACCTAAGCTAAGCTAACTATTCATACATATATGAGTTGGTGAAACATATATGTGTACCAAGCATACATACCTCAACAACCCTTATATATATTTCGTATCGGATAATATTCTAAACTGTTTCAGTTTGATAAGGGAAAAAAATAAAACCCTTCCACTTGCATGTGTAAGCGTGTATGCGTGCACGTGTGTGGAGGTGATATGTGTAATGTTGTCGCAGTGATGTAAGATTTTGTGTCACTGTATCGCGCGAGCGATACGTATTTAACTTCTTTGTAATAACACCGCATAAGTCTTAGCGTGCTCATCTTGCTCTGCTATCTATGTTTGGTTAGGTTAGATTAGACTTGCGAGAAAGGATAACACGATTTTGCCGCGGCCGCCGTCGGCAAGCGCGGTGCATTTAATACGTAAGTGTTCAAACTTTTTTAAAGCAAGTATTCAATACGTATTTAACTTTTTTATAACAACACGGCATATGTTTGGTGTCTGACCACAATCTTACCTAATGTTAAATGGGAGCGTAGCATAAGATGGTAAAAACGCAAAATTTAGAGAGGGCCTGAGTTTCAAGTGCAGCTGTCGGAACACACCTACAGATGCTTGGCCGCAAACCGTAAATTTTAATCACTATATTTTCCTTCACCGAAAGCTCCGTTTATTGCAGAATTCGAACCTACGCGACGACACGATAATATAGCATTATAATACAGACATGCATTTAGTAATGCAATTTATTGCCCATACTTCACATATCAACAGTTACAGTCTTCAACTGATCTATCTCCAACTAAAAACTAGATACGTTAATAAATTATTATAACACTAGCTACAAGCACCGGCCTCGCACAAGTGTATTTGCAAAAAAAAAAAATAGGTTGTCTGTAAAGTCGGTTTACGGACGATAATTAAACGTCACAAGCCGAATGCTTAGACTAATCGCGCCTCTCTATCGCTTGTTCCGCGCTCTCTCTTGCACGCTCGGCTCAGGCGGAACGTGACAATGAATCTTGCTATGAGTGCGTGCAGCCAGCGTTCGTCGATTTATAAGACGTTATCACGTCAAAGAAAAAGCAAATCTTCCCGTTACAGTTTGACTATGTAACGAAATAATATGACAACTGAACAATTGAGTTTTGACCGCATCTTAGTATATCATGTAGTATATATATAGGCTTATGTATATATATGTAGGCTTTTATATTTTATTCATAATCTTATGTTATTTGACTCTATATTTTACAATGTTGGTGGCTTTATCATTACCATTACATAGTATAAAACAAAGTCCCCTACCGCGTCTGTCTGTCTGCTCGCGATAAACTCAAAAACTACTGAACGGATTTTCATGCTGTTTTCACCAGTCGATAAAATTATCCATGAGGAATGTTTAGATATGTAATTTGTCAAGGTTGTTTTTATTATTATCAGGACGGGATAACGTCCGCCGGTCCCGCTAGTACCTAATATCGGTTAGTTATTGAACATAAGTGAAGTGCATGGGAAATAATAGCACGGAGCACGAATTATGAGATGCCACAAAAACTCTGTGGAAAGTTCTAACAAGGGTACCACCATCTAGTTAACACATTGTAATTATCACAATACACATGTAATAATATTATTAACTACGACAATGGCAGTAATAATCTAGAAAATTCATTGCCAAAAATAAAGTAATATAAAAAAAATCTCCTTACTGTATTTTCTCTTGCACACTTTTTTTTAAATAAGAGATTTTTTAATCCAAAATTTTCACTTTCCCGTATGATTTTTCAAACGTATACTTCCATGCAAACCTGGTTAACCATTGCCTAAAGTATTCGAATTATATATTCAACATATAGAAGTGTCCATCGACACTTAAGCATAAAACTGAATATTATTTAAAAAATGACATTGATATATGTCGTTATCTCGACGTCCATTAGCAAGAAAATATATTGTACATTCCATTTGATAGATTATAATAGTGAAGTGCTTTGGAATTTAATAGCTTTTACCCCTTTTTAAAAATTAAAGTTGGCACGGAACGCACAAATCTTACTCGCGAGTGTGAAGACAGCTTTATGACCCACCTACAATTTGTAACGCACAGTGACGGAATGTGTCTTCATATTCGACGCCCTCGAAGACCCCCGCAAGTTTTGTAAACGTCGCTTTTGACATGTGTACAATTATTTGTATATATTGTTATTTAAAAAAAAAGCTATATATGACGCATAATAATTAGTACTAAGTCATATTTCATTATCTTGAGAAAACACTTTAAGAATTGATGTAAGTATCTTCCTAATATACAATTATACCAGGTGAAAGGTTAAACACTCGTAATATTCTAGAATATGACACATTTAACATATAAAATTATAATATCAAAACAAACACTAATAAATAACCAAGAAAACCTAACTTAAAGTTTGTTCTAAAACTTTCAAAAGTAAAACACGATCTTAATAAACCTAGCTGCAATGACCGGTGGCAAAAGCTACAATAGGCGACCCGGAGTTAATAACTTTCGATAATAAAACGGACAATGAACACTTTTGTTTTGTTCCTGACGTTCCCACGTTCACTTCCAAGTGAAAGTGAAATCACCCGACGGTCATTGACACTGTGCTTTAACATAGACGCGTAGAGGATTATGTATAATTTTTGTTTTTTTCCTAGATAATTAGGTCAAATATTGAGCACCTTTTTTATGTAAAGTTTTTTAGAAAAAGAATCGAAAATCGAAAAAGAATAGAGTATCTTCCATAAATATTGCTACTGTCTAAGCATTCAGCCTGTATATCAAACAATATATGATTTACACAGTAAATAGGATTAAAATTACATATATAAGTTAATTTTTAAAATAAAAAACATGTAATTTAGTAAAAAGACAACTAAACGAGTTTTTGGCAAAATCTTCATATGTCATGTAGGGAATTTTAGTTTTTAAAGTGAAACTTTTATTACATCGTCTCAAACTTTTTCGTCTGTGTGCTGCATGTCGCGTGATGGTCGGCCGCGGAGTAGGGATAAAGTGAAAGGCGCTCGTCAGAGCATCCAGGGCCAATATGGCGGCGCCTATAGTTCGCAGCAGGTGACCGTATAGTGTATAGACTATTATTAGTTAAATGTCTATAGTGTGAAAAAAAGTTTCACTTTTACCGTGGTTTCATAAAACCACACAATATTTTTTTTATTCATAAGCTTGTATAATTTTACAATATAGTCTATAATATTGAGAGCGTTTTTCGTAATAAACAAACTATTACATGTACCAGGTGCGAGTGAAACGCAATCCGAAACGTCACAAAAACTCCCTAGAAAGTTCGAACAAATAGGCCGCCATTTTGTTAGACTAATGTCATCAGAAGAAACTAACTTTATTACTTAATTAATCTTCCATAACGAGGATCTGTTGGGAAAGTAAAGAAAGAGAGGATATATAGAATAAAACGCACAAGAATGACAAACAAACGAGGAATCCTTTTAATATTCGCCTATATTTATATAACTAAGCAAATAATTAATAATGAAAATAAATAAGATCGGAATAAAATTTAATATTTAAGAATAAGAGATCAAAATGTGTTTAATGTATATTATATTTTAAACGGACCTTGATTCAAGCGGATACTTTTAGCGTCACATTAGAAGAATCGCTTATAAAATAATATTACTCCTCATACAACATCTTGACGTCGTCCGAATTAGGTTTTTAAGCCCATACTATTTATCAGTAACTCTCTTTTTATTTTGGTACACTGCACCAGAAACAGAAGGACATGATATTAAATAACTAAATAGTATCAAGTAAGTATTCAATCTTCTATGACCCCCATCACCAAACCTCCTGTAATGCGTACCTGCGTCCGTCTTAAATATCGGTTAGAGCACGTACGGCTCCACAAAATATTAAATTCCGTTTACACGTAATGTAATGCGACACACAGATGCACGTGTGATTGTTCCAGTATTCCATTACACATTTTTTTTTAGTTTATGCATTTGTGGGATGGTAACTGTATGACGAAATACTAGGGAAGTAGCGTATTGAATTCCCATTTCTATATTTTTTTTCCCATTTGCGAAGGTTTTTTTTCAAATTCATATATATTTCATATATAATGACGTCACTATCTTCTTCTTCATCATCCTGTAAGACTCACCGCATAAGCCTCTTCCCGAAGGAAGGTATGGGCGTAATCACCACGCCAGCCCACGACGTATTGGTGTTTCAAACTCTGAGAAATCCACAGTTCTATGTTTTCCCACATACAGTAGTACTACAAGAACATTTCTCAGGTTCAGGTTTCCTCACGATGTTTTCCTTCACCGTCAGCCGATACTGTTACCAATTTGAATTAGTAAATGTACGCGAATTCCGAAAAATTCGTTGGTACATGCCGGGGTTCAAAACTGCGGACATCGGAATGATATTCCACCGGTCAAACGAGTAGACCACCATAACTTTTATCTATATATTCCATCACAATACGATTCCTCTAAGGCAAAACAACTTGCAATTTTTTGACACCTTGCAATTTTTTTAATGCCCAACGGATGCGGACGAGCAACCGCTAGTTATGTAATAAACTAATTTATATTTCTCTTTAACAGATTCTTGATTGTATTATCGTATAGTGTTACCAATTGAAATTAGTGCGAACAAATGTACGCGAATCTCGAAAAATTCGTTGGTACATGTCGGGTTTCGACCCTGCGGACACCGGTATGATATTCCACCGGTCAAAACAGTACACACAACTTGTCAAAATTATATTTTAATAATAAATCACATGTAGTTCCCATTAAAGAAACAAACCAATTTACACGAAAACAAAGTCGCGCGTACCAGCTAGTGTAATACGAATCTTCCGTTATTCCTACAAATTGTCAAATTAATAAATATTGTTAGCTTAATGGAGAGAAATAAAAAAGGCAATTTAAAAAAGGAATTAGCGTCGTGAACGTGCAATTACTCGTAACCGCTATCTCTATCAAAATGTAAACCAACTCAAGGTTTCTAAAACAAAGTTTTGTTCTGAATTATTATTTTACTGCGCATGTCGCGTCGGGTGGCTAATCGGGCCGCGATATATCGAAAACCCGTTTAAGACGAATATCTAATAGTATCGTTAGGTCAATAAAAGAAATTGCATGCAGTTCACACGCGAAACCTTCAAAAAGAATGCGAGAAGAGCGTACGTACACTGTTCTCTAATACCCGGAGGCAAGCGAGACACTGTTCTCGCTCTACCCGTCACAGTGGTTACTCCCACCACATTTTGTTCTACTAAAAAATTGCGGATCAGAATTTCAGAGCCCTTCCGCAAGAAGTTTTGTTTCAAAAATATTTAGTATTATAACCTTTTGGAACAGAAGGAGAATAAAACATTTTCAATCAATAGTTTAATTCCGAAAATATCGTGGCATATCTAATTTACCCAATATAAATAGAATAATTGTTTTATCATAATTTTAAAGACATATGTTAAAAAAATAAAATACGTTTAGTTATAATAGTGCATATTACGGATGAAAAAGGACTTCAAAATTATTAGGTCTTTACCTATGAAATTGCCGTTTTATATGAAACAATTTAAACGAATTTTTTTCATGTATTTTTATTTGTATTAATCGAAGTAATCACCCATGCAATCAATACATCTTTGCCAACGCAGTGGCAGTTTATTGATGCCCCTCTTAAAAAAATCAGCTGGACGGGAGGCAACAAATTCTTCAAAGGCATTTTGTACTGCCTCTCGGGTATTGAATTTTTTTCCCACCAAGGAGTTATCCAAATTCTGGAAAAAGTAGTAGTCTGTAGGCGCAAGGTCTGGTGAGTAGGGCGGATGACGGAGAACTTCCAACCCCAGTTCTTGCAACTTGGAGACCGTCTGCTGTGTAGTATGAGGTCGCGCGTTGTCGTGCAGGAGCAGCGGAGATGAGCGATTGACCAATGCTGGTTGGAGATGTGCCAGCTTCTCCATCATTGTGTTCAGTTCTTCACAGTACACATCTGCAGTAATGCTCACCCCATTTGGTAAGAAGCTGTGATGAATCACACCGGCGCTAGACCACCAAACAGTGACCATCACTTTTCTAGGGGTAAGTTTTCGTTTAGGGCATTGTTTAGGTGCTGAACCAGGATCCAACCAATTTGCTGAGCGCTTGCGGTTATCAAACAGAATCCATTTTTCATCGCAGGTAACAATGCGGTTCAAAATTCCTTCATTTGTGTGTCTGTTGAGCAGTGCAAGGCACGTCTCGACGCGTATTTCGCGCTGGCGATCATTGAGTACGTGGGGCACCCATTTGTCAAGCTTTTTTACCTTGCCAATTTGACGCAAATGGACCAATATTGTTTTGACGCTTACGTCGAAAGGTGCTGCTAATTTAGCCGTAGATTGTGTATCATCAGCTTCCACAATCGCCTTTAATTCGTCATTGTCGACCAAAGTCTTCGGACGACCGCGAGGTTCATTTTTCAGGTCGAAATTCCCAGAACGGAAGCGAGCAAACCAATAACAGGTGGTGCGTTGGTTTGTAGTGTTAGCTCCGTAAACGTCGCTGATGTTGCGTGCCGCTTGTGCTGCGTTGCTGCCACGACGGTACTCATATTCCGTAATTACTCGAATTTTTAACGTATCCATGACGACAAAAAAGAATGAAATGCGATGAAAATGTAACACTAATCAATAAACAAATGACTACTTTTGGAAAAAGAATTCCATGTTTTTAAAATAAAATTAATTTGAAATTAGAATTCTTAGCCAAACAAAAATTATTTTGATTTGAAACAGCCAGTACTGCAGAACGGCAATTTCATAGGTTAAGACCTATTATTTTCGTTTGTCAGTATATGAATAAGAATGACCTTCATCGTTTTTACATAATTGTTTTAGAACAATTCTGATATTGTCCTGTTATTGTATTGTTATTATATGTTTTCTATTCTAATAACTATGTATTGTACATTATAGCTGTTAGTTTTCCTAATAAATAAATAAAAATAAATAAATTATGATTGTTTTCTGACAAACAGTCTGAAGCATGTTTATCGAAACCCGAATAATGTTAACTTTTTATTTATTGTATTACTATAAGGATTCTCTGTTTATCGAAATTTGAACATAATTCATTACTTTTTTAAGTTTCAACATTATTAAGACTTTATTTCTGAAGAATATATATATGTATATATATATATAGATTAATGGAATGATTAATAGAATTAAGTAACACAAGAGAGAGAGAGAGTATTAAATACGACTTAACAGGTTTTTCTACTTAACGGGGTTAGATTCAAATAGCGATTTAGGTTATAAAAATAGATCTCGGTGTAGGAAATCGGAATTTTATTGGCGAATGTACATACGGCTCGCCCACGGAGGCCTCGAAGGCGCAAGGCGCCTGATGGTCGCATCCGAGCAATAATTAAACTATGTAGGTCGCACTGGACGCCCACAATGACCGACGTTGTATACAGCACCATATAAACTAGACCTACCCCATCTCCCACTAACAATCAAACGGTAACAACGGAGGAACACACGCCTGAGCTCATGATACACTGGACGTACTGTATGACCTCGTCGACCGCCGTTGTTCTTTATTCAATTCGAAAGCGTTCCAGAGATGTGGTGCGATGATAAATGGTGTTCGTAAAATTTGAATTTCGTATTGTTCCATTCGTATTTAAAAAATTAACATTATTAGTTTTCTTAGTAGCCAGCTGTTCTTTCTTTTACAAACAAAATTAAAAAGAGGCCGTCACGCATTTCAAATTATGTAGCTGTATTAAAAAAAGTATAATTTAAAAATGACAACTCCTCGGTTTATTCAAAATAAGAAATAAAAGTATTTTAGTAATAAATAATAGTAATAATAATTCAGTACCGCAACGTACAAGAAACACAATGCCGGGTAGAAAATGCAGCATCTGTGAAACGAAATCGAAGAAAATAAAAACATAATGCATGTCTTTATTTCTTACGATGACAAATGCGCCCACTCGCCGACTGTCATTCATCATTTTTGTTATTTTAAAAAGCGATTTGCTTCGGTTGTTTAGGAAATATTACTCCGTTTACTTTGTTATAGCTTGGTAGAGAATTATTTTTAACTTAAACTATTTTAAACGTTAAATATTGAAGTTACAGAATATTGCATAATCCTTTGAATCGTTATTGAGTTAAAACGTTTAAGATAATAGAAACTTGTAGTCAAATAATTTACTCCATAAAATTTTTAAATATACTAGACAACACCTGTGATTTCGCACAAGCTATTATTTAATACCATACAGTTTAACCGCAATACAATAAAATCAATTTAATTCGTAACTTCGCTCAATCATACAATAAAAAGACAACATATTCCCGTTCATCGATAAACATTTTTTCGTCTATGCAAACCAATCTCGAACTGAATTCGACACCGCGGATATGCGATATCGCAGAAAAAAAAACAACAATCGAAACGAAAACTTTTAAGAGAGCAGTAAAAAGCTTCCGAAGCGCCGAATCGATATGCATAAAAAATACTCACATACTCCTATAGAAGTTTTCCGTGGGAACGAATACATACACATAACTTATCACTCAATCGTGATACGCGTGCGTCCGGAATGGTTTTTTTTTTCGAAATTGTTATACTGTTTTACGCGTGATACGACCTCTCAGCGTCTCGCGTGTTAGCCACTGATCTAATTTCAAAACGTACGTCTGTGAAAGTGACGTAATGGAGGCGCCATATTGCCCCGCGCGCCCCGCGACACGTATCCCCCGCGCCCTCATAGCTTCTAGTGAAAAATGCACTGTTTAATCAATTTCAGAACTTCGAGTGCCGGTATGTAGCGAAGCTCTCGGTCTTCATTGCTTCGTATCGCGTTACTGTGGCACTAAAGTTTTCCATGAATCGATGGGGTGTTCTTATCGCGTTGGGAAGTGTCAGCTATATACGCGACGCAACTCTATACGTAAATACGTGCTGAAGTCGCACTTTTAAGCCGTATCCTTAGAGCTGACATTTTTATTATGTCCCATACCATTTGTGTTTTTATAACATTTGATAGTTATTTGAGAAATTCTTGCATTTGGGCGGGCAACATATCCTTTTAAATGTTATGTTTTTGGTATTTTGTAACAGGCTTCGTAGGAAAACGCCATGTTTAATATAATTTTATCTTAACAACTGGCTAATAGATTATTTTGAACTAACTGTTACCCTCGAATTCGTTAGGGTGGAATTTAGCAAAAAAAAATTGTTTAGTGTATAGGAAGGAATGCGTGGAAATACTTTACTCGACACATTGTTTTTCTAAAATAAAAGTAGCCTAAGTTACGCCTTATAACGTTATTTATCTACCAGTCAAATTAGCTCTAGGAGATTAGCTGGTACAATCCGACAAACAAGATTTTTTATATACATTTAGTAAAAAGCTGTTATAATTACAAAACAGTTAAATACGCATTTAACTCTTACTTAAAAAAGTCTGATCACAAAAGAGACAATTACGCTTTACAGGTGGACATTATTTAAATATAAATATTCTCTAACACTTGTCTAAGATGACAGTTCTTATATTATTATTGTTTTCTATTTGCCGGGAAAAGACATTCCGGAATAAATTATTAATTTCGTGGGTATAACTAATTTCTTTTAACTAAAATTGCACAATAATGATATACAAATTATTTTATAATAAGTAAATTTTCTTAATAAAGATCTGAACAAAAATATTATTCATAAATTGAAATTGTTTGCAAAATATCTGTGTGTAATGGAACGTTTTTGAATGATGAGATGGAATTGAACGAATGCTATTCAGAGAAGGTTGCATAAACAACTTAAACCAGATGTTTAACTAGATACCGCTTGGACACGCTTTTATAATAAAGTATAATACTTTAATAAAGCATGTATTCAACTAGATTTTAAATTTTAGGCACTGCTTATTAAAACTCGTGTTAAACCAGTGTTCATTTTTGTTTTTGTAATAAGACCGTTTATTTTTCTTTATTTGTAGTGATGTATATATATATAACAGTACATATATTCTTTTATACATATAATAAGAATGTAAATGTAACGTGTCTGTACTTTTTCGATTTTTGTGAAAAAAATGTTGCAGGTGTTTAGGAATAAGTCATAAAATACGTTTCGATCACTTTTAGAAATGTCTGTCTGTCTGTTTGTATCAACACGCATCACTGATAAAGAAAATCATAAAGCATATCCTCGAGAGTAACTTAGTCTTTGTTTCATTAAAATCGGTACGCTCTATCAAAAGTTATTGTAATTTTAATGGCGGCTCGATTTAAATACGAGAGAAGAGTAGTAATATTTCGGGAAAGGTTATAGGCTATATATCATCACGCTAAGACCAATAGGAGCGGAGCACCAATGAAGAATGTTTCAAAATCTGGATTTTTTTCCTTTTGAGAGCTTCCACTGCGTATTAGCGTTAGCCCAAAGTAACTATTCCACGCGAACGACGGACGAAGTCGCGGGCAGAAGCTAGTCCTTACTAAAATTATAAATGCGAAAGTTTGTGAGGTATTTGTAGATAGATGCAAGTTTCTTTGTTACTCTTTGATACCTTAACTACTAAACAGAACATTATGAAATTTTGGATACACTTTGTCAGGAGTATTCAAAAGGAAATAGGAACCTTTCACCTCATCTGCGTCCCACTGGTACCTAAATTTATGTTTAGCGCATCTACTTCAGACCGGTTAAAAAATTTGACGCGTACTATAAATCGATTTTGATACAAACGACGAAATTACCTACAAGCGTAATCCGATGAAGCTGTTAAGACCTTGCTAGATCAATAACGTAGTCAGTTCGAGAAAAAAAAACCTGCTAGCGTAACAGTGTTATTATATAGAAATGTCGAAAGTCTGTCTTTTCCACAAATTGTACTCATGCATCGTGATATTTTTCAAATGTCGCGCATATGGGGGCATTCCTTGAACTTCAACCCACATGTACGCACCACGTACGAAACGGTTCACCTGTTCTCTAAATGTCAAAGAATTTGTTATATTTAGTCTTAACAATATTCCTGATCTTTATTTTTTTATTTATTTATTAATTTTACTACGTGGCAACCCTGATTCTACTTGAATTGTAATTTAGAAAACACAAAGTCTTTTACAAATTCTAATGTTTTTATGGCAGGTCGAAAAGGCAATTATGATAACATGCAATAATGTTACCAGTCTTAAACATAATTCTACTGGAGAGTATGTGAGATAAAAAAAAAAACTACCTATAAAATCTCCATAATAAAAGAAAGTCGAATCAGTCATAGGGACTGTCAGAAGAAGTGAATACTCAAAACAATGAAATAACTGTATTCTCTTTTGATTTTTAAAATTAATTACAGTAAAATTAATTGCAATATTTCAATTTCACGTGTAGTATATTGAAATTAATAATATTAGTCTGTATATATATATTTTTATATCATAGAAGGCAAACGAACAGGTGTTAAGTGATCACCGCGAAACATAGACCAGCCGGTGTTTGGGGGGCGGGAGGAGGAGAGGTGGGTCTCCGGCGCTCTCACTGGCCGAACGAAACGCAACAATGCAAGCACTGTTACTTCACATCGGTGTTTCTGCGGCTCGGGTGTACTACCCCGGGCGAGCCGTCCCATTCATGCTGAAACCAGTAATAGCATTAGCGTGGCACTACTACTTTCAGAAACCTACCACTTATAAAGTTTAATCAATCAAACGTATGATGAACTGCAAAATATCAGTATTACATGTACAAAGGTCGCTAGTCTGGCGCTAGCCACGTAGGCTCAATACGGTCGGTCACGCTAGTAGCATGTCAGTGACACGGAAAAATAAGTTTATATCCTGCCAAAAATACCGCTCAATGCGCCTAAAGAAATTTACACTTCAACAAATTTTAACAGGAAATCTATATACAAATAAAACAATAGATGTTTGTCGTTCTGTGCGCATTACTCAAAAACTATTAGATAGATAAAATCATATGTTTGTAGATTCACTTAAATATTAAATCTATCAAATACAACAACTAACAATTTAATTTATTTTTGGCAACCAATCTTTTAGATTATCACTACCATTGTCGAGTAGGCAATAATAAAATGTCTTGTAAACATTTCGATGTTAGATGGTGGCTCTTTATTCGAACTTTCCAGTGAGTTTTTGGCATGTCAGAACTCATGCTCCGTGGTATTATTTTCCTTCCACTTAACTTGTGTACAGTAACCGAACTATATTACGTAAAACAACACCAATATTACAAAATGTAAAGACAAACGACACAAGATTATGAATAAAATATAAAAGACACTACATGACAGACAAAGATCCCGCCATAAACTCTGGTATTCAATCTTCGAGATTATTACTGTCATTAGTCATTACATAGTATAAAACAAAGTCACCAACCGCGTCTGTCTGTCTGTTCGCGATAAACTCAAAAAGTAGTGAACGAATTTTCGTACGGTTTTCACCAATAGATAGAGTGATTCACGAGGAAGGTTTAGATATATAATTCGTCTACGTTTTTTTTATCATCAGGGCGGGAGAACGTCCGCCGGTCCCGGTAGTAGAATAATAATATTACAAGTGTTTTGAGGCGATTTTAATGTTCTAACGAGATGGTGGCTTACTTTTTACACCTTTCCAGGGAGTTTATTTTCCATCCATTTCACTTGTACACAATAACCTAAGTATATTACTTAAAATGCCACGAGTATTACAACATATAGAGTCTAATAACATAAGATTATGAATAAAACATAAGAACCCGCCGAAAACTCGTGATTGGGCTTTAAAGAAAATGTATTTTCCTTATATCTACATAGGGTATAAGCCCAGAAATTCCACAGTTTTACCTGATATCGTGTTTAACACAGTTTAATATGATTAGACGTTGAAACAAAGAGATAATTGTCATGTTCAATTCAGGGATTATCGGGCATCTCACTGTGGGCGACAATGGTAATTAAGCGCCCGAAATGTCACGGGTTCGGGCATTTTAATAAATGTCACGAGGGAATAACGCCCCGTCGCGCCGTTTTTGTTACATAATCGTCGGTGTAAATTGAAATTATCTATTTTTAATTTCGTTATAATGATCCACGTTGAGAATTTTCATTCTTTAATATAGTTTATACATGAAACAATTTTTATAATGTTGCGAACGGAGCTGTAAGTACGAAAAACTGTTGAAAATCAACTACTATACACGGTACTATACACTTTTACCCGAACGGGGTCCATGCATTAAATAATTAGATGTCAATAAATAAAGAAAATAATAATTAAAATAATTACAAAATAAAACTTATAATTAGAAATCAAATTCATTTAAGTGTAACAACTGTAATTGAATATTATAGGTTAATAAGTTACCGATTGTTATTGTTTAAAATATATTATGCCTGGAATTAAATAAAGCTTTATTATTATTATTATTATTACTATACACGGTATACTTAAACTACAATTTTGTACCTTATTTATACTTATTAATTTAGAGTAATAAGGGTCTCAGGTCCGTGTGCACCAGCGCTCTACCTTTTTTTACCTTTTTTACCTTTTTTTTTAACGTGGGGAAATCCCTTATGGATACCCACCCTCCCGGGGGAGAGAGTGGGTTATGTCCGAGTCGCACGGACTAAAACCCCACGGTGTACCGACAGACCGTTCTGTGGGGGCGGCAAGGGATCGTTCAAGCTAATCAACCTTGTAGAGCCGCCCCCACGGTCCGCCCGGCGGAAGGTGACCGCCGGGCTCCTACCTATAGAGGGACAGACCGGGTACACGCCGGCTGCCCCCCCTCGTCCGCCGGACCTGTGCAATGAGGAGATGGGCCCCCCGGCCCATCCCCTCGGGTCCGGCTACGGTGGCAGGAGGAGTTGGGCAAAGCGCCGCCTCCTCCTGCCAATCCTCCGTTGGCGGAGACGGCCACTCAGCGGGTCTGCCTCGCGGGCCCTCTCCGCCGCCTCCTTCTGCGAGATGACCTCCTCGCAGAAGGAGGCCATCGCTCGCCAAGCCTGTTCGCTGCCGAGCATGGCCGAAACCACGCTCGGCAGCGATAAGTCCGGTCCTACCGCCGCCGCCAGAATGCGGCGCTGCTCTCCCCACGCAGCACACTCAGACAGAGTGTGCTGCGCGGTATCTTCGTCAGCGCCGCACTCGTGGCAGGCGGCGGTCGGCTCCCTGCGCGCAATCTGGTGCAGGTACTACCCGAAACAACCGTGTCCGGTGAGTACCTGCACCAGTCGGAACGTCAGGGAGCCCCACTCCCTACCAATCCACTCCCGCAGGACCGGGCGGACGGCGTCTACGGTAAACCGCCCGAACCGCTCGTCCGCCAGGTCCTGCTTCCATCTTTCGACGGCGTCTCCCCTGAGACGCCGTCTCTCTACCTCTACCTCCCTGGGAGCCGGAGGCTCCCCCCTTCGCTTCCTCGCCGCCGTGAATTCGTACACGGCGGCGAGAACTCCTGCCTCCAGCTCCCAGGGTAGGGAGCCGGCGAGCGTGAAGGCCGCCGCTGAGGACACCGTCCGGTACGCCCGGATCGCCCTCAGTGCCACCGTGCGCTGCGCATTGCGGAGCGCGCGCACGTTGGCGGCACCGAGGGCGTCGGCCCAGACCGGTGCCCCGTAGGCGGCCATCGCCCGCACGACTCCCATGTAGAGTCGGCGGCACCCGGCGCCAGGCCCCCCTATATTAGGGAGCAATCGGCCGAGTGCCGCCGCCGCCCCAGCAATTCGCGGTCCGAGCCCCGCAAAGTGGGGCTCGAACCGCCAGCGCCCGTCCAGGGTGAGGCCCAGATATTTCATCTGGGTCCCCACCCTGATCCGGGCGCCCTCCACCACTATGTGGGCCCCTGGTGGTGGCCCTCGCCGAGGCCCATGAAAGAGTAGGGCCTCGGTCTTTTCGAGGGCCACCCTGAGGCCCAACCTCCTTATGCGCCTGACCACGAGGGTTGTGGCCATCGTGGCCAGGCGCTCCACCTCCCTCCCCGGCCCCCCCCCCGGGCTACGACTAGGGTGTCATCCGCGTAACATATGAGGCGTGCCCCAAATGGGAGCACGCCGCGGAGCACCCAGTCGTAGCCCATGTTCCACAGGAGCGGCCCCAAAGCCGACCCCTTTGGAACCCCCCGCCTTGTGGCCCGCTTGACCATACGGCCGTCGCCGTCGACGTAGGCGACCTCCCTACCCTCGAGGTACGCCTCCAACACCCGCCGCAGGTACGGGGGCACTCCGAAATATCGGAGCGCCTCCCTTATGACCCCGTGCGGCAGGGTGTTGAAGGCGTTGGCGATGTCGAGTGACACCGCCAAAACCCTTTCCCCCTGGGAGGTCGCCTCTGCCGACAGCGACTTCAGGCGGCACAGGGCGTCCACTGTCGAACGCCCTGTCCGGAAGCCATACTGCGCGTCCGCCAGATTCGGCCCCACGCCCTCTAGGTGCTGGACGACCCGGGAGGAGATAATCCTCTCCAGCACCTTCCCGGCGTCGTCCAGCAGGACGAGGGGCCGATACGTGGACGCGCAGTCCGGAGGGCGGCCTGCCTTTGCCATGAGGCAGAGCCGCCCAAGCTTCCAGGGCTTCGGGAACTGCCCGACCGAAAGACACCGGTCGAACAGCTCCCGAAGCCACCCCCCTAATTGGCCCAAGGCGATGCCGAGCACCCGACCCGGGACCCCATCAGGGCCGGGCGCTCTTCGCCGGTTGAGGAGGCGCTCGACAGCCCTCCTCATCTCCTCCTCCGTTATCGGAGGGGGAGGACCATCGAGCACCTCCTCGACTACCTCCCGAGGCAGAGGCATGGGAGGAGCTGGTAGCATCGGAGGGTCGGGGAACAGTTCTCCCACGACCCTCGCCACCACCTCCGGCCGGAGAGTCTCCGTCACCGGGGGCGCCCAGGATCGTAACTTCATTCGTACGATCCTGTACGGGCGCCCCCAAGGATCCCCCTCCAGCGTCTGGAGCAGCTCCTCCCATGCTGCTTCTTTCGCCCGGCTGATGGCAGCCTGCAGGGTCTTCCTGCACTCCCTATAGCTGCCATACAGCCGGGCCTCCGCCTCCGGGTCCCTATGCCGGCGCCGGCGGCTGCGCCCGAACAGCCGCCGGGCCGCGGAGCAGGCCGCTCGGAGATCGGCGATCTCCGGCGTCCACCAGTACACCTCCCGTTTTTCTGGGTGGTGTACGCTCCGCGGCATCGACGCGTCGCAAACCTCCGTGAGGGCCGCACGGAGGCGGGCTGCGGACGCGTCGACATCAGCCCCTGTGGGGGGGGGCATGGCCCAGGCCTGGACGATGGCCGCCTCTTCCGCTAATTCACGGTTGAGGCGGCCCATCGCCCAACAGGGGAACTTCGCGCCCCTCCGGGGGCGGGTGCCAATTCCGGCTTGGGAGGTGGAGACCTCGAACCTGATATATCGGTGGTCCGATAAGGTCTCCACCTCCTCCAGCACCCTCCACCCCCGGACACGGCGTGCGACGGACGGGGTGGCGAACGAAACGTCCACCACCGACGATCCGTTCCATCGCACGCACGTGGGGACGCTCCCCTGGTTGAGGAGGGACAGCCCTAACTCGGCTGCCCACTCCTCAACGGCCATGCCCCTCAGGTCCGTGACTGTCGCTCCCCAGGTCCTCGACTTGGCATTTAAGTCCCCCATGAGGACCACGGGGAGCGGCGACAGCCGTCTGACAGCTCCCTGCAGGGAGCCAAGGAACGCCTCGAACTCCCGCAGGGGCTTGTTAGGGGAGAAGTACGCCCCCACAATGGCGTACTCTCCCCAGACGGCCGTCACGAACCCGACCCCACACTCTCTCACCGCCAGGGATGAACCTCGACCCGCCACGATCGCCACGGAGCCGTTCCGATCCCCAGCCCACTGCGGCTGGGACGGAACGAAGTAGGGCTCCGTGGCGATCGCAAGCCCGATGCCCCACTCCGCCACTGACTGCACGAGGAGATCCTGTGCAGCGGCGGAGTGGTTGAGGTTCGCCTGGAGGAAGTTGCGTATGGCGTGCTCCATCACTGGTCCATAGCAACTTCCTCCTGCCTGGCGGCGACCACCTTCAGGCTAGCCCCCACTATGGGGAGGTCCCTACCCTTGGTGGTGGGCGGCCTGCAATTCCGGCTCCCCATCACGTGCCCCGAGGGCCTCCCCGCCTCCGCGCATACGGCGCAGCGGGCCGCCTCCGCCTTGCATTGGGCCGTTTTGTGGCCCTCTGCGCCGCAGCGGTAACATCCGTCCCCCCTGTTGGACGAGGAGGGGCACAGAGGGCGGGTGTGCCCCAAGCCCATGCATTTGAAACAACGCATGGGCTTCTCGTCCAGCAGGATGACGCGGACGACGCTCCACCCGACCAGAAGCTTGCCGGCCGACACAAGCTCCTTGGCCGCCGCCGCGGGGAGCGTCACATGGACTGCGCCGAGGCCCCCCCAATTCTTCTTTATCTCGCCGACCTTTATGTCGGCGACCGTGCAGCCGGCCTTCGCCGCCACGACCGTCTCAATCTCGAGGGTGGACACCGAATCGTCCAGCCCGACGATCCGGATGTCCGCCCTCTTTGTAGGGACGACGACCGTGGCGATGTTGGCCAGCGCCACCTTGAGTTCCCGGGCCAGTTCGGCGGCCTTTTCTTTCGTCTGCCCCGGGAGCTTAATTTTACGGGCTCCCGTAGCTGTCTGCCGGACCCGGACTTCCCCAACGCCCATTTCCGGCAGGGCCACGGCTTCCCGCGCCTTCGTGAGGACCTCCCTGTAGCCGACACCTTTGTCGGCTGCGGTATCCTGCAGAGTCAGGATGACCGCAGCCGACTGGGGGACGGACGGCAGCTTCGGCCCGGGCGGCTTTGGCGGCGCCTTTGGCGGCGCCGCGACGGCGACTACAGCCTTGGGCACCGAAGCAGGGGTCGCCCTCTTTTTCCGGCCCAGCACCTTCGACCACTCCACCTCCGACGATGCCACCGCCGGGACCGGCAATTCGGCCCAGTTTATGCCCAGCGGGGCGATCGGGGCCTTGGGCACCGGTGCCGGCCTCGCAGGTGGAGCCCCTGCTCCACCCTTCTTCTTGTCCCCCGTCAGCGGGGGGCGAACGGGCACCTCCGGAGGGAGGCGACTCGCCAGGCTCTCCAGACGTGCGTTCAGCATATTGCTGAACGACGTCTGGAGAGATCGCTCCAGGCGCGAGACGGCCCCAGCGAGCACCTCCTCCCACTGGTGTGTGGGAGTCTCCGCCGGCATTGCGGGAGCAGGAGGCGGGGGCATCAGCCTCTTGGCGTTGGCCTCCTGCTTCCAGGCCAAAACCTCCGCCTTGAGGTCTTCAACCTGGCGGCGGAGGTTCTTGGTGTCCCGCTGGAGCTTCCTTACCTCCGCCGACTCCGTGCGGTCCGCCAGCGCCTCTACCACCTCCCGCAGGGACTGCGCCGCTCCCTTCAGGACCTTTATGCAAGGCCCCGACAGGTTTTTGGACTTTTTGACGGTCTCCAAGATTTCCGTCACCTTCACCCCGGCCAGAGCCTTCAACGTGAAGACGTCAAGGTCTTCCACGTCGATAGGCTCTGCCTTGGAACTCCCTGCTGATCCCGCCTTGGAGCCGGCCTTTGAGCCGGTCTTGGATCCGGCAGCTGAGGCAATGATCGAGCCCGTAGCCGAGGCCTCCGACTCGGCCCCGCTCAAACTCCCGGCCAAGGCCCAGTCAAACGAGCCGTCAGCCTCGCCCAGGATGCCACGGCCCCCGCCGACGTTACGGCTGATACGCCTCGCAGTCCCCCGCTGGAATTTGCTTCCTTTGGGGGCAACACGCTCCTCTACCTCCGTGTCGGAATCGACCGACACGCTCGCCCGCTTGGCAGTAATTTTCTTCGCCTTGGCACTCATGGCCTACTGGGGACCACAGGATCACCAGCAAGCCAAGAGGCAAAACAAGCAGTCCGTTCAACAAGCCAGGTAACTCAGAAAGCAAGAAAACAGTCCGATAAACAAAGCCAAGTCAATAAATAAGAAATCACGTCAAATCCAAGAAACAAGCCAATCCGAGTGTAAAAACTAGTTCTGTCTCCGTAAGCAAGCCAAGTCAATAAAATAATCAAAAACCACAAGAGAGAACCACCCATAAACAACGCAGGACAATTCGCGACCTCCGCAGGACAATTCGCGACCTCATTAAGCCTACCTAACTATATTCTGATGTATCTCTACCTAACTTCTTGAGTTTTTACTGCGTTTGTACTTACTAAGGAAACACTTAGTTAAGCATCACTTGGTTCATCAAGCAAGTGTTAATATGGAACGACCATTCACTGATAAGTATTTCAATGTAATATTTAAATGGATTTACTATGAAAGGAATATAAAATAAGTAATTAAAATATGTTTATTAAAAAAACACAATTAAAATTTTGTTTGTCGATATAAGTGAAATCTTCAAAAATTGATACAATACACCACTTTACCCAAGGTTTCGTAAAAGTACTAAAAACAAATGAAGTAATTAAATTCACTAAGTTAATTAATTAATTACTATATAACAAAACTTGGAAAAGTTAACTGGGAAAAAGCGAAGAAAAGGGTACTGAACTGTCATACCTTCGACTATTTATGTACAAATATAGATTCTGCATCTGATTAGTAAAGCGTAGTAGGTTCAGCATCATTAGATATGAATATGAAATACACAGCAAGCGATTCTGCGAAGCGAGCGAGCAAGCGAAGTACTTATAAGTTGCAATGTTATGTACAAAAAGTAATCGATAAAGACCTAGAGTTCTTCTTAAACAGACTATAAAGATAACGCGCTTTGAATTTCGTATCACTATTATTTTATAAAAGAGATAGTAAAGTTGAAATAAGAAGATAACACAAAACTCCACGAAAAGACGACAAAAGTCAAATGTTTTGTCGTTCTCTCCAAAAGTACGGACAAAAACCACAATAAGATAAAAGTGAAATGGAAACATCTAAAAAACAAACAGCAGTAAAAGTGTAAAAACTTTTTTCTCGCTCGATTGAACGCAGCGATATCGATAGCCCGCCATTGTTCGATATAGCGGTACCAAGATGGCGGCTTCCCGCGCTTTCTTCCGTCATCCACGTATACATTCGTGTACTGGAATCATTAAAAACATTACTGCTAATTTAAATTCTCATTATTATACTTCACAGTATTTAAAAAAAGCAAAAAGTTCATAGCCTAGCGTAATTACAATATTTGAACCTAGAAAATTTAATTAAAAATTATTTATCAACCAATACAACACTGAAATTCATTTAGAATTCTTCATTTTCGGCGAGTATACGGTTTTAATTAGCCCAAAAAGTTGTGTTTAATAGTACATGAGAGAATATATAGGCATTTTTCAGGACACTATATCGCATAAACTTCATATAAAATAAAAATAAAAATCTAAGGAACAAGAAATGTGAGCTTCAAAACCTCAGCGCTAAATCTTGATAAAGCCCTTGAATACGTAAAAGAGCTCGGTAAAAATCATAGTACGTTTTTCACCCTTACTTCCTTTAATGGACTGCCTGCAAATAAACTTTCACATATAGTTTTATTACTAAACTTTCTCAACTCTATTACTTCCCTAGACAAGTTATGTAATCAAATATACACAAGGATATCAATACAAATTAATAAGTAGAAGGAAGTAAAAATGAAACCAATTGAGAAAGTTCTTTTACAGTTTATCCACTATTTTATTAGAACCCATTCTGAACTTCGGCAATGTTAACTTGCTCCATGTGAGGCCACGCTGGAATGCTCGCACTCTTTTTCTCTTATATAGTACTATTTTAAACCCTATCGCTCCTCTGTATTTAAAAAATCGTTTCAAGTTCCAGTGCGATACGCATACTCGAAATTTAAGGTCATCAGATAATATAACGTTAGAAGAGCCTGCTTATTATACTAATTTTTGCGCAATGTCTGTCACAGTTCAGACTACCCAATCATGGAACACTCTACCGGTTTCTATGAGATGGGGGCAGACGAAAATTTATTAACATTTCGCTTATGTGTTTATATGTACTACTATAAATTCATGTTGTCTATGTATTCCCGATGTACGCCCGACTCTATTCCATGGAACATATCCATCCAAAGGTTGCCCGGAGGAGATTGCTATTAGCAATAAGGCCGCTCTTTATACTAATAACTTGAAATATTTTATACGAGTATAATTGGTGTACAATAAAGATTAAATAAATAAAAAATACAAAATAAAAAAGGTAATATACGGCGGTGGATGACGTTGGGGACGACAGTTATAAAGGTATGACGTCATTCATAGATGACGCCCTCCTTGTCATTTAATCGATTAGTCACTCAAGACCAATTAAGTATTACCTAATAATAAAAGCGTTTATCTCAAACAGCAGATACAGTAATCCACTACTGTATACATATAGTTACGAATATATGTAGATATCGACGGAAGAAAGCAGAATTGTCATAACTAGAAAAATCCAACTTTACTTGAAAGTCAAAAAACTATTTGAAAAAATTCATAAGTCATATTATATTTATAGAAATAGAAAATTGAAAGTTGGTATGTACTTATAAGCAAGCAATTCCAAGGAGTCACTGTGACACATAAACGAAGTAGTATCTATTTTATTAAAAAAAAACTGCATATGACAATTTTTTTTATGTGTAGTGCTAAAACGAGACATAAAACCAAGGTCATATCGATGAAAAATTTAATCGTAGGAAAACGAGACCCAGATCTTTCGAAGCGGTATTTTGTTTTCTACAAGAATTTGGTAAAAAGTGATTTAGCCCAAAATGTAAGTTACAACATTTCCACTTTCTCCCGGTAGATGATGCTACAAACGGGTTGTACGCTTATTTTAAAGGCTTTCTCACATGCCATCCGGGTATATGTTCGAGTGAGACCCTTGATAGTTTGGATTCACAATTGGAAACCGTAAGTGTGACTGCAATCGGGTTTTGGGTTTAATAAAAATTTTCGAGTTTAAAAATACAGTTGCAACCGGTGATAACCGATTTGGTGCAGACGAAGTTGCACGGATCAGCTAGTCTAAATCTATACATATAGTAAGAATGTAGATCTAACGTGTCTGTACTTTTTGATTTTCGTGAAAACAATTGTTGCAGGCCTCTAGGAATTAATAATAGAATACAATAGATACATTTCAATCATTTTTGAAAATGTCTGTCTGTCTGTCTATCTGTTTGTATGAACAAGCATCACTGCTAAAATACTGGGCTCCCAATAAAACCACAAATCATAAAGCATATCTTCAGGAGTAACTTAGTCTTTGTTTTATTAAAATCGGTCCACTCTATCAAAAGTTATTGTAATTTGAATGATGGCTCGAGGTAAGTGTTATGTATTGTATATCGAGGATATAAATAAAAAACTCAGACTTACACGAACACTTATTTCATTCACAACATGGCGCAGCCGGCCTTAACAAATTAATTGTTTAAATAGTTAAAAGCAAGTTTAGTGTCGTAAAATATCAGTGATTACGTGTTAAAAGGTATGTAAATTAAGTTCACAATGAAACACGCAAGACCACCAGCAGAATTATGTCTTGAAGGTGGACCCGCCAATCGCGCCGATGCATGGCGTAAATGGGAAAAACAGTTTATTGTGTTTTTAAAGGCCTCGGGAGTGCATAAGGAAGCCTCCGATGTGGAATCCAGTTTGCTTATAAATTTAATCGTTCCCAGTGGTTATGATGTCTATACAACTTTCAAATTTACTAAGGATCAGAACGCTGAAAATTTTGACAAATTAATAAAAAAAATGAACGAACATTTTCAAATAAAAGAAAATACAACGATGGGACGATTCAAATTTTTCTCAAGAAATCAAGAACATAGGGAGTCCATCGATGAGTACGTAACTGTTTTAAAGAATCTTACTCGACAATGCGAGTTTCAACATTTGGAAGACAGCTTGATACGCGACAGAATAGTATGTGGCGTGAACGACAGTAGTCTTCGTGACAGGCTTCTCAGAACGGGAGATCTTACATTGGATCAAGCGGTCAAGGTTTGTCTAGTGAATGAGATAACACAAGAAGAAAAATTAGAAATTGAATGTACAAATCGAGCAGGGGTGTTGTCAGCGTACCTAGCAGTGTCGACGTAGTGAAGCGAGCTTACAGATCGGATCGTTGGATCGGCGGTGCGGCCGGCAGGTGGCGTCCGCGCGCCCCTGCCGAGGCTGCTTGTCACAGCTTGCCATCCGCGGCTCAGCCGTGGCAACGTACCGCGACTCGTCGGACGGCGTACAATGAACCAGAGATGAAGCCGGTGCTGATCTCAAAGCGTTTGTGTACATGATGTGCAAATAGTACATGTGATAGTGACAGATGTCCTGCTAAATGTTTCTTGTGATAAAATCGGACATTTTAGAAAAGTATGTCCCAGGTCTAGAACGGTGTTTCAAATTCAGGAAGACGACTCGCAGCCAGAATGTGAGGTGATTTTTTCAATAGATGAGATTAATTCAAATGAGGACAGTAAATGGTACGAATATTTATCACTATCGATTAACGGTATGTCTGAAAGATTTAAGTTGGATTCCGGATCTGATTTTAATGTTTTATCTAAACGGACTTATTTAAAACTCGGTTTGAAACTTAGTAAGCTTCGATATGACAACACGAGAGCGATATTATTTTGTAAGAACTAGTATTGGCCAAATGCAAGACCAAGACGAGATTTGGCTTGGTCTTGGTATTGGTCTTGCATAAATACACCTGGTCTTGGTCTTGGTATTGCACCCCCAGTCTTGGTCCTGGTCTTGGTCTTGCAGCAAGACTCTTGCAAGTCTTGCAAATCTTGCTAGTACCTATTTGTCTATTGCTCTTTATTAAACACGTTATAACCTCTATTATACACCTTTTTATTTATTTGCGGGGTGGTAGGGTGTCTGTACCCGACTGGATCGCAACCACCGTACACCAGGTGGAACACCCGCCATAGTGGCAGGTTTGGGCGTGTCGCGTTCCGGGATCAGTCGGTGTATAGTCGGGGGGGGGCTGTCCCTGACTGGGTCGCTTTCAGGCCGGCATGACAGCGGCGACCGGCGATGGATAGTATGTCTTTCGGTGGTCGCCATTGGTTTTGGATTGTACTGTGCTTACCATCAGGCACAGTACAGTTACTTTGCCGAGCTACTATAAAAAAAAAAAAAATTAAAACAATCCAAGAGATAGGTAGCTTTTAGCTTATATTTACATATACATAATAAAGTCCAATCAAATGGACTAAATTAATAAGGAACAAGGTTTTCAAGAATTATTTGTTGGAATAAAAATATATAATTCATTCTCGTAGAAAGATAGCAGATGCTTCCTTACCTGCAGTCTCTATTTTTTTTTTATTTCAAATTTTTCTTATTCTGGCATCATTTTAGAAGTAAATATCTGAGTCGCAGAAATTATTTCGAAAAACTCATTAAATTTACTTTTTGATCTTAGAGTTTCTAGATCGGATGCTACAACTCCCACTACTCCGATCAGAACTAATTGAATCTTCGTCACTCATGTTAAATTGTAAACTTATTAATCTGAGAACAATTATAATTTTCTGAACTCGAAGCGATGTATGGGTATAAATGAAATCTATATTTATCTATAGATCTAATAAGAATGTTAATCTAGCGTGTCTGTAGTTTTTAGATTTTTGTAAAAAAAATCTTGGAATAAGTACCTAATAAAATACATTTCAATCTTTTTTAGAAATGTCTGTCTATCTGTCTGTTTGTTTGTTTGAATACGCATCACTGCTAAAGTACTGCGTTCACGATAAAATCTCACCAAGAAGTTCATAAAGCATAACCTCGAGTAACATTTAATCTTAGTTTCCTTAAAATCGGTTGACTGTATCAAAAGTTATTGTAATTGTAATGACGACGCAACTTAAGTATGAGAGAAAAGTAGATAAGTAAATTAACTTAATATATTTAGACGATCTTATTAATCACTATTTTTACATTAGATTCCCTGCGGACGGAGTCGTGGGCACAGCTAGTTGATGTATAAAACTCCTAGTTATGTGTACACGCCGAAAGATGGTTAAAAAACATGATGAGCATTCATTGATAAACAATAAACATAGTGATTCTTCGGAAGAATAAAAATCAGAAATATCACCAGCTATATTGTACCTTCTTACCTAACAATAAAATGCATATACGTGTTTGCATTACGTCCCTCTCTCGATGAAGTACTAGCTGCTGCTGTATTTATGTACCTACTAGCTACATAGCGTATTTACAATAGGAGTCTATACATAGTAAATGTTTGTATAGTTTAATATAAAGGTAGTGTAATAATGTGTATTATTACTAGCTTTTGCTCGCGGCTTCGCTCGCATGAATGTAGGGAGGTCATTATCCCTCAATAATATTATTTGTTTCCTTGATGAAATGTATCCTGTCTCCTTTTCTGTACTCAGTACAACGTGTTGACAAAATTTTATGATGACCAATGAAGTAGTTACGGCGTGAGAGCGTTTTTTTTTTTTTTTTTTTTATTGTAGCTCGGCAAAGTGACTGCACTGTGCCTGATGGTAAGCACAGTACAATCCAAAAACAATGGCGACCACCGAAAGACATACTATCCATCGCCGGTCGCCGCTGTCATGCCGGCCTGAAAGCGACCCAGTCAGGGAAAGCCCCCCCCCCCCCCCCCGTTTGCTGGATATACACCGGCTGATCCCGGAACGCGACACGCCCAAACGTGCCACTATGGCGGGTGTTCCACCTGGTGTACGGTGGTCGCGATCCAGTCGGGTACAGACACCCTACCACCGTAACAAACAAATAAACTCGTAATCACATTTATAATATTAGTTAGGGTTTTCACAATAGATTATTATAATATCTACCTAATCTTACGATTACAATATTCCTTGTGAGGACAACACAATATGTATGCGTATACGTCATGGGCACCTGGAAATTTATTTTATTTTTTCCAACGTCGGCGAAATTTCAGCGGCGATGATCAAACAATATAAGCAATGCTATGATATACTTGTCGCACAGTCTATCAATAAAGCGACGTCTTTGTCCATGAATTACCAAATAAACAATTATAATCGCCAGCCGACCGATTGGCAATCAAAATATCGCATAACATAAATTGTTACTATGTTGAATCTATTGTGTTAGTTATAAAATTTGTTAAATAAACTATACTCGCTGAGATATAAATACATTTATTTGTTTGAATTTATTGGTTAAAATTGTTTGTGTTAGAAAGAATCGTGATCTGGATACCGATACTAGGAAACGTGTATCAATATTGTCAATAAGGTTCAAATTCGACTTAATTGCAAGACCGCAAGAGTCTTAGAGGCCCAGTCTCGTCTTGCGCTAGTCTTGCAGGGGTTAGTCTTGGTATTGGTCTTACTAAAATTCGGCGGCCTTGGTCTTGGTATTGGTCTTGCAAAAACGCAAGAACAAGACCAAGACTGCAAGACTGCAAGAGATTTTGGGCAACATTAGTAAGAACTACGTTCCTATTGTAGGATCTACATATATTGATTGGATATATAAGGATAATATGTTTACCTTAGAATTTATAATTGCTGATTTTGATTGCACTAGTATATTAGGTAATTACGCATTAGAACAGATGGGTTTAATTAAAGGCATATATAGTATAGATATGCAACAATATAATGATCTTTTTCAAGGTTTAGGCAGGCTACCAGGTTAATATAGAATTGTTATAGATGAAAAGACCAAGCCGTCAATCTGTCCGGTTACAAAAATACCTATGAATGTTCGTGATAAACTATTAGACGAATTAAATCGTATATGGAACAAATTGGCGTGATAAGAAAAATGTCACATTCGACCTCGTGGGTGAATGCTATAGTGGTAGTTCCAAAAAATTATGGTAGTATACGTGTGTGTCTTGATCCGCGCCCGTTGAACCGTGTAGTGCAGCGCGCACATTCTCCTATGCCAACTCTCACTGAAATAGCGTCTAAGTTAGCTGACGCGCGTTATTTTAGTATGTTAGGTGCAAAATCTGGATTTTGGATGACAAAAATAGATGATTATAGCGCGGATTTGTGTACATTTGGTACACCATTCGGTAGGTATCAATTTTTACGCTTACCATACGGAATTAATTGCTCTTCGGAAGTACTTCACGCAAAAATAAGACAAATCTTAGAAGATTTGGAAAGCGTTAGCTCATTCGTTGATGACGTTATAGTATATGCGATTACGAAGGCTCATCACGACAATCATTTAACGGCTTTGCTTGATAGGGCTCGGCATATAGATATAAGATTTAATAAAGAGAAATGTGAATTTTGTGTTAATGAAGTAACGTACTTAGGGCATACTTTTAATGAGCACGGAATGCGAATAGATAAAAATAAATTAAAAGCTATTGTAGATATGCCTGTACCCAATGACATACCGTCACTGGAACGTTTCCTAGGTATGGTAAATTATCAAAATTTATCCAGAACTTTTCAGATATAGCAGCACCGTTGCGTTCTCTTTTAAAGAAACAAACGTGGCTCTGGGATAGCCAGCAAGACATTACAGTAGCTCAATTAAAAAAGCTTGTGTGCGAGGCGCCTGTGTTGGCGTTGTATTCGACGAAAGAACCGATTCTTTTGTCGGTAGATGCCATCTCGTGTGCTTTAGGCGCAGTTATATTACAAAACGGTCGGCCGGTTGAATTTGCTTCATCAACTCTGACGGACGCACAATGTCGTTATGCACAAATTGAGAAAGAACTTCTTGCCATCGTTTTTGCGTTAGAAACGTTTCATCAATACGTGTTCGGTAGATAGGACGTGACCATCGAAACTGATCATAAACTATTAGAAGCATTATATAAAAAACCTTTAGATTCTATTCCTATGCGTTTACAACGTATGATTATACGTATTCAGTGTTCTGATTTTAAAGTCGTCTATAAACCTGGAAGGTATATGTATATATCGGACGCGTTATCGCGAGCGGCTCTACCCGATTCAATGAAAAATAGTGTATCGGAACAGGTAAGAACAGTCATGCTGTTTGATAGAAAATACAAGATTTAGTGACAATAAAAAATAATTTATTAGAAAAGCGACAAATAAGGATATCGAGTATCAATTAATAATACAGTACATATTAAAAGTTGGCCGAACAATAAATATGATGCGGATGAGCGTGTGCGAGCATTATGGTGGCATAAAGATACATTTGAACATGTAAAAGATATCATATTCAAGGATAAGTTAGCGTTTATACCGCGAGAACTCCGTACAGAGATGCTGAGACGTTTGTATGAAGGTCACTTAGGGATAGATAGATGTAAGCGTCGGGCGCGAGAATTAATGTTTTGGCCGGGAATGTCTTGAGATATGGAATCATACGTCCGCCGGCGTACTGCATGTGCAGAAAGAGTTCCGCACCCTCCACGTGAGCCCCTCCTGCCACATCACATACCTGACTTACCATGGGCGAAAACTGGTTCTGATATTTTTCAGTACAAAAAACATTATTATCTTATTCTTGTTGATTACTTTTCTAATTTTGTAGAAGTTAATAAATTAACAAGTACATGTTCGCAGGCACTGCTAACTGCAATTATGTCGCAGTTCAGTAGGCACGGAATTCCGAAAGAGCTAATTACAGATAACGGACTTGCTTATTCTTCGAGAGAGTTTGCCAATTTCTGTAGAGAATGGGGTTTTGTTCACACTACTTCTTCTCCTAATTATCCGCAATCAAATGGACAGAGTGAAAAAAGTGTACAAACTATGCTTATAAAGTCTGTTGACGCATGTACGGCTTTTTATATGGGTCTATTAAACTTGAGAACAACACCGCGGGATAATATAAGTTCACCCTCAGAACTATTGATGGGTCGACGGTTAAATACTAGTTTGCCGGTACACGATAGTAAACTTAGACCGAGTCGGGATAATACTAGAGATTATGAAACCATATTACGTAAACAGTCGATTAGCAAACAATATTACGATATGAACGTACGACTACTGCCAGAGTTTAAAATTGGGGATTCCTCGGTAATGTTAGACGGTTATAATAAAAGGCATGTGAAGGTTAAGTCTCGGGCGTCGCAACCGAGATCATACTTTGTTACCGATACGTCGGGGAGACGATATAGACGTAATAGGCGTCGTCTTGTTAAAACGGAATCATTACTGAATAAGTCTAATGATATAGTTTTGGATAATGTTCGTGAAGCTAAAAAGTGGTCTAGCATGACGAGAGACAATGGGTTTATAGCGTCACCTAGGGCGGCTGTAATGGACATTGACGACGTAGGATCGCCAGCGTCAATGCTGGATCGGGATTGTACGCGCGCGCACACGCCACAACACCCCGCTAATAGTACAGACCATAAACACAGATAGGCCGCTGTTAAGGCCCGTCATAGAATAGAAAAATGTTTTAAAAAAATGAATATTTCGATGTTATTATATATTTATCATTACATAGTATAAAACAAAGTTCCCTACCGCGTCTGTCTGTCTGTCTGTTCGCGATAAACTCAAAAACTACTGAACGGATCTTTATACGGTTTTCACCAGTGGATAAAGTGATTCACGAGGAACGTTTTGGTATATAATTTGTCCAGGATTTTTTTATAATCAGGGCGGGATAACGTCTGCCGGGCCCGCTAGTCTACAATATAATTAAGTACGTCCAGATACTATATAGAGTTATTTTATTACACACTAACCGACCCGTGCCCACTTCGTTGGGCGGTAATAGGCATTATCAAGCTACAACTTTTCTCTAGAACTCAATCATATACTCGTATATCTCATAATTAAGGCAGCGTTCGTAAGAAACGTTTTCGTTCGACCATTTTTCTCCGACTCCCCAGATATTACCCTCTACAACCTCACAAACTTTACCTCTTTATAATATTAGTATAGATTATAGATAATATAATTAGTTAATAGTTTCTGCCCACGACTTTGCACGCGTGGAATAGTTATTTTGGGCTAAGACGCAGCGGAAACTCTCAAAAGGAAAAAATACCCCGATTTTAAAACATTTTTCATTGTTACTCCGCTCCTATTGGTCTCAGCGTGATGATATATAGCTTATAACATTCACAAATAACGTGGCTTTCTATTGGTAAAAAAAATCGGTTTAGTAGTTCCTGAGATTACCCCCTACAATGTCAGAAACTCACAAACTTTACTTCTTTATAATATTAGTATATAGATTATAGCCCCTGCCCGCGACTTCGTCCGCGTAGTAATAGTTACTACTCTGGGCTAACGCTGACACACAGCAGAAGCTCTAAAAAAGAAAAAACATCTCGATTTTGAAACATTTTTCATCTGTGCTGCGCTCCTATTAGCCTTAGCGTGATGATATATAGCCTATAACCATTCTCGATGAATGAGCTATATAACACTGAAAGAATTATTCAAATCGGACCAGTAGTTCCTGAGATTACCCCTTACAACGCCACAACGTCACAACGTCACAAACTCACAACGTCACAAACTTTACCTCTTTATAATATTATTATTAATTATTAATTATAATAGGTCTTTACCTATGAAATTGCCGTTCTGCAGTACTGGCCATTTCAAATCAAAATAATTTTTGTTTGGCTAAGAATTCTATTTTCAAATTAATTTTATTTTAAAAACATGGAATTCTTTTTTCAAAAGTAGTCATTTGTTTATTGAATAGTGTTACATTTTCATCGCATTTCAATGTTTTTTGTCATCACGGATACGTTAGAAATTCGAGTAATTAAGGAATATGAGTACCATCGTGGCAGCAACGCGGCACAAGCGGCACGCAACATCAACGACGTTTACAGAGCTAACACTACAAACCAACGCACCACCTGTTATTGGTTTGCTCGCTTCCGTTCTGGGAATTTCGACCTGAAAAATAAACCTCGTGGTCGTCCGAAGACTTTGGTCGACAATGACGACTTAAAGGCGATTGTGGAAGCTGATGATACACAATTTAAGGCTGAATTAGCAGCAGCTTTCGACGTTACCGTCAAAACAATATTGGTCCATTTGCGTCAAATTGGCAAGGTAAAAAAGCTTGACAAATGGGTGCCCCACGAACTCAATGATCGCCAGCGCGAAGTACGCGTCGAGACGTGCTTTGCGCTGCTCAACAGACACACAAATGAAGGAATTTTGAACCGCATTGTTACCTGCGATGAAAAATGGATTCTGTTTGATAACCGCAAGCGCTCAGCAAGTTGGTTGGATCCTAGTTCAACACCTAAACAATGCCCTAAACGAAAACTTACCCCTAGAAAAGTGATAGTCACTGTTTGGTGGTCTAGCGCCGGTGTGATTCATCACAGCTTCTTACCAAACGGGGTGAACATTACTGCAGATGTGTACTGTGAAGAACTGAACACAATGACGGAGAAGCTGCCACATCTCCAACAAGCATCGGTCAATCGCTCGTCTCCGCTGCTCCTGCACGACAACGCGCGACCTCATACTGCACAGCAAACGGTCTCCAAGTTGCAAGAACTGGGGTTGGAAGTTCTCCGTCATCCAACCTACTCACCAGACCTTGCGCCTACAGACTACTACTTTTTCCAGAATTTGGATAACTCCTTGGCGGGAATAAAATTCAATACCCGAGAGGCAGTACAAAATGCCTTTGAAGAATTTGTTGCCTTCCGTCCAGCTGATTTCTTTAAGAAGGGCATCAATAAACTGCCACTGCTTTGGCAAAGATGCATTGATTGCATGGGTGATTACTTCGGTTAGTACAAATAAAAAATACATGAAAAAAATTCGTTTAAATTTTTTCATACAAAACGGCAATTTCATAGGTAAAGAGAGAGAGAGACGAACTTCTTAGCCTTCCATGGATTCACCGTGCGGGTGCCGGGTCCATCGTGTGGCAGAGGGAGAAACTCAGAGCAGGTCCCAGGACTTGCGACCCAGGTGTAGGTTTAAGGAGGCCCCCTTTGAGATGCGCATCAACGCTCACCTTCACTGCTCGAGTTTCCCGCCCTGCCTAGCCAAATTTGGTAGGAACCTGTTAGTGCAGCCTTTGATACTCGTTCTAAAATAGAACTTACTGCAGTTCTCGACAGGCCAAGGTCCTTCAGAAGGTTGTAGAGAGATTTTGCTGGTATACCTCTCGCTCCTACTTCTACCGCGTATAACTTAACCACATAGCCATTTTTACTTAGTTCATTTGTTAGTTCGTAATATTTATTTAATTTGATTGTGTGGTCTTTAGGAATGTTGGTTTCCCACGGTACAGTAAGCTCTACTAGTATTACATGTTTTGTGTGTCTAGAGAAGAGGAATATGTCCGGTCTGGATGACGAAACACCAACATCCTCTATTACTATATAATATATTATATATTATATAGTAATAGTATAGATTAAGCATGTACTAGTGAAAAGTAAATGTAATGTTACGTCACATTTATTGTATACTAGCTGTTACGCGCGGCTCCGCACGCGTTTTTTTTAAATGTATTAAAGAAATATAAAATTGAAAGTAGGTGTGTACATTACAGAAATGCTTATTCAAAAACATTTGTAACTACGACACACACGCCATCTACTGTAACATGTAACATGTACATTAGATATGTGAATACGAATAGCATACCGAATGCGATGGGATTTATCATCAGCAACGTACCTGGAACTTTAACCTACTATATACCACCCTCAGTGCTCACTAACACTATATAAGAAAGTAATGAAAATTTTAAACTGTACATTATCGTACAATATGTGTTAAATTGTTTATTATATAGATATAACATGCCCATATTGGTTATATAATTGTGTTATTCTTATACGTGCTATAATCACTGAGTTATTTAGATGCAAACGCGGTAAATAAAACAAAATGGCCGCCAAATTGATCAAAATGATAATATAATTCAAATTATATACATTTATTCTTTGAGTCCAGTACAGCGCACGTCTCACGCGCTTGTTTACAGTAAACAAACTATTTTTGATCAATTTCACGCAAACGAATGCACAGGTAACAGTTCATCACTACATGGTGTAAAACAAAGTCTTCTGGTCTGTCTGTTTATCTGTTCGCGATAAAGTCAAAAACTACAGAACGGATTTTCATGCCGTTTTCACCAGTAGGTAGAACGGTTTTGGTATAATTTGTCAAGGTTTTCTTTTTATTATCAGAGCGGGACAATGCCTGTCGAGTCCGCTAGCTTAAAATAAAATAGCTCATTAATTAGTTATCTGCCAGTGAAAGTCCTGTGAAAATCAGTTCAAGCATTTCGGATGTTCCACTGCGACCGAAGGCGAATAAAAAACCTAAATTACTTTTTATGAGGTCTGCTATCTATCAGTGAATATCCCGTGAAAGTCGGTCCAACCATTTTTGAAATAGCGATGCGGACGAAACAGCGGACAAATAAAATAGAATATGTCAACCGCTATAATATCGGCTATATGGCAGTAAAATTCTCGTTAAAATAGGTCCAGCCGTTTGGGAGATTACCCGGAACAAACAAACAAACAGACAAAATATAATAATATCGACCGAATATAAAAACATTTTTTTTTGTTAATTATAGCTATATCCGTTCACCAAAAAGTTATTTTTATAATACGTAATAGATTGCAAATAAAAAATTGGAAACAAAACTAACGTAGAATAAACTTTTTGAATAGGAACACAAAGTAATCTTTGAAAATGTTTGCGATAGAAACTTACCACGTTACCATGGCAACGTATATAATACTAACGCTAACACGCAGCGAAAGCAATCAAAACGAAAAAATGCCCGATTTTGAAACATTCTTCATTGGTGCTCCGCTCCTATTGGTCTTAGCGTGATGATATATAGCCTAAAGCCTTCCTCGGTAAATGAGCTATCTAAAACCGAAAGATTTTTTCAAATCGGATATTAGTATAGATATAAAGCTGAAGAGTTTGTTTGTTTGTTTGGTTGAACGTGCTAATCTCAATATCTACTGGTCCGATTTCAGAAAACCTTTCGGTTTTAGATAGCTCATTTATCGAGGAAGGCTTTAGGCTACATATCATCATGATACGATCAATAGGAGCGGAGCACCAATGAAGAGTGTTTCAAAATCGGGCACATTTTGTTCCTTTTGAGAGATGTCGTTAGCGTTAGTGTTATATACGTTGCCATGGTAACGTGGTAAGTTTCTATCGCAAACATTTTCAAAGTTTATTTTGTTTTCCTATTCAAAAAGTTTATTCTACTTTAGTTTTATTTCCAACTATCTGTGCCCGCAGCTCCGCACGCGTTTTTTTAAATTGTATTAAAGAATTACAAAATTGTGAGACTATGTACAATTATAGAAATGCTCTTTAAAGACAATTGTAGGTACGACGCGCACACCTCTAAAATTAACATGTAACGTGTACATTAGATATATAAATACTAACAGCGTGTCAAATGAGGTTTACCATCAGCAACATATTTGGAACCTTAACCCACAATATAACTACCTCAGTGTTCACCCACACTGTATAAGGAACTAATTAAACAATAACTTAAAATATTATTATAAAGGTTTACATTAACATTACATTTAATATACATTGCCATTATTATAAGACTTTGTGACTATACAAAAAATAACCGCTTGTCTGTTCCGCAAGAAATTGTATTATGGAACTCTTTACGTAATACGTTTATAATCTAAGATCTTATTAGGAAGACCTCTATATCATTAAAGTTATTAATAATTATAATGTCAAATTGTAAACAATAAGCTGATAATTATTTCTCTTATTAAAAATAAAGAATGAGTTGAAATCTTGCTAAATTTCATGCAGACAAAGTCGCGGGTAAGAGCTAGTCTAAAATAGAATAACTTCAATTACTTTTTATAAGGTGCGCTATCTAGCAGTGAAACTCCCGTGAAAATCGGTCTAACCGTTTTGGTGATAGCACAGCGGACGAAGCCACCGTTAACAGCTAATTTAAATTAAATTACTTTTTATTAAGTCCGCTATCTTCCATTGAAAGTTCCGTGAAAATCGGTCCAAGCGTTATGGAGAAAGTACTGTGGGAGAAGCCACGGTTAACAGCTAGTATAAACTAAAATTACCTAAATTACTTTTTGTAAAGTCAGCTATCTGTCAGTGAAAGTCTCTTGAAAACTGGTCTAACCGTTTCGGAGATAGCACTGCGGGCAAAGCCACGGTTAACAGATAGTATAAACTAAAATTGCTTGAATTAATTTTTATAAGGTCAGCTATCTGCCAGTGAAAGTTTCGTGAAGAGCGGTCTAACCGTTTTGGAGATAGTATTGCGGGCAAAGCCACGGTTAACAGCTAGTCTAAATTAAAATAAACGAAATTACTTTTTATAAGGTCAGCTATCTGCCGGTGAAAGTCCCATGAAAACTGGTCCAACCGTTTTGGAGATAGCATTGCATACAAAGCCGCGGTTAATAGCTAGTTTAATTTAGAGTAGCCTAAGTAACCCGTTGTAATTTCAGCTATCTGCAAGTGAAATTTCCGTCAAAATCGGTCCAGCCGTTTCGGAGATTAGGCGGAACAAACAGACAGATAGACAGACAAAAATTTTAAAAATTGCATTTTTGCTATCAGTAGCGTGTATACTTTCGTACCCAATCGGTAAAAAATTTTTATTTTGATATTACATACAGACTTCATTTTTATTATATGTATAGAAGATTGTTGTTTATGGTTTCTCTGTGTCATTTGTTTATAATTTTTTAAAAGGGGGGGTGGGGGGATAATATGTATATATCAAGGGTATACATAAAAACTCAGTCTATACATATAATAAAAATGAAGTGTCTGTATGTAATATCAAAATATTTTTTGTACTGATTTGGTACGAAAGTATACACGCTACTGATAACAAAAATACAGTGTTTTACATTTTAGTCGGTCTGTCTGTTTGTTCCGGGTAAGCTCCAAAACGGCTAGACCGATTTTGACGGGAATTTCACTGGCAAACAGCTGAAATTACAGCGGGTTACGTAGGCTACTCTAAATTAGACTAGCTGTTAACCGTGGCTTCGCCCGTAGTGTTATCTCCAAAACGGTTTGACCGATTTTCACTGGCAGATAGCTGAACTCATAGGAAGTAATTTAGGTTATTCTATTTTAGACTAGCTTTTACCCGCGACGTCGTCTGCATGAAGCTTAGCAAAAATATGTTGTTCACTGTAAATATGT
Source organism: Antheraea yamamai (assembly GCA_036509395.1). NCBI lineage: Eukaryota > Metazoa > Arthropoda > Insecta > Lepidoptera > Saturniidae > Antheraea > Antheraea yamamai. The sequence goes on from AP028450.1 coordinate 12,440,451, forward strand.
GCATAAGATGTGCGTTATACTGAACTCCAAGAATAAATATAATTGAAATTCATATATCCGTATCTATGTATGTAATTTGAATTATATTGTGTTTCCAGTCATTTTGTTTGTTTACCGCGTTTTCGTCTACATAACTCAGCAATCATAGTAACATATAAGAATACTGTATTCAGGCCAATGAGCACTATTTAAATTGTCGAATATTAAAAACTCCTTAGACAGATATAAAGTTTTATATCTTGATTTATATTTATGCAAGATTTCAAGACGTCGGCTCGTACATTGTTTTCAATTCAAAATTATAATAATTAATTGTAATTTTGAAGATAGAAGGGGTCTTTTTAATAAGACATTAGATCATAAACGTATTACATATTGACAATATAGGCATATTATATCATTGTATATTTATATATTGTATATTTATATATCTAATGCATACGTTACATGTTACTGTAAGTGACCTGCGTGTCATACTTATAATTGTTTTTAAAGAGCCTTTCTATAATTGTGCATGGTCTCACAATTTTATATTTCTTTAATACAATTAAAAAACATACGTGCGGAGTTGTGGGTACAGTCAGCATATTGTTATTTAAAAGAATATTTTATGGCGATATTGCTTTATGAATATAAAGAACCCTTAGTCGTTTAAGTTACGAGTCTATTATAATATCATTGAAGGTATGCAAGCGATTTTCAGCTCACAAGTACCTATATAAAAATTCTGATGTTAAGTGGGTCAATAAACTTGACCAATTGATGTAGCAGCTATGCGACGAACCAAGTCATTTGAAGTCTGTGTACCAAGAGCGTGAGCTAACTGTATTGTGGCGCCATCTCTTAGCTGCATATGAAATATAGTATAGACGACCTTGCACAGTAATGTTCTACTATGCGTCAACTATACGTTGTACGGATATGACCGTTATCAAACTGAGAGACAACTATTTAAATATATTTTTATTATTATCTTTCACTTTTATTATATACTAGCTGAGCCCGCGACTCTGTCCGCGTGGAACCTAGTATAAAAAACAGTGACTAAGAAAATCATCCGAATATATTAAGTCCATTTACTTGTATATAATAAGAATGTAATTCTAACGTGTCTGTACTTTCTAGATATTTGTAAAAAAATTGTTACAGGTGCCTAAGAATAAGTAATATTGAAATGTATGTACATTTCAATCAATTATAGAAAAAAAAAAAACAAAAATAAAAACACGCATCACTGCTAAAATACTACGGTAATGACAAAACCTCTTCAAGAAAAACACAAAGCATATCTTGGAGTAACACTTAGTCTTTGTTCCATTAAAGTCAGTTGGGTCTATCAAAAGTTATCGAACTTTTAATGACGACGCGACTTAAGTACGAGAGAAATGTAGATAAGTAAATGGACTTAACACATTCAGATGACTTTATTAATCTCTGTTTTTTACAAAAGGTTTCACGTGGACGAAACCGAGGGCACAGCTATCTTCGACGTAGCAATATTCAATTTTACGTATATGTTCATATTATGCTGACAGCTTGCAAAGTCAAAGGCCGTTGTCCAGGTGTATGATGGACTGTATCAACAATTTTCCTACATATCAAATTTTTATTAGAGATCATTAAAAATTGGCAATTTTTTATAGTTTCTATAACGTTTTTTTTTAGCTCCACCAGTATATATCGATCTGTCTATCTAGATAACGGATTCTTTGAACGTCATTTTCATGCACTTCACGATTCCAGATTAAATTAATATTTAGCACACTGATGAAGGAACAATAATATTATAATAATTTAATAAGTTTGTCCCGTTAATTCAATTTTTTTTACATTATTTCCTCCAAACTGACTAACAGCTTCACTGACTTTACTGCAGGCTCAGAAGAGGCCCAGAATTAGAGAAGAATTTCACCATACATGAGTTCCAACAACTTCCATAGTGGCTCGCTTAGGCGAATCACATTCTGGCATCATCCGGTACATATCTATTAACTGTACGGGATGGTAAAGAGAAAGGAGAATGCCACCACCAGACACATATAGAAAAACCCGTTAATGTGGCTCTCTTTTTAGTTGTCGCATTTTGGCATCAGCTAGTGTCTATACAGATGGCGAGAGTCTTGTAAGACGACATGGCAGTGGAAAGTGCCAATGGAGTGCCAACTTTTGGGCTAGCATTAGGAAATGCCATTAATTTGTCGTGGCATACTAAAAAAACGGTAAGTAATAACAGATAAAAGTTATTTGTATATTAACAAACATTGACTAAACTATTTTTAGACTATGTACTAATGGCACGTATTTTGTTTCCAATAATACTTTACCTCCGACCCTTGAAAACCTCCGCATAACCCCTAAAGAACACATTCGTACCAAACAATTGCCTACCACTGATATATCACAAGGAAGTTCTGAAAATAAACACATTGTCAAGTAACATTTGAAGGTATTCTCTGAGTGAACAAAGTCATTTGTCTGTAAATATACAGAGGCGACAAAGTACACTAAGCTGTTCGTAACGAAATGACTATATTTATTTACCATATTTTTTTTACAGAATTTGCCCTCTGCTCTTTGCCGTTTTAACCCGAATAGGCTAAGGACAATATATAGATTATTTCACTACGTACTAAACGTTTCAGATAAAAAGATAACATTCAAATAGCCATTTTACTTCATTACTCAGAAGCGGCGCGATTAATTAATGTACAATATCTGCCTCTTGTTAATAATATTGTAGATATATAACAGTATGTTATCATCTATAACTAAAATAAAGTAATTAATCAAACGTTAATTACATTAAATGTATAAACATTGCGTTCATTTTTCTATCAAAGTAACTTAAATTATTAATATTGTATCGAAGGACTACGTACACCACAGACGTAAAAGTCTTGGGGTTTGAGGGTAGTATATATACCTGATATCCGAAATTTCGACCCTCGACATGTGACAAGGAAATTTTCGGAATTCGCGTATTACTAAATGAAATTGATAACATTATCGACTGACGGTATAGGAAAAACATCGTGAGGAAACCTGAACCTGACAAATGTTCTTGTAGTGTGATACAATACGTATAAAACTATAACTTTGGCTTTCTCCCAGTTTGAAATCATCAATATTGTGTGGGTTGGCGTGGTGATTATGCTCATAGTTTCCTTCGGAAAGAGTCCTATAGCACTACCGTGGGTCTCTTACAGGTTGATAATGATCACGAGATTTGTATTTGTTATATACATTTATATTTTTATTGCTGGCAGTACAATTTTGATGACAACAGAGTGAAGTCGGTGCAGATGCATAACTCTATCTATAAGATCTTCTTATTGAAACGAAACACGATCGTAGAGTACAATAATACAAAACTTCTCAATTGAGTTTTTGGCGGAATTTTGGTCTGTCATGTAGTGGATTTTATATTTCATAATCTTGTCATTACTTGGCTCTATATTGTGTAAAATTGGTGATGTTTTATGTAATATAGTTTGTTTATTGTGCATAAGTGAAGTGAATGGAAAATAATACCACGGACCATGAATTCTGAGATGCCACAAAAACTCCATGGAAAGTTCTAACAAGATGGCCACTATCTTGTTAGTTCATTGAAATTATATCAAGAAATTTGTAATATCGATACTCACTTGACAATGGCAGTAATAGTCTACTAGAAGACTGGTTGCCAAAAATGGAATGGAGCAAGAACTTGTAATACTATTAACTACTCGACAGTAGCAGTAATAATCTAAAAGATTTGTTGCCAAAAATAAAGTTAAAAAAAACTCAATTATTAATCAAAAAATAATGTATTATAAAACAATAATCCAATCGTATAAACTTTAATCCAAGATACATTTTACAATCGACCGCGAGGTATGACAATTCAGCTGCATATGACAGCTGACGGCCGCCATATTGGATTTGCGGTGACACATGGGACAGTTCGAAATTATTGCGAAATGTTCTGCCAATACCGATTTTCGTGTAAGCATCGCTTACATTGTGTCACACATAATTGAATCCAGTTAGTAGCTACTGCATATGGAATTAATTAATACGTGGGGCGGTTGAACGCAGGTGTCAGATTTATTAGCGTCCAATATACATATGTGTAGTTAAAAGCACTCTACCGTGTTTCTTTTCGGCGTATCGACATTTATTATCAGCCAAACCACATTTTACAACAGAAAATAATTTGTATAAAAAGAGTAACTCTGCATTTTTTTTAAATAAAATTGGACATTAAAATGATGAAATGAACTTAATTATATTATAACTTTGGATTTATTTTCAGAGATATAATGCGATAACTGCAAGTATACAACAAGATACATATATGCAAGATAACATTCTTGAAATTAGAGCAAAAAAAAATTCTACTTATTCCGAGAATTTTCTACAAAAATTTAATTACATAATAAAAACTTTTGCGTACCCCGATTACGTTGAACCCACACACTTATACTCGCTTATACAGTTTATACAGTTAGAAATAGATAGTCCAATGTCGTATTGAATTCGGATTATTAATTCCAAGGAAAAAAATATCGACATTGGCAATAGTTTCGGCGACACCTTGCCGTTTAAAAATCATTGTGTATTGTATTAACCTTTTTTATTGATTATTTTATTTTACGTGTGGTATTATATCACGATTCGGCCACTGTTTTGTGTTCCTCATCAATGAAATCCTAGTAGTTGCTAATTACATAGAAGTAAGATATTAAGTTAATCAAGTAATTTATCTCAATATATCTAGAAATCTCTTGGTATATGTAATTGTTTTCCAAGTTTTGTGATAAAAATTTATTATAAAGGAAATCGATCAGAAATATGACATTTTTCCTGCCTGTCTGTCTGTTTGAGATTACTGAAAAATCATTGCACCGATTTTTGTGAAATTTTGAACACGGAAATTATATGCCATTCCCGAATTGAGAGACTATAATAATACTGATAAAAAATATTAAATTAAACAGCGTAATAAACGCTTACGGAACCAACAGCATAGGTAATACTTCGAATTATCTTGATGTTACAAGTTTCTTGCTATCGTTTAAATGAACTAACAAGATTGTGACCGTCTTTTTAGAACTTTCCAGGGAGTTTTATAAGCAATTCAGAATCTATGCTCCGTAGTATTATTTTCCATCCACCTCATTTGTGCAAAATAACCAAACTATATTACGTAAAACACCACCAATATTACAAAACATAAAGTCAAATAACACAAGATTATGAATAAAATATAAAATCCACTACATGACATTCCAATATTCCGCCAACAACTCCTATATGGTGTTTATGGTTAAAAGAGATATTTCAATGTTCGAAACACAATCAATTTTCAATAAATTTAAACTGAGCCAGTCTGTAAAAGATGACATTCTCGTACCACAGAGTGCTACAAATCTATATCGTTAAAATATCATACGCGTCGGTTGCAAAAGACCCTCCCGACTGTATAACCCTCGGGGGAGGGTAAATAATTTTTCATTACCAACACCCCACGAAGCCCTGATGAAACCTAATCGGGTTCCAATCACTATCGAACAGGCGTTAATTAACCGCGGGTTCAATTCTTGACCAGCTATACTGAATATGCTTTTTATTATATTATCAACTCCCGACCACGTGTTGCTGTGGATTAGTTGCATGTACAATGGAATAAAACACGTGCGCCATTAAATAAACTGGAGGTGAAAAAGAAATTCAAACTAAAAACGTGGCGCCATCTATAAGATATCTATAACAGTCGGTCCTACAATTTTCTGTCAACAAACTAATTTAAAGTGCCATCTATTCGAGACTGATGATACTTACAATTCATAACAATAGTCAACATCGACAATTATTTCATTGGTAATTTAAAAAAGTTGAGGCCATTACTCGCAATATCAATTATCCTGTCTCTGAACTTGGACCAAATTTATACTAATATTATAAAGAGGTAAACTTCTTGAGGTTATAGGGGGTAATCTCAGGAATCACAGGTCCGATTTGAAAATTTTTTTCAGTGTTAAAGAGCTCATTTATCGTGGAAGGCTACATATCATCACGTTAAGACCAATAGGAGCAGAGCACCAATGAAGAATGTTTCAAAATCGGGATTTCTCTTCCTTTTCCTTTTTCCTACTACAAAAACGGGCAGTTCGAGCGATCTATAATTTGGGGCCTCGCGAATCATTAAGGACTAAGTTTCAGGAATTCGGTATTTTAAGTCTACCCTCCCAATATATTCTTGAGAATTTGATGTACGCCCGCAAAAACTTAAATAATCTGGATTTAGTAAAAGACCGACATAATGTAAATACCAGAAACAATAACAAACTGGTCACTCCATGTGTCAGGCTCACTAAGACCAGTAACAGTTTTTTAGGTAATAGTGTTAGATTTTATAACAAAGTCCCAAAACACATTACCGATTTACCAAATAGTAAGTTCAAGTGATATGTCAAGCGGGTCTTAATACATGGCTGTGGATCAGTATGTGAACGATGGCGACGTCTGGAAATGACGCCTCTCTCTACACATCCACCAAAAAGGAATGTAACTTTGTATGTCGTTATGTTGTAATAATCAAAAAATATGTTATATATCATGAATAAACCAGATCGAGTTTCTTGCCGGTTCTTCTCGGTGACTGGGTTGTTTTCCGACCCGGTGGTAGTTTTGACGTTCATGAGTGCCTTCTCAGGGCCTAAATTGGATAAAGAGTATTTTGACTTTAATTTTGATTTTGAGAGCTTCCACTGCGTGTTAGTTCGTTAAGTAATGTTAATTGGTCATATTATCAACAAACATTATGAATTCTTATAATAATAACTAGCGGGCCCGGCAGACGTTGTCCCGCCCTGATTATAAAAAAATCCTGGACAAATGATATACCAAAACGTTCCTCGTGAATCACGTCATCCACTGGTGAAAACCGCATAAAGATCCGTTAAGTAGTTTTTGAGTTTTTCGCGAACAGACAGACAGACAGACGCGGTAGGGGACTTTGTTTTATACTATGTAATGATAAGTAATGACGTAATAACTGAGCCACAGCAACGCGTGGCCGGGTCAGCTAGTTATATATAAAGTTACATGAAGATCGGTTGGTTAGTTTCGAAGTTGATCGTGGTAGAATATCATGACACTAGATTTTTGCTTACAATGGCTTTTTTTCATCATTTTCAGTTGCATAATTTTGTCAAGCATGTGACTATGAATCTTAAGACATTCAACGGACTTATGACATCGCCACTACTCTCTGACTGACAAATATTTGTGACTTTTTATATAACGCTCATGCAACACGCCAATGGGAAGAGAAGTTATTCGTATCAAATTGCGTTCACCTTTCTCTCCGTTTATTGCTCCATTGCTAATTCCGAATATCTTTTTGCGAAACAAAGAAAATTGATGGAAGAAAGGGTAGCTAAGAATTTCAATTCTTGTAAACCAATAAGTGTGTTATAATGCTTTTCAAGTGACAGAACTGTACAAAACGCCGCTCCCTCAAATGGGTCAGAGAGCCGCGCCGCCTCGGAGCCGATGAGGCAGGTCGATGTCATAACGCTCCTACATCCGCGCCGCACCCTCGCTTCCTATATAGCACGTACCACACCGCTTTACGATACTTAAAACGTGTATCTATCGTCACGCTAAGCTCTTAATATAGCAGGCAGACATGATAGACAAACACTTATCTTTATTTTTGATGTGTAACATTTACATGAAGCAGTGGGTCAGACTGAGCGAAGATGCGGTGTGGCGACGGGCTTGAATCGCCACGTTATCTGACTTTGAATTTGTGATGAAAATTTGATGAATTTATAAGATACTAGCTTCTGCTCGCGACTTTGTCCGCGTGGAATAGTTACTCTCGGCTTGGGCTAACGCTAACACGCAGCGGAGCTCTCAAAAGAAAGAAGAAACCAATTTTGAAATATTCTAAATTGGTGCTATGCTCCCACTGATCTTAGCGTGATGATATACATCCAATAGCTTTCCTCGATAAATGAGCTATCTATCACTGAAGAGATTTTTCAAATCGCACCAGTAGTTTCTGAGTTTAACGCGTTCAACCAAATTAGTTAAAAATTACTACTCTCTCGTAATTAACTCGAGCTGTAATTCAAATTACAATAACTTATGGTAGAGTAGACCAATTTTAATGAGACAAAGACTAAGTTACGCCTGAAGATATGCTTTATTATTTATGTTTTGAGGTTTTATTGTGAACCCAGTGCTTTAACAGTGATACGTGTTCATACGAACAGACAGAGATTTCTAAAAATTATTGAAATGTATTCTATTAATTATTAAATTTTTTTCACAAAAATCGAAAAAGTACTGAAACGTTAGATTTACATTCTTATTATACCTATGTATAGAAGATGTATAGATATGTTTATTGGATGAAGTGTAAATTTCTTTAGACGCGTTGAGCGGTAATTTTGACAGGAGATAATATAATGATATTTATAATTTCACGTCATGATACGCTACGTGAGCATGACCGGCAGTATTGTGATTACGCGTCTTGCGTCAGACTAGTGACGCGTAATATAGGGGCCTGTGTACCTGTAATATTGATAATTTGCACCTCATCATACATTTGATTGATTAATAGACTTTATAAAAATCTATAATTAATGTTTCGAGTGCCAATAGCCAATATGAAACCCACACTATGTTAATAATTACAATAAACAAATTCTGAAATTTAAACGTTGTACTTACCTGTAAAACCTAATTTCGATGTTTCACATTTGCCAAGCATCCCGCGACGGCTAATTTATTTTACTAACGCCCGACATCATATCAATGATTTTAGATTCACTTTATACCTTAGATGTCTACAAAATATAGTAGTCGTTAATACCCTCTTTCGCTCTGGATATAGCCGTAGGTTCAGGTTTGGGCGTAATATAGTCAGCGTTTAATACAAAACGAAGTTAAAATATTTATTATAAGAATCTAAAATTGGCATTTAATTATCTTTAATTTGTTTCGATGTTAGATATATAATATGTGTTCTGCACTATATTCAGAGCGGTCATAAAGTTTGGCGAGGTCTGTAAAAAGCAGAAGTCATGAAAAGATCTGCACACATTTTTGAAGTTATACTTTCTTTTGGCGAAATTTTTACGATAGGCGCGCACACCGTCACGAAAAACCGACACCCTGAAGTTATTACGATGCGCGCGCACACCGTCACGAAAAACCGACACCCTGAAGTTATTACGATGCGCGCGTACACCGTCACGAAAAACCGACACCCTGAAGTTATTACGATGCGCTCGCACACCGTCACGAAAAACCGACACCCTGAAGTTATTACGATGCGCGCGCACACCGTCACGAAAAACCGACACCCTGAAGTTATTACGATGCGCGCGCACACCGTCACGAAAAACCGACACCCTGAAGTTATTACGATGCGCGCGCACTCCGTCACGAAAAACCGACACCCTGAAGTTAGCTACAGTGAACATTTTGTTTCTTTGTATTTGTTGTTTGTATTTCTTTGTATTAAAACTTTCAATGTATTAAATACCTTTTTCTATTGTTAGTGTCGTTTTTTCTACAAACGTAGAATAAGGCGAAAGATAAAAGTTTTGAAAAGATTTTTTTATCTTGTTACACCAAGGAAGTATAACTTCTAACGTGTACATAAGTACACACACACTTTCTTTTGTTGTCGCGTTTATCATTTAATCTGTGATAACTTTAAATGTATTAATTGAAACGATATACTGTAGTCAAAAACAAATACTTTTTTTAATAATTTGTAAAAAAAAGTAACATAAGTTGTCATGCCTTAGTTGCGTAGTTTAGAAGAACTAAGGCAACTCACAGGCAGACACGTAAAGCGACTTTGTTTTGTAGCATTCATAGATATTAAAGTTAAATAGATTTATTAAGGAAGGTTACAGGCAATCTAACATCATGGTACTGCACTCCAGAGTCATTCACAACTGCATAAGGACGGGAATAACACGTCTGAAACCGTAAGACATAGCTAATGTATATTAATATTGTAAGTGCAAAATAAATTTGTAGGTGGTAGAGCCACGCTGAAGCTATTACTGGTTTCAGCATGAATGGGTCGGCTCGCTCCCGGTACTACCACCCGTCCCACAGAAAACCGACGTGAAGTAACAGTGCTTGCATTGTTGCGTTTCGTTTGGTCAGTGAGAGCGCCGGAGGTCCACCTCCCCTCTCCCCTGCCCCTGTCCCTCCTCCTCCTCCCCCCTCCTAAATATACAAGCTGGCAACGCACTTGCGACTCTCTTGGTGTTGCTAGTGTCTATGGACGGTGGTGATCACTTAACATTAGGTGACCCATCTGTTCGTTTGCTTCCTACGATATAAAAAAAAATTGTTTATATCTCGCGCTTTAGCTACTGAGGGATAGATTAAGCCTATAGCACAAGCGAAGTCGCGAACAAAATCTAATTTCAATATAAAATAACGAAAAACGAGTTGTTCGCGTTTATTTGTTATATATCTATTTCATTTTTAATTATACTCGACGCATCAATGACTTCATTTTCGATATTATTTATTATAATTTTTAATTTATTATCAGGCCCTGCGGACGTTATCCCGTCCTGATAATAAGAAAAACAACCTTGACAAATTACATAACTAAACCTTCTCATGAATTACTTTATCTACTGGTGAAAATTTCATGAAAACCCGTTCAGTACTTTTTGAGTTTATCGCTAAAAGACAGACAGACAAACGTGGCAGAGGACTTTGTTTTATAATATGTAGTGATTATGCTACATCCTTGTATCATTTACTTCAAGATCCGATTATTTCAATATTTAATAGTGATATTATCAAGCTGTAGGCGTATTCAAGGCTATATTTGAAGCAATAAAGCCTAATTAAATGCAAAATTACAATGTTCTGTGTGGATTGGGCTTGGCTCAAGGCGCGTCCACACCTAGGCAATTTGCTTTGTGTAGTTTATAATCATTTTTTTACTGTAGTTTGTCTAGAATAGTTTTACTTATTTAATCGTATGGCTAAATAGAGTGCCTATCTTTTATTATCATCGGCTGGTTGATTACTCTATTCGTCGCTGCGAGGTTCAATTTATGTGGAACAGTGCACCAGACAGAAATTTGTTACTCTTTAGCAGTACCCGGGAAATACGTGCAGGGGAATGAGAGGTACACTTTCTGCGGACTAGAGATCAATATCAATAACATCAGCCCATCAACCAGTAGTGTTGGGTACAAATCCATTTATTTATGTTCGTGCATGCCGAATTACTAGAAAGATATCTTAGTATATCTGTCTCGCTTATTCCTTTACAAAATTATGTTCCTGAGAGTAGTACGTATCGAAGTATATTATCACGTATTTATCTACGTAAACTGTAATCAAAGGTATTAAATGTCCCTCAGAGCTTTCATTTCAAACTTTATTTTAAAACTAGCTGTGCCCGCTACTCCGTCCGCGTGGAAACTAATAAAATAAAAATAGTGGCTAATAAAATCATCTGAATGTGTTAAGTCCATTTATTAATCTACTTTTAATTCGCGTCGTCATTTAAATTACAATAACTCTTGATAGAGTGAACCGATTTTAATGAATTTAAGAGTAAACGTTACTCGAGAATATATTTTATGATTTACTTGAAAGGTTTTATCGTGCATGCAGTATATTAACCGTGATGCGTGTTCAAACAAACAAACAGATAGATAGATATTTATCTATTTATCCTAAAGCGGTTATAATGTATTTTATTATGTATACCAAGACACCTGAAATTATTTTTTTCTCAAACATCTAAAAAGTACAGACACGTTATATTTACATTCTTATTGTATGTATAGAAGATACATACCGCATCTATGTAAAAATATAAGTAAGATTCGCTGGTAGGGCTTTTTGAAAAACCCGCCTGACTAGCTACCACCCTCAAGTTAACAAGCTGTCTCAAAGCACCTGTTGGTGTGGTGTAGCAGCTACACTTGAGAGCCAGTCCCCTCTAACTTGGGCATATTTACAATCACATGGTCATTTAACATCAGATGAAATTGTAGTCAAATACCTATAAACTATAAAATATATACACATACTAAGTATTCAAGGCAGGTAAAGTGTCCGCACCCGAATGAATTGCTAGCACCATACACAATATGATAAATTCTTCACAGTGCCTCTCTTTTAGTTTGACGTTTCAGGATCAGTCAAGAAGTTCTACTGCCGGGAGTTTTTGGCGGGATCTTGGTCTGTCATGTAGTGGATTTTATTTTTTATTCATAATCTTGTGTTACTTGACTCTATATTGTGTAAAATTGGTGGTGTTTTATGTGATATAGTTTGTTTATTGTGCATAAGTGAAGTGAATGGAAAATAATGCCACGGCCCATGAATTCTGAGATGTCACAAAAATTCCATGGAAGGTTCTAACAAGATGGCCACCATCTTGTTAGTTCATTGAAATTATATCAAGAAACTTGTAATATTGATACTCACTTGACAATGGCAGTAATAGTCTACTAGAAGACTGGTTGCCAAAATGGTATAGAAGAAGAACTTGAAATACTATTAACTACTCGATAATGGCATTCATTGAAATTATATCAAGAAACTTGTAATATCGATACTCACTTGACAATGGCGGTGATGGTCTACTAGAAGACTGGTTGCCGAAAATGGAATAAAAGAAGAACTTGTAATACTATTAACTACTCGACAATGGCAGTAATAATCTAAAAGATTGGTTGCCAATAAGCTGACAGGCCGGCCTGACAGTGGCAAAACTGTTAATCAATTTTTCGAAAAACTAGCTGATAACTGCTCGGTTTCACTGTGCATTATGTGACCTTTTAATTAAAAAAGGGGCATTGAATTCAATAGGCAGCCTAAAACTATCCATGAAAAATCTCGCATCAAATGATCTTAATCCTGTGCCGATACGCAGAATTGCAGTTTTATAGATATACTAGCGGGCCCGGCGGACATTGTCCTGCCTTGATAATAAAAGAAATCCCAAAAGTCACCCACAGTGTCCTACCTGTGACCTACCGGGTCCAATTGTGAATCAAAACCACTCTTGAATCCACACAAAAAATTCATGAAAAACTGTTCAGCCGTTTAGGAGGAGTTCAGTCACATACACACGTACGGAAAAATGATATAGGCATATATTTATTTATGACTAGCGGACCCGGCAGACGTTGTCCCGCCCTCATAAAAAAATCCTTGACAAAATATACACCATAATCTTCCTCGTGAATTACTTTATCCACTGCTGAAAACCGCATGAAAATCCGTTCAGTAGTTTTTGAGTTTATCGCGAACAGACAGACAGACGTGGTAGGGGACTTGTTTAATACTATGATTAAGTTAAAATAATATCCTGGTTCTGTGTAATTCGCAATTGTTAAGATTTTAATGACGAAGAACATATACGACACAGTCGACATGGCCAAATTGTGAAACAACATCACAGAGAAAATACAATAAAACAGTTGATAGGATATAATAAATAATAGTTTAAAAAAAACTAAAAAAACACGCTTTCATAAAAAATCCAACTAAAAAACAGAAAATAAAATTTAATAAATTTGGATTAAGAATAGTGTAAATTAGAAATAAATGTATGTTTTTGTAAAAAGTGACAAAAAAATTATAATGACCTCCAGATATCAGTATTTTTATCATTTTTTTGTCACTTTTTACAAAAATATACATTTATTTCTAATTTACACTATTCTTAATCCAAATTTATTAAATTTTATTTTCTGTTTTTTAGTTGGATTTTTTATGAAAGCGTGTTTTTTTTTAGTTTTTTTAAACTATTATTTATTTTTCATTTTTTAGTTAAAATTTTTTTTTAACTTTTTTTTCGGATTATTGCATTGTCATCGACCTTTGACAGGTATGCAAAGCTTAAATTAAATCTGATCGTTCAAAGTAGGACAAAATCGCACTCAAAGGGGTCGGTTACAAACAAACATACATACAAACATACAGGTGAAGCTAATAAAAGCGTGATAAAAAGGTTTTTAAGTGGCAAGGTGTCGTCGAAGCAATTGCCAGTGTCAATGTTTTCTTGGAATAGTTTTTACATTTCATTTTTGGCAACCAATCTTCTGGACTATTATTGCCATTGTCCAATAGATAACAAATTACTAATTAATATTACAAATGTCTTCCGATAATTTAAATAATTTCAATGAAAAGATGAACTTAGAAAGATTGTTAGAACTTTCCAGGGAGTTTTCTTGCGATAATTTCAATGTTTTAACAAGATGAACTTAGAAAGATTGTTAGAACTTTCCAGGGAGTTTTCTTGCGATAATTTCAATGTTTTAACAAGATGAACTTAGAAAGATTGTTAGAACTTTCCAGGGAGTTTTCTTGCGATAATTTCAAAATTTTAACAAGATGAACTTAGAAAGATTGTTAGAACTTTCCAGGGAGTTTTCTTGCGATAATTTCAATGTTTTAACAAGATGAACTTAGAAAGATTGTTAGAACTTTCCAGGGAGTTTTCTTGCGATAATTTCAATGTTTTAACAAGATGAACTTAGAAAGATTGTTAGAACTTTCCAGGGAGTTTTCTTGCGATAATTTCAATATTTTAACAAGATGAACTTAGAAAGATTGTTAGAACTTTCCAGGGAGTTTTCTTGCGATAATTTCAATATTTTAACAAGATGAACTTAGAAAGATTGTTAGAACTTTCCAGGGAGTTTTCTTGCGATAATTTCAATGTTTTAACAAGATGAACTTAGAAAGATTGTTAGAACTTTCCAGGGAGTTTTCTTGCGATAATTTCAATGTTTTAACAAGATGAACTTAGAAAGATTGTTAGAACTTTCCAGGGAGTTTTCTTGCGATAATTTCAATATTTTAACAAGATGAACTTAGAAAGATTGTTAGAACTTTCCAGGGAGTTTTCTTGCGATAATTTCAATGTTTTAACAAGATGAACTTAGAAAGATTGTTAGAACTTTCCAGGGAGTTTTCTTGCGATAATTTCAATGTTTTAACAAGATGAACTTAGAAAGATTGTTAGAACTTTCCAGGGAGTTTTCTTGCGATAATTTCAATGTTTTAACAAGATGAACTTAGAAAGATTGTTAGAACTTTCCAGGGAGTTTTCTTGCGATAATTTCAATGTTTTAACAAGATGAACTTAGAAAGATTGTTAGAACTTTCCAGGGAGTTTTCTGGGATCGCAGAATTCATGCTCCGTGATATTATTTTCTATCCACTTCACTTGTGCACAATAACTGAACTATATTAAGTAAAACGTCACCAATATTGCAAAATATGGAGTCAAATAACACAAGGTTATGAATAAATCATAAAAGCCACTACATGACAGACTTAGATGACTCTGATAAACAAAAGTTGATAGAATATAAAAAGGTTTTTAAATGGCGCGCCGTCGCCGAAACAATTGCCAGTGTCAATGTTCCTTTTCTTGGAATGATTAATTCGAATTGTATATTATATTAGCATATCCATTTGAAACTCAGAACAATTGTGCAAATGTATTCAACGTAAACGAGTTACGCAGAAGTTTTTTGTACCTAATTAAATATTTGCAAGGAAGTTTTAGAATAATTTAAAATTTATTATCTTTCTTTTAATTTCAAAATTATTTAATTTGCTTGCAGTTATCACATTATATTTCTGAAAATATATCCAAAGTTGTAGAGACAATAGACTAGACTCCCCAGATATTACCCCCTACAACCTCACAAACTTTACCTCTTTATAATAATAATACTAATATAATTAATTAATAGCTTCTGCCCGCGACTTCGTACGCGTGGAATAGTTATTTTGGGCTAAGACGCAGTGGAAGCTCTCAAAAGGAAAAAAGCCCGATTTTAAAACATTTTTCATTGTTGCTCTGCTCCTATTACCCTTAGCGTGATGATATATAACCTATGACACTCACAAATAACGTGGCTTTCTATTGGTAAAAGAATTTTCAAAATCGGTTTAGTAGTTCCTGAGATTACCCCCTACAACATCACAAACTCACAAACTTTACCTCTTTATAATATTAGTATATAGATTATAGCCCCTGCCCGCGACTTCGTCCACGTAGTATTAGCTACTACTCTGGGCTAAGGCTGACAACAGCAGAAGCTCTCAAAAAAAAAACATCTCGATTTTGAAGCATTTTTCATCTATGCTCCGCTCCTATTAACCTTAGCGTGATGATATATAGCCTATAACCATTCACGATGAATGAGCTATATAATACTGAAAGAATTATTCAAATCGGACCAGTAGTTCCTGAGATTACCCCTTACAACGCCACAACGTCACAAACTCACAACGTCACAAACTTTACCTCTTTATAATATTAGTATAGATAATGTAGAATTTATAATTCTCGCTCGTTTCGTTGGTAATTAAAAATAGCGATGAGCTAATCGAATTAAAAAAGTAAGTAGCTTAGAACCACCTCCAATACACACACCATACACCACATCTAATGCTCACAGTTCTGTGCCGGTACGTTCATTACTTTTATGTGTTTAAGTCTCAAAAACCTGTACTTTCATTCTGTAGAAGATAGCTTATCATAGTAATTCTTACATGTTTTTTAATTTTATTTTTGGCAACAAGTTCAATCTTCTAGTCGATTATGACTGCTATTTTCAAGTGGGCCGTATATTACAAGTTTCTAGCGATCATTTCAATGAACTAACAAGATGGTGGCCGTCATGGTAAAACTTTCCAAGAAGTTTTTGTGACAGTTCAGATCCCATGCGCCGTGGTATTATTCCCCATCCACGTCACTTGTGCACCATAACCGAACTATATTACGTAAAACATTAATTACAAAATATAGAGCCAAGTAACACAAGATTATGAATAAAATATAAAATCCACGACATGACATTCCAAATTCCCACCAAAAAATTCTTACATGTTATCAGTTTATATTATTCCAAAACTTATTTAAAGTCTTCATTTGGTTTAATAATTGGTTTGGTTTAATGGTCTACATACATTAATCTGCTGGATAATAAATTCATAGATTATGTAAAACGGGTTCTGGTTGTCTGAAAGTTAGTTTAGAGTGGAACATCATTTGAATGATAGCGATGTCTGGAGTTACTACTCCTTGGACATGTTCAGCAGCAATTAAACATTGCAATAATGCCTATATATCTTTACATACACGTATTTCGACGTATTCCCGTTAAGAGGTGATAGGGGTGACTATTTGTGATAATTTTTACACCCATATGCATTATGCAAAAGTGAACCATTTTTATGTTATCATGTTGTTTATTTTTTTTTTAAATAAGTAAAAAATGTTGCATCAAAAATTTATTTAGAAAAAAAAGTATCAATTTAAATCTCATCTTTTCTTCTGATTTATAAAAACGATTAAACACTGGTTATTTATCAATATTATAATAACAATTACCGGTCCAAAATTAAAAATGCGAGAAGAAAATTGATACTACATCAATATATTTTTGAGATTTTTTTCCGTTAAAATGCCTTAAAAACAAACAAAAAACGTTATGGAACTTGGCTTGCAGATTATTTTAAAAACAACCGTTTTCTGAGCTCTCCAACAATGCATAACAATTAGGAGCTTATTTCAAAGAAACTGCAAAAAATGATCACAAACGAAAGCAGGCGGAAATTCATATACGAAGCAAAGTTACAGGCGTTCTTTAAAATTTCCATAAAGTTAATTAAACGAATCCAATGTAAATAAAACAAAAAATGCATATTTAAAATGAAATTTAGAACCAGTAACAGTAACAGTAATAACAATTAATAATAAGTAACGATTAAGACATTTTTTAAATTAGCCTAATTAAATTTCTTGCTCGAAGTGACTTGCGTACGCAAAGTCGCATTCTTTTTCTGAGTTGTGACTTAACTACCGAAGTAGTCAAATTATTCGTTCTTCCACAAATGATACAGGCGAGACGTCGTAAACTAGGGATTTTATGTAACCCCAATGAATGTCTGCCAGTCTACCCGTCTGCCCGTCTGCTTACATGCCCGTCTGTCCGCCTGGACGCCTGCCCGTCTGTCCGTCTGCCCGCCTGCCAGTCTGCCCGCCTGCCCGTCTGCCCGTTTGCTCGTCTGTCTTTCTATGTATCTAAGGTACACTGAGTTCGATAGGAAGAAAAATTGACATGAACCCTGGTAAAGGTGAACACATATGCATAATTACATACACAAATACATAACTACGCATAACCCGTAACGCAAAATTTTCCCTACCGTGCCATAAGAAGATTTACTTCGATAATAAATTACGGGAGAATTTCGTTTACTGGATGACAACTAGTAGTCCAAGATCCTAGAGCTGCCAGACACAACTTATTTTTAAATATAATATATTTAAAAATAAGTTAATAGTAATAAAGTTAATAACTTATATACTATATCATATTATGATACCTTAAGTTCTGATTAGTGTTTCATCTACTTAGAACGCTTGGGCACTCACAGAGTTTGAGCCTGGGGTCAGTATATAGATACCAGATGAGAAAGGTGACTAAAAATAAGAGTTACTTTACTTAAATTTAAAAATTAGTCATTTTTGTATATGTTATGTATAATATCATTCTGAAGTAGGATCCAGTATCGCCAGACACTTTTCGAGGGCCACAACTTCAGTCAGACGCTTTAAAGTAGACAAAACAAAATGAATGAACTTTACTTATTATGAAATGCTTGATTTTTAAATATGTTATTCAGATAAGTACTACAAAACTATATCTCATCAGCCAGACAGATTGTGAGGGCCAAATATCCCGCCAAACGAGAAAAATAGTCACCTGTTAGTATGAGTGCAACACCTTAATGTATGCCTTAGTCTGTGAGAACAACTGTTTATGTCGGCTACAACGTGTGATCTGGGAGCGAAATAAAATTATTTGCAGTAGTGAATATCATGGCAGAAAAATAATTATTAAAGTGAGCATTTTGTAAAAAGTCTAATGATAAGTTCATATTGTTTACAGAAGTAACCTTAAAAAAGTGTCAAAAAGTTGAACTTACTGCTTACTTGAACTTATAAGCTGCGAATGCAAATGCGGGGTGGTAGGGTGTCTGTACCCGACTGGATCGCGACCACCGTACACCAGGTGGAACACCCGCCATAGTGGCACGTTTGGGCGTGTCGCGTTCCGGGATCAGTCGGTGTATATCCAGCAACCAGGGGGGGGGGGGGCTGTCCCTAACTGGGACGCTTTCAGGCCGGCATGACAGCGGCGACCGGCGATGGATAGTATGTCTTTCGGCGGTCGCCATTGTTTTTGGATTTTACTGTGCTTACCATCAGGCACAGTACAGTCACTTTGCCGAGCTACAATAAAAAAAAAAAAAAAAAAAGAATGATTTTTGTGATGATTACCAGGATGATTATGAGACTAGATTTAGTATAAAAAGAGCATAACATAAATACTAGATACAGTGATAAATTAGTCATTCCATGTTTCAGGCTCACTAAGACCAAAAACAATTCTTTAGGTAATAGTGTTAGGTTTTATAACAGTCCCAACGCACGTTACCGATTTGCCGGAAAGCGAGTTCAAGCACCATGTCAAGCGGGCTTGAGAAATCCACAGTTCTATGTTTTCCCACTCACAGTACTTACAACTTTTCCCTCACCGTCATCCGATAATGTTACCAATATCAATTAGTAAATGAATTCCGAAAAATTCGTTAATACATACCGGGGTTCGAAACTGCGGACTTCGGAATGAATATCGAAATATTATCACTGGTTTTATTTTTATTAATACCACAAAACCTGGGAACGAACCATCAAACCTGGCAACATTTGTCACACCCGCGTCACAGAGCTGATGTGTACCAACACTCGAACATGACTTTCGACGTAATAAAATATAGTACCGGCTCCCAGCTGTCGGGACTCACAGAATATTATTCAATTAATTTTCCATTTTCCTCGTGAAATTCGCTACGAGATATAAAGGCATATTATATTTTATAAATACAATCAAGTAACTAAAGTTTATCCCTTAGAAGGTTAAAGTCTCTCACGTCACAATGGTTGGATTACAGCTACACGTAATAATAAAGGTGTGACTATGTTTCAGAAAAATATTGAATCGACTTCGCCTCACATGGACCTATATCAAATTTTATCCGTCCCAAGGGATCATGGTTACCAATATTTGGTAAGTTATTCAATCAAAGATAAAATTTAAGTTCTAAAAAATGAAAAACCCTTTGTTAAATGAATGGAAAAGTGTGGTCATTTGGACACTGTTAGCCGACATCGGATTTTTGAGGTAAAACTTCTTTAGGCGCGACTAGGAGGTAACTGGACGACAATGCAACGGAAGTCCGTTACGGCAATATGGCGTCACGTTTCTGTACCATCCGGTTTTTAAATATTTTTGATTTTGTCAATAAATAGTTTATAAACAAATCACACATCTAAATACTAGAAACTGTGACAAACTGGTTGTCCCACGTTTTAGACTTAGTAAAACCAGTAACAGTTTTTTGGGAAATAGTGTTAGATTTTACAACAAAGTCCCAAAGGATATTACCGATTTGCCGGATTGCGAATTTAATCGCCATGTCAAGCGGGTTTTGGTGTCAAAAGGCTGTGTGTATCAATATGTGAGTATCAATATAGAGTGGATCAATATGTGAACGATGATGATGTCTGAAATTGACTCATCTCTGTGCATCCATTAAAAACGTTTGTGACATTTACTATTATATAGAATATATTATTATTCTAAATATTTGTTTAAAAAGATAAACCAGATCGAATTTCTTGCTGGTTCTTCTCGATGACTGGGTTTTTTTCCGAACCGGTGGTAGTTTTGACGTTCATAAGTGCCTTCTTAGGGCCTAAATTGAATAAAGGGTTTTTGATTAGATTTGAATCAAAAATTTTTGAAAAAAAAGAAAATTAATAAAAAATATTAAATTGAATAATAATAAAAATCATAAAATATAATTAATTATGTATATATGGGCATGCGACCGTGCTGCCATCTAGTTTCAATGTAAGTAAGTAACAAATTAAATCAAAGCTTCATTATATGTAGTGCCGTCTATCAGCTAATTCGGAACTTGCATACATTTTTCTCAAGAAATTTAGAAAATTTGCAGAGTAGAATTTATGATTCTCATTTCAGTTATCATAAACCAATCATATTATATTTGAAGTATGATTTACTTACGACTTTACTAGGCCAATAACTTAGTCGGTTAAAAAAAACATATTTCTACTATGACTTGGGTTTAACAAAAACTTGATTAGGTAGCTAGTTTATTCTCCCAAAAAGGTACCTAGTAGTTACATTACTCTAAATCTGTATTTCAATGTATTCCAATCGATCTACACGCGTGAATCACCATTATATTAGTCGAAATACCTACGTGTAATGCTACTCGCATACTTACGTGTATCGCCGGGAAGTTTTGTCTATTGTTGCAATAGATTCACGTGTTGGAAGTCATTATAGTTATGCGTTACGAACTATCAGACTGCGTGATGGTAGACGCAATGTTATAGCGGGACCAGCGGTTTTTACACATTTTACACACATTAATGGTACTTAGATACGCTAATATCGAGTAACCATTGAAATGGCAAAGCCGAACGAGTGAGTGAACGTTATTCTGCCACTTTATTGGAATTAATTATTTGAAGTTAGTTTTTAGTGCAATAAGTGATTGAAGTTTCATCACTCAAGTATGGGACTAGCATTGTAGTGTGAGTTGTGTAATGGAAGTATTATTATTGCAAATACAAAGGTGTCCGAACATTATTCGGCGGCTTTGTTGCAATTAGTTTAGAGGTTAGTTTATGTTATAATTTCTATTTTTATAATTAATTATAATAATTTAATATGGCTTTTTATAATATTTTTACTAAATAAAATGATATTCAAATGTTTTAAATGGAATTATCATCTAGTTCTGGTACCGCTACATCACATCTGAGACGCGACCGGGAACATTAACACTAGCGGCACCCTATTAGAGAGTTCGGCCTATAAAAGGCAAGATGTCGTTAATCGGACGCTCACTTCTATGGCGAAGTTATTGTAAGGCGAGGCTCTGCTCGGATAAGTAATTACAATCCCTAAAGATTGTTAATTGGTTTCCCTGACCGAGAGACTATAATTTTTAGTAACATTTATAGTGCGACAAGTAACCGAAGTTTCGTCACGTTGGTGTGGGACTAGCATAAAGATGTACACTGCTATGGAAGCAGTCGAACGTAACGCATCGTGGGCGCGGCGTGGGAGGGACACGACCTCAGTGCTCCTAGATTCGATGCCCCACTCATTAATTTCACGCTTGACCCCTGCTGCAAAGAGTCATCCAAATGGGACTTAAGTCTTTGAACATTTATTATGAACGATTCATATTTGTAATCAGATTTTCTGTTAAAGCAATATTCAATTGATACCTGTATTCCTAAGCCATCTTATTGCCGTGTATATTTTCATTTTAACTAAATCTACCTTCCTCTTTCTCTTGTAGTTATTTTCTAGACTACAGATAAGAAGGACATAGAACATTCCAGAAGATATTACACTCACCTTATGTATTATTTCATTGTTTTTGAAATAATAAATCCGAATATTTTATTATGAACGAGATCATTTGTGAGGGTAGATGGATGTTTGTTACATTTTCACATTAAAACTATTGAACGAATTTTAATAAGAGTGCAGGAATGTAGTATGTATTTCAAAACAATACATACACAATCTATACTAATCTTTATATATAAATTTCTTCTGTACGTGTGTATGTCACTGAACTCCTACTAAACGGCTGGATTGATTTTGATGAAATGTTGTGTGCGTATTACAGTGGATCCGAGAATGGTTTAGATTCCCACAACTGGACCCGGTAGGTGGCGCTGCGGTTGAATTATAGATTTTCTTATTATCAAGGCAGGACAACGTCCGCCCTGCCCGCTAGTAATATTATAAAGAGGTAAACTTTGTGTGTAAGCTTGTGATGTTGTAAGTGATATCTGAAACTACTGAACCGATTTTGAAAATTCTTTTACCAATAGAAAGTCACGTTATTTGTGAGTACCATAGGCTATATATTAACCCGAAAAATGAAAAGACTTTTTTGTGGTAATCGGATTTGCAAAGTAAGTTGGAGAATAAACATTCGAACGGAAACGTTTCTTACGAACGCTGCCTTAACGATGACAGATATATCAGATTGAGTTCTAGAGAAAAGTTGTAGAGCTTTATAATGCCTACGAAGAAGTCAGCGACAGCATATGTTTAACTTTTCATATTGAAGTCACAAAGAGTAGTTGTTTGAAGTGGGCACGGCACAACTAGTAACCTATCAACACATTGTCTAAATTAGACAAAATACAACGATAACACCAGCAACCAAGGAAAGGTGGTTTGTATATTTGACGGTACCTACCAACCAACACGTATTTCGACCCGATGAATCCGAGTCTGAAGCCACTTTGTACCGCACACCATCAAAATCTCGAGTATATTGCGAAAAACTCTAAGTAATAGCCAAAATTGGGTGTTTTGGTTATGAAAAAAAAATATGGAACTGGACCGAGCTTCATTTTTGAAGGTGGTAGAGCCAAGCTGTAGCTATTACTAGTTTCAGGATGAATGGGTCGGCTCGCCCGGGGTAGTACCACCCTCTCACAGAAACACCCACGTGAAGTAACAGTGCTTGCATTGTTGCGTTTCGTTCGGCTAGTGAGAGTGCCGGAGGCCCACCTCCTTTCCCCCTTTCCCTACCCTTTTCTCCTTTCTCTATCCCTTCTCCATACACAGGCTGGCAACGCGCTTGCGACTCCCCTGGTATTGCTAGTGTCTATGGACGGTGGTAATCACTTAACATTAGGTGACCCACCTGTTCGTTTGTCTGCTTTTGACATAAAAAAAATATTTCGATCCACTGAATCAGAATCTGAAGTTTATTTGGGCCATAAGCCGTTTTAAATATGAGAAAATTGGAAAAAAAATCCTCGAAAATTACCATTGATTTATTTAATTATTCACAAGCTTAACAATAATATTCAATCGCCACTGTCTACCCTTTTACCCTAGACTCAAAGAATGATGATAATTGAAACGATATCATAAAAGTAGGGAAAACTTTGCGACAGTCTCATATAACGTTGGACAGAGATGATTAATGTAACTTCTCCCCTCCCTAACCCCCTGTCGTCGTGTTTGTCACACCATGTACACAGGGGCGGGTGGAATTAATTAAATTATACAATTTGGAACGAAATATAATTGTGTTGACAATAGAATTTATCACATGCAAGAGATTTGGATACCGTGGTAGCTTATGAACTCCTGGTAGTTAAAGGAAACCTGTATCGGCCGCTTCATACGACTATCTTACATATAATAAGAATGTACGTAAATTTAACGTGTCTGTACTTTTTAGACTTTTCTAAAAAAAATTTTGCAGATGTCTATGAATAAGAAATAAAATACATTCCTATCATTTTTAGAAATGTCTGTCTGTCTATCTGTCTGTTTGTTTGAACACACGTCACTGATAGAGTACTGAGTTCACGATAAACCCCCACAATATAGCATATCTTCAAGTAACATTTAATCTTTGTTTCATATAAATCGGTCCACTCTATCAAAAGTTATTGTAATTTTAATGACGACGCGACTTAAGTACGAGAGAAAAGTAGATAAGTAAATGAACTTAATACATTCAGATGATTTTATTATTAACTGTTTTTTTTTTCAATAAGATTCCATGGGGACGAAGTCGCGGGCTCAGTTAGTATCATAATAGTTTGTCGTAATGATAATTTTATTTTTTGTATTTTTGAAGTGAAAACTTCTTATGGCACGGCAGGGGAAAATTTTACGTTACGCGTTAAACGTAATGTGGGTGTGTATTTGTGTATATATGTAAAGTATGTATAAGTGTCTGTCTGGGTCTAGTAGTATACCGAAATAAGTAAATGTATAGTTAAGAATTTGTACTACGGAATTTCGTATAGTGTATAGTTTATGAGCATTCTTATATAATTTAACTAGAGGGCCCGGTGGACCTTCTCCTGCCCTGATAATAAAAAAAACCTTGACAAATGATATATCTAAACCTTCCTCATGAATCAATTTATCCAAAACCGCATGAAAATCCGTCTAATAGTTTTTGAATTTATCGCGAACAGACAGACAGACGTGGCAGAGGACTTTATTTTATTTTAAGTTTCACTTCCTTCGCGTATACACATTACAATGTTTTTTTATGTTATTATATGCTTTTTTATATCATAGGTGGCAAACGGACAGATGGGTCACCTGATATTAAGTGATCACCACCGTCCATAGACACTTGCAACACCAGGGGAGTCGCAAGTGCGTTGCCAACCTGTCTTGAGGGAGAGAGGGAGTAAGGGAAGGGAGAAGGGGAGGAGAGATGGGACCTCCGACGCTCTCACTGACCGTAGGAAATGCAACAATGCAAGCACTGTTACTTCACGTCGGTTTTCTGTGAGAGTGTTGTACTACCCCGATCAAGCCAATAGGTTCAGCATAGCTCTACCACCTATTAAAACCTTTTATTAGCCTATAAAATATTATTTTCATTACTACTTAGTTCCGTATGGGCCAAGGTAACATGTAGCCAAGTTATAGCCCGAATTATCTGCAATTAACAATTTCATGTAAAACCTGTACAAATTACAGATATTTCAATTGATTTTGCATGTATACATACAAATTATTAATTAATAACTAATTGAATTAGTTTCAGAAGAACTGATTTATTTTTCTAATTAAAACCGTGTCTTCTTAACATTTTTATAATGCTACCTTACAGTATACTACTAAAGAAAAATCTCACTGTCCAGTATTTATAGCAATTCATTTGAAAATCTCACGTTAATTCAAATATACTTTACAATAAAGTGACGTCAATTACATTTAAGAAGAATATATACGCAAAAAAAAAACCAAATAAAACCGGCTAAGAATATATTTAGACCAAAAGCAATACCCGTGCAAAAAGGCAACGAATAAACTTGCAACCATTCATCATTCTTGTGTCAACGACAGAGAAAAAAAAGTACTTTCAACATGATAGTCATTAACGGTAATTACAAACGCAAGCCAAGTTACTCCCTCACTCTACAAACCAAGCTTAACGCATATACGACCTTATTCTAGAAACGTTTAAGGTTGACTAAGATAAACATAAATATTAACACACGTTAAACTTCAGAACGCAACGCCCGTTGACAGATCATTCGCCGGCTCTGATTGGCTGCGGTGGAGCACCCGCCAAAAAGTGCGTTCGAAAGATGAACGACAGCTGTCAATTTAACCTAAACCACAATTTGTTAGGTGATATATTTCAAAACAAACAAATAGTCTGGTTGAGTGATTTGCTTTTTTTTTGTATTCATCGTAACCTCTTGAAGATATTTCTTGTAATTAATTCAAAAATAGCTTGCGACGAAAAATTCATTTTCAGCTTATGACTTTCAATTATTTTCTACATTCTTTTACGTCCAAATGAGAATGAACGTTATTCATAAACTTGCCTTATTTGACACTATATCGTGTCACATTGGTGTTTTTTTTTTTTGCGTAATGTAGATTGATTAATAATAGTTAATTCATAATAAAATGAAAAATAAAGAAGTTACTGGAAAGTTCTAGCAAGGGCTGTCATTTTGTTGGAATATTGATTACTGATTTGATATTTACAAAATTAATATTTAATAATGAAAATCAGTGAACAAAGATAAGAAAATACATTCACAATAATAGAAAAAAGATGGTAAAAAATTTGAAATATATCCATATTACTTTGCAACAGTATAATTTTGATAGAAAATATACTATTATAGGTAAAGATAATATGTTAAAAATAAATGAAATCTAAAATGATCATATATTATTTCTTACCGTAACCAACGGTAGCCCACTACTCTATTTTTTGATTCCCATTTTGCGTAGGATTCAGGCCCATTATTTTCTTGTCAAATAAATATGTGAAAAATATAGCTTCGTGGCACTTAGAACATTCCAAAACGTTCTAGATCTGTTATTTATTTATTCTGCAGTATAATAGCTAACTGTATAGCGGTTAAAACTATACTCTATACTAATATTATGAAGCTGAAGAGCTTGTTTGCTTGAACGCGTTAATCACAGGAACTACTGCGATTTGAAAAGTTCTTTCTGTGTTAAGTATCTCATTTACCATTACGCTAAGAGCAATAGGAGCCGTGCGCCAATAAAGAACGATTCGAAATCGGGGTTTTCTATCTCTTTTGAGAGCTTCCGCTGCGTATTAGCGTTAGCCCAAAAGTAACTATTCCACGTGGACGACGTCGCGGGCAGAAGTTTTTTTTTAACTTTATTTATGGCAACCAGTCTTTTAGTAGACTATTACTGCCATTGTCAAGTGAGTATCGATATTACAAGTTTCTTGATATAATTTCAATGAACTAACAAAATTTATTTATTTATTTTAGGATCGTCAACATGACAATACACTAGTAAGTATATAAAAAGTAGGACTATTGTGATACATTATAAATGTAGTCATATTTAGAGACAACCACGGTGTGTTCCAACGATAAATTAAATATTAAACTATTTTACATATTTAAAAATTTAACATACATAATATACAACATAATATAGTAATACAAAAACAAGAAGATTGAAACAAAAAGAGAAAAAAAAAAGAAATAGTGAAACAATTATAACTGTATTTTCTGAACAGACTGATATGTCTCTATCGCTGTTGGTGGCCATCTTGTTAGAACTTTCCGTGGAGTTTTTGTGGCATCTCAGAATTCATGGTCCGTGGTATTATTTTCCATTCACTTCACTTATACACAATAAACAAACTATATTACATAAAACACCACTAATTTTACACAATATAGAGTCAAATAACACAAGATTATGAATAAAAAATAAAATCCACTACATGACAGACCAAGATCCCGACAAAAACTCTGCGGGCAGAAGAAGTTAATATAACGCATCAAAGGAATATGTTAACCAATTAGTTAAACAGAATTAAGAATACGAAAAGCTATAGCACTGTTGGAGGACTATCAAAAATAATTATATATTTAGTTATCAAAAAAAATTAAGTCTTATGCATCTTCGATTCGAAAACGCACATATTATGAAAAGAATTTATGTTTTGTTGCTTTAACGATTCAGTGTAATATTTACTTGTCCATAAAACATATAATTTTGCCTACATTTGGATATGAAACAAGTGAATTCATCATAATCTATGAAGTCTTATAAATGTAACTGGGACGTCACAGTAATAATTTGATAATAGATTTGAAAAAAATATATATTTATTTAACATTTTTGCAACTACGAGTAGTACGAGTACTCGTATATTTCGTCCCTAATATCATGTTGATTTGAAATTGTTAATTTCTGGAATTTTCTAGAAAGGTCACGATTATTTTTTAAATGATACACCACCTTTTTGGTGAAATATTAAAATATGTACCTAATTATCTTTTTCGTATAATTTATTTATAATAGGTCTTTACCTATGAAATTGCCGTTCTGCAGTACTGGCCATTTCAAATCAAAATAATTTTTGTTTGGCTAAGAATTCTAATTTCAAATTAATTTTATTTTAAAAACATGGAATTCTTTTTCCAAAAGTAGTCATTTGTTTATTGATTAGTGTTACATTTTCATCGCATTTCAATCTTTTTTGTCATCATGGATACGTTAAAAATTCGAGTAATTATGGAATATGAGTACCGTCGTGGCAGCAACGCGGCACAAGCGGCACGCAACATCAACGACGTTCACGGAGCTAACACTACAAACTAACGCATCACCTGTTATTGGTTTGCTCGCTTCCGTTCTGGGAATTTCGACCTGAAAAATGAACCTCGCGGTCGTCCGAAGACTTTGGTCGACAACGACGAATTAAAGGCGATTGTGGAAGCTGATGATACACAATCTACGGCTGAATTAGCAGCAGCTTTCGACGTTAGCGTCAAAACAATATTGGTCCATTTGCGTCAAATTGGCAAGGTAAAAAAGCTTGACAAATGGATGCCCCACGAACTCAATGATCGCCAGCGCGAAGTACGCGTCGAGACGTGCCTTGCACTGCTCAACAGACACACAAATGAAGGAATTTTGAACCGCATTGTTACCTGCGATGAAAAATGGATTCTGTTTGATAACCGCAAGCGCTCAGCAACTTGGTTGGATCATGGTTCAGCACCTAAACAATGCCCTAAACGAAAACTTACCCCTAGAAAAGTGATGGTGACTGTTTGGTGGTCTAGCGCCGGTGTGATTCTTCACAGCTTCTTACCAAACGGGGTGAGCATTACTGCAGTTGTGTACTGTGAGGAACTGAACACAATGATGGAAAAGCTGGCACATTTCCAACCAGCATTGATCAATCGCTCGTCTCCGCTGCTCCTGCACGACAACGCACGACCTCATACTGCACAGCAGACGGTCTCCAAGTTGCAAGAACTGGGGTTGGAAGTTCTCCGTCATCCGCCCTACTCACCAGACCTTGCGCCTACAGATTACTACTTTTTCCAGAATTTGGATAACTCCTTGGCGGGAAAAAAATTAAATACCCGAGAGGCAGTACAAAATGCCTTTGAAGAATTTGTTGCCTCCCGTCCAGCTGATTTCTTTAAGACGGGCATCAATAAACTGCCATTGCGTTGGCAAAGATGCATTGATTGCATGGGTAATTACTTCGATTAATACAAATAAAAAATACATGAAAAAAATTCGTTTTAATTTTTTCATACAAAACAGCAATTTCATAGGTTAAGACCTAATAATTACTATTTAGAGGGTTTATCACTTAATCAGTCTCTCACATTACGTTAATTTGATATGCAGTCAATTGGTAACACGCTAAGCCCAAAGGGGAGATTTTCATTTACAATATAAGTTGTATTTCTCCAAAAAAACACAGACCGTAATATTTCACTGCCAACAAACAAAGATAAACTAATCCGACCGAGTTTAAAAACAATTATTAATTAAAAACAATACGTGAATAAAACAATATGCTTAATTGTTCCCTAAGATTAATGTATTCCTTCGATATGTTTCTACAAATGAAAATATAGCTTATAAACCCGTAATAAAGCACAAAATAAGTTAACGTAGAAATTAATCTACAGCAGACGGCAAGACAATAGGCGAAGTCGGTTTGTCCGTCCGTCCGTACGTTCATTAAGCACGCAATCACAACTCGAAAACTTTGACGAATTAATATTGGAGGAAATTGACGATATTCTTGATTGTTCCATAGCGCGGCAGCCATCTTTGATTCTTGTTGGACATAATTCTTTCACGTCATTTGTGTCAATTTATCATACAACCTTATATTTGAAGTGTTATTCGTTGTTCTATTTAAAGTTACTAGTGGTCGCCTACTGCCTAGCGGTCGAAATTCGACAAGAATTCATTTTGACATTCAGTAAGACCAAAGAGAATAACAATTATTTCAGTGGTTTACTGGAATAATTGGTATACTTGCAATTATTCGCGATTTCGTCCGCGCTAAATTAAATTGTATTCTTTGTTATGCGCATTCAAATTGTGACGAGTTGCTTTCCTTCTTCATCAGCCAATTTCGATGCCAATTAGAATAAAATTAATGTCAGGATAGGTAAAAGCTACGTCACGCGGTGTTCCCACGCAGTCACCGATCCAAATACTGACCGCGCTCGACGTTGCTTAACTTCGGTGATTGGACGAGAACCGGTGTGTCCAACACTCTACCCGACACAGTGTTTACTTCCACCACAATTCATCACACAAAAAGGTTGCCGATCAGAATCACAAAGCTCTCCCATAAGTTGTATCACTTCAAAAAACAAAAATGCCATCCATAGTGGTAAAGTTTGAACGGTGGAATAACGATCCGATGTCCGCAGTTTAAATCCCGGCATATACCAAAGAATTTTTCGTAATTCAACATAAATTCAGTTATTTCAATTGGTAACACTATCGAGTGACGGTGAAGGAAAACATCGTGAGGAAACCTGAAACTGAGAAATATTCTTGTAGTACCACTGTATGTGGAGAAACACAGAACTGTAGATTTCTCAGAGTTTGAAATCGCCAATACGTCTTCGGCTATCGTGGTGATTATTCC
Source organism: Antheraea yamamai (assembly GCA_036509395.1). NCBI lineage: Eukaryota > Metazoa > Arthropoda > Insecta > Lepidoptera > Saturniidae > Antheraea > Antheraea yamamai. Next base: position 12,471,603 of record AP028450.1, read on the forward strand.
CATATCTTCCTTAAAGCACTTTAAGAGAGGACCTGAACTTTTTACGTAAATGCTAGAAATATGACTATATAATAAATAAAGTCAATTTTCAAAAAAAAGTATTAACCGACTTCAATATCAATCAAAAACCCATATGGCACTAAAAAGCGGAAAATAAATAGTTTATCAAATTAACCAAATTAAATAAAACATATGAATATGTGTGCTACCTAGAGATGTATTGGAAGTCGGTGTCAACCGAAATTTCAAATTTGTTCCAGGTAGGAAAAGTATTACAGTCCAGACGCGCGTGTGGACTGTAATACATTTCTACCTATGTAGATGATATGAATTTTTGGTTGGCACCGACTTCCAATACATCTCTAGGTAGCACACATATTCATATGTTTTATTTAATTTGGTTAATTTGATAAACTATTTATTTTCCGCTTTTTAGTGCCTTATGGGTTTTTGATTGATATTGAAGTCGGTTTAATACTTTCTTTTGAAAATTTACTTTATTTTTCCATTTTTTGTGTACATAAATATATTTTACTAGCAGTGCCCGCGAACTCCGTTCCGCCTTAAGTATATTAAAATATGAGCTTTTTTGCATAAGAACCTTCTCCCGATAATAACAAACACAACAAAAAAAGAAATAGCGAAATCGGTTCAGCTGTTCTCGAGATTTACGCTTAGCTTAGTCGTTCAGCGATTCATTTTTATATTATAGATATGGTTTCAATTGGTTGTACAATAAGCAACGTTTGGTGCGAACGCAACGTTATCAATAATCCCCGATAGTTTCTACCACCAACTCGGCTACCATCGCTTCGCACATAGGTAATACACCTTAAGTAATGTAATTACAATGCTTGCGTCATGTTGCAATACAGCAACGAACATAAGCACAATAGGCTTCTAAGAATTGAAGAGTTTTTTTTATACTATTGGTGGCAAACGAACATACGGGTCACCTGATGATAATTGATCACCGCCGCCCGTGGACACCTGCGACACGAGAGGAAACACAGATGCGTTGCCGGCCCTTAAGAAAGGAGTAGGCTCGTTTCTTGAAAGTTTTGTTACTTTGTCACGGATCCCATAATCAGAACCTAACCAAACTCTCATCAAACTACCCTTGAAGTACATCCTTTCCAATAAAAAATGAATCATCGAAATCGGTTAGCGTAATATTGAGTTATTCGTCTATTTGTCGTGTACATACTTAATGCAAATTTAAAACTTATACGGTTTTGCATTGGATGCCGTTGTCTGAACTGGACCAAATTGAAATTAATTTAAATGGGACCACACGGGAAGTACCAGCTTTCAAATAAAAAAAGAATAATCAAAATCGGTTCGCCCAGTCCGAAGTTATGAGGTAACAAACATTTTAAAAAAATACAGTCGAATTGAGATCCTCCTCCTTTTTTTGAACTCGGTTAAAAAAAGAAAACTTTTGGCAAGATCTTGGAATGACATGTAGTGGATTTTATATTTTATTCATAATCTTGTAATATTAGACTATATATTTTGTAATATTGGTGGTGTTTTACGTAATATAGTTCGGTTATTGTGTACAAGTGAAGTGGATGGAAAATAATACCACGGAGCATTGATTCTGACTTGCTATAAAAACTCCCTGGAAAGTTCTAACAAGACGGATAATAACGAGGTATACATGCTTGGTACACATATATATTTCACTAACTCATATACGTATGAATATGTAGCTTAACTTAGGGTTAGCTCAATTAGATTCACGTCGTTGCGACCACAGCCCAGGCCGAGGTGTGCCGTGCACCCTTGAGCTGGTTGTCAAAATAAAATCGGTTGAGTACCTTTAGGGCTCGCCTTAGTAGTCCGGTGAAGCTGTTAAGGCCTTGCTAGGCCAATAGAGTACCTATTCATTTCGAAAAAAAAGTACAAGTGAAGTCGATGCGAAATAATACCACTCACTGGATAGTTCTAAAGGACGGCCACCATCTTGTAAGAATATTCAAATGACCGCAAGACATTTTTATTAATATTTTATTAGCTACTTGACAAAGGGTCAATAACACAGGTCGACAAAAAAAAATTTTTTTTTGGGTTTCTGTTCTCTTGCTTAAATTCTGATTCTAGACATTGAAAAACACTTAAATATTCATATTTAGCTCATAAAGTTTGCTTTGGTCTGATTTACGACGATAAGTATGATTTAATTTATTTCATAAACAAATCATTACTACTACATCTGAACGAATTTAAAGACAACATGGGGGCCTACTCCGAGGAACAAGGAGAACGTTTTCACCAAGATGTGATGGACTTTGAACGGCGATATCAAGGGCAGTACAACGAGAATATGATGGGAGATTACATTTGGGGTTTAATACGAGAGAGCTCATACGAGCATAAAAGAAATACGAAAAATATTCACTTTTAGACATTAGTTTCTTGTTATTTTACATCTATATGTTATTGTTTATCACAAATCTTGAATAAAAAAGACTCTTGTATCTAAAAAAATGTTTTCTAATTATAATTTACAGTGCAAGTGTAGAAAAAATGTAAAAATCAATAATTTTTGCCAAAAAATTGAAAAATTGTTCTAGTTTCTACAAAATCAAATTTTAACCGGAACAAAAAAATTTTTTCCTTATTTTTGTCGTAGGAGAAACCAAAATTTAACATGTAGAAGTTAGACCACTCGTGCAGCTGACTTTATAGCGAGCGCACGTATTGTATTATCTAAACGCTCAGTCGTTTTTTGTTTCTACCCTCTTAATTTTAAGATGAACGAAACAAGTGAAGGTGACGATATAAACGAAGATCATTATAGCGTGAATGTTAGTAGAAGTGCAGAGAAGAGAATGCGGAGTGATAATGATATTGATGAAAGTAGCGATGACAGTTTTTTGACAGTTTGTCGGTCAAAATCGAAACGTTTAGCAAAACATTTTACTGAAAACCCTCAAGAGCATATGGAAGAACAAGCGGTAAAACAGAAATATCAAGTGACAGTAACTTCCTTAAAAGAATTACCAAAACAGATGGCGATGGCAAAATTACTAAGAAGTGAGTGTATACAAATTTTTTTACATATTAAATATAAAAATCCATATAAAATGATAATCGAATTTGAAAACAAGGAAAGCGCAGAGAAACTTTTAAAATGTGAGAAAGTTATAGACTTAGGATTTAGAAGCCAGTTAACAGATGAAATTAGTATATCTTATGGTATTATTAGGGGTATTGAGATAGAAATGACAGAGAAAGAAATTTCGGAATTAATAAAATCTGAAAAACAAATATTATCAGTGAGAAGATTGAATAGAATAACAGAGGAAGGGGTTTGGGTGGCGAGTGAAGCTGTCAGAATAGCTTTTAAAAGCCCAGTTATTCCAAGCCACGTTTATGCATATGAATGTCGATTTAAAGTTGATCAATACATATTTCTCGTGTCTCAATGTTCAGGATGTTGGAAATTTGGACACAAAAAAAAGATTTGCCCCACCAAAAAAACTTTATGTCTAAGATGTGGAAATAACCATGTCAGTTGTGAGGCTACTGAATTAAGATGCGTCAACTGTAACTGTGGACATAAGTCACTGGATCGAATATGTCCAGTTTTTACTAAAGAAAAGAAGATACGTGAAATCATGGGTAATAAAAATGTGACCCACAGAATCGCTTTGGAAACATACCTTAAAGAAAATTCACCGCCGCAAACTAAAAAATATCATAATATTATATCAGGAAATCCCTCCAGCTATGACAAGAACAAAAAAAAACTCTGTAAATATTATAGAATGTGAACAAACAACTGATGGCGATAACTTAGACGTCAATAATACCATGGAAGTTAATGAAGAGATAGTGAAAGGACAACCTCGGAAGACACAGAGTATTCTAAGAAAAGGTAAACAAAATGGAAAAAGGTCGCAAGAAAAGTTTAGCGAAGCGAACCGAAACAATTGCGAAGAATATATCTCAGCTATACCGCAACAAGAAATAAATAACCGGAAGTAAAAGGAAGATAACCAAAGTTGTAATGAAGATAATTCTAACAAAGAGAATAGTTTTGAACTTACAAAAATTTTAACCAAAATTAAAAGAATATGTTTGGCAGAAGGTAGTTTTGAAAAAAAGTTAATATCATTTTTAAAAATAATTTTTGATGAACTAAAAATATTTATGTTCAAAATTTTAAACGAAGGAGAAATTTTACAAAAAATATTTGGTATACTATGTAAATAATGGCGGTCACAAAGGATCGAGTTATTAGGAGGGGACCCCAGAACCCCCTACAGGGGGCAACTGAATATAATGCAGTGGAATTCACGAAGCCTTAAGCCTAAGTTAGGGTGTTTTGGTGAGCTTTTAATACAGGAAAAAATTCACATAGCTGTAATAAGTCAAACTTGGCTGAATACCCATGCAACGGTAAAGGTTCAAGGATATAATGTATATAGAAAAGATAAAGCAGACTCATATGGAGGTGTTGCAATCCTAGTCCATAAATCTGTAAGTAGCTAGATTTATCATGTTAATAATTTAAATTCAGGTATAGAAATAGTTGCAATAAAATTAAACAACGTAAAAAGACTAGAATATGTTATATCGGTTTATTGTCCTTCATCAGTTCAAAAACAATCTCGAGACTGGAATGCACTTTTTGCTCTCTTTCCCTTAAAATCATTAATCGCTGGTGACTTTAATGCACATCACTCAAATTGGTCCTACAAAATAAATACTAGAGGCCTGCAATTACTTGATGCTGCGTTAGAAAACGATTTTACCACTATTAACAATGGTGAGCCTACAAGAATGAAACTGGTAAATAACATTCTACAGCAAACTTCTCCAGATATTTCTTTTGTTTCAACAGATATTGCAATAAATTTTGATAGGAGGGTAACCAATGCGCACCTGGGTAGTGACCACCTTATTATTATTATGTCCATAAAATGTCCTAGTAGCTCTCAGGTCAGGATAAATAGGAATTTCAAAAAGGCTAATTGGCATAAATATCGTATATGTTTATTGGAATCTCTTAATAATTTACGTAGAATAGAAAACGACCCTATTAGTATTCAGAAAAATTATGATAACTTTATAAGTCTAATTAATAGTGCTGCTTATCAATCTATTCCCATAACAAAAGCTTGTTATAGTCCTGAAACAAAATTTGAGCCTAAACCATATTGGAGCACAGTATTATCGGAGGCAGTAGCTAAGCGTAGATTAGCGTTGAAAATATTTCGGCGTAATTCTACACCAGAGAATCTTGCAAAGCTCGAAGAAAAAGTTAACGAAGCTCGAACTCTTATAAACTAGGCAAAATCGAATAGTTGGAATAGCTTTTGTAGTGAATTAAGTGAATCCACTTCTGTGTCAGGTATGTGGAATAGAATGCGTTGGATAAAAGGTTATAAAAAAGTAGCTTACCAACCCAGTGATTACGAAAAATATGAACTTTTAACTTCTCTAGCTCCTGATTACGTATTAAATTCTCCCCCAAACTTGCATTCAGTTAATAATCTAATTGAAAAAGATTTTTCTTTACAAGAACTGGAAAATATTATGAAAAAAAAAGACACATCTCCGGGATATGATGGCATCACCTTTTCCATGATATATAATATCCCAGAAATTGGTAAAAAATATCTATTAAAACTATATAATCATATTTTGAACTGCAATTACGTTCCAAAGCAGTGGCTTGACATACTTATCATTCCAATTCCAAAATCTAGCATTTCATGTAATGTCAATAATAGCACCAAACTTAGACCCATCTCTCTTTTATCATGTCTGTGCAAAATTTTTCATACTTTGTTAGGAAAACGACTTGAATGGTTTATAGAGAAGAGATTAATTTTTTCGTCAAACACAGTTGGTTTTAGAAAGGAGCAATCATCTTTAGATTGCATATCTAGGATAATCAGTTACATCCAAATAGGTTTTTCTAAGAATATTCCTACTCTAGCATGCTTTTTACATATAAAAAACGCCTATAATAATATTTTCATTACTGAAGTTATTAAAACTTTGGATGAATTAAATGTTGGATCAAAATTTTGTAATTATTTTTGGCAATGTCTAAGTGAAAGACATTTGATAATTAAAAAATTATCAGGAGAACCTGCAATGCAAAGATGGGCGAGTAACGGTTTGACACAGGGATATCCTATTTCACCCCTTCTTTTCAATATAGTAACTTTGAAATTAAGTCAAACAATGCAAAACGTAAATATGTGCCAATATGCTGACGACTTTGTACTATACATCAGTAACAAGAATTTAAATATCAGCTCAAACTTTATTCAGGATGCACTTTCTGTTATTGTTAATTTATTGTCTCCACTCGGTCTGGAACTATCGAGTACTAAATCTAACTTTTGTGTTTTTAGTAGGGGACATAAAAGACAAGAATTAAATATTCTAATCAATGACAGTCCCATGGTCCGTGTTAATTGTGTAAGATATTTAGGTATGTGGCTGGATAGGTCTTTACTTTGTAATAGACATATAAATGAAACCGTTGCAAAAACAACTAAATATTTAAATTTATTAAAAACGCTTTCTGGTCGTTCCTGGGGTATTCACCCTAAACACTTGCGTAAAATATATATAAATTTGATTCGAAGCCGAATGGACTATGGGTGCTATTTCTATGGTACCAGTGCAAAAACTCACCTCTTAAAGTTAGATCGAGTACAAAATCAAGCAATGAGGATTATCGGAGGATTTATTAAAAGCTCACCGATACATGTGATGGAATGCGAATTGTGTATTGAACCACTTCATTTGAGAAGATACTACTTAGCTAATAAATTTTGTATTAAGGCTAAAACATTTATAAATAACCAAAGTCTAAATTATCTGCAAGACCTCAGTTCTCTGAGCCATAGTACATATTGGAATAGAAAAAAGTCATTAAAAATTCTTTCAACCTATATTTCAAATGTATTTTCATTAGATGTCTGGATTAATTATATTGATACCAAAACTTGCATTAAAATTCAGCTAGAGAGTATAAAAGAAGCAAAAAAAATCAAAATTTAAGTATTCTGAAATATAAGGTAACAAGAGAAATACAAGAAAAAATAATGGTTGGATCAAAATATATACTGATGGCTCAAGGAGTACCGATGGTCTTGGTGCAGCATTTTTTACTAACTATGAACAAAACATGGGCCTCTTCAAAATAGAAAATAATGTATCAATTATGACTGCTGAAATGTTTGCCATATCAAAAGCTCTTGAATTTGCTATCGAAATTAGTTCTGATAAGTTTGTTATACTAACTGATAGTAAGAGCTCACTTCAGCATTTAGCTCGCTGCACCTCTGCTATCAGAGGAGTACCGATAGCTTACACAGTCCTAAGACAAATACATTATTTGCAACTCAATGGCATAACATGTAAACTTCAATGGGTTCCATCACACATAGGATTGAAGGGTAACGAGGAGGCTGACCGCTTAGCTAAATTAGCAATATCAAATGGTGTAGAAGTGTTTATTTATAACCATTATTCTGAAATATTAGGAAAATGTAAAAAAAACTATTTATAATATGTGGAAAGAATATTTTGATGAGAGATCTAAAGACAAGGGTATTTGGTACAAGACTTTACAGAGTCAGCCTCCTCGAATACCATGGTTCTGTGATGTAATAATGAAGAGGTCCTGCGTCGTTTTACTACATAGGTTACGTTCTGGACATTATCCGTCACAAAAGTTTGAATATTTAATGAAAAAAAGTCCTTCACCATTTTGTACAACTTGCAGAATTATAGATGACGTTCACCATTTTCTGACGGAATTTGGCAGGAACAATAATGTTAGAATAAATTTAATTAAAAAATGTAATTTAAATAAACTGGATGTCGGCATGTTCCATAGTATTCTAGCAAAACCTTCGTGTGAGGTTGCTAAAATGCTATGTGAAATGAGTGAAAGATGATTTTATAAAAGAAGATGTATGAAAGGCTTTAACATTAGTATAATTAGGTTACGATGGGGCTGATATGACTAGAGTCAAAAGCCCCTAAATTAAATAATAAATAAAAAAAAAAAAGTTAGAACCAAAAATCGCGTTGACCAGTGTAATCAATTAGAAAATTGGTTGGTAAAAATAAAGCTTAAAAAAAAGAAAATTGTTATATTATGTAGCTTAATTTACAACGTCCTCTTTGTTTGGAGTCGATTAAAAAAATGAGAAGGAAAGGTGTCAAGCAGAATTCCAATTCAATACTTTGGACGTGCATTTCAAGCTTCTTTCCACTAAGCAATCTTTGACTCGAATCCTCTCAAACTTCTTTTAGCTCCCCCAACGGCGATACACTCTCGATAAAGTCTTAAAATATAAAAAAAAATCCAAATGATTTTCGTCACAACAGTCCTTTTCGAGTCCCAGGTCAAGCACTCCCGTCCTTGTCCCGCGTGTGATGACCCCGTCATAGGGTTGTTACTTTTCTTAAAATGATGTCGCGACTATTTAAAAAGCTAATTCATAATATATTGGTTTTTTGCCTAGATCTTAGTCTGTCATGTAGTGGATTTTATATTTTACTAGCGGGCCCGGCAGACGTTGTCCCGCCCTGATTACAAAAAAAAATCTTGACAAATTATATACCAAAACGTTCCTCATGAATCACTTTATCCACTGGTGAAAACCGCTTGAAATCCGTTCAGTAGTTTTTGAGTTTATCGCGAACAGACAGACAGACAGACGCGGTAGGGTACTTTGTTTTATACTATGTAATGTTACTAATATATTGAGTTTTTGACTAGATCTTAGTCTGTCATGTAGTGGATTTTATATTTTATTAATAATCTTGTGTTATTTGACTCTATATTTTGTAGTATTGGTGATGTTTTACGTAACATAGTTCGGATATAATGCATAAGTGACGTGGATGGGAAATAATATCACGGAGTATGAATTCTGAGATGCCACAAAAACTCCATGGAAAGTTATAACAAAGGAGCCACCATCTTGTTAGAACATTGAAATTATCTCTTGAAAGTTATTATATTTGTTTTGTTTAATCCTAAATTTGTGGTTACAATAGTTATATCTCTTTACTATGGCCATCCGTGACGTGTTACATGTGGCTGTGTTATTTGTTTGTTCGTTTCAAATTTTGTATTAACATTAACGTCCGTTTATCATCACATATAGGCTCCCAATGAAAATCAGCGCTGCAGTACTACTTACAGTATTGCAGATTTTTACTGAATGGGTTCGCCAATTATTGGACATCTATTTTTCATTTTTAAAATGTATTTTTTTTTCTGTCTAATTAGTTTGTGTAATTTAATTTAATTGTATGGTTCTTCCAACAATAAAGTATTTCTTTCTTTCTTTCTCATATTATTAACTACTAGACAATGGTAGAGTAATATTCAAGAAGATTGGTTGCCAAAAATAAAACTAAAAACCATACTAAGAAAGCTGTCATTAAGAAATTTGAAGAAAAGATATAAACACGAGTCTATTGCTGTCGCTCTCTCCCAGAAATATCAAATAGAGCGCGAGAGAGAGAACTGCAGCTTGGACCGATTAAGCCTATACAAAATAAACGAAAACCATATACGAACCTTCAAACCACAAAGTATTTTAGTTTTTTTTTTCAGAATCAAAATAAGAAAGTATTTGCTTGTGTCTGTATGTTTTTATTTTAATTTTATTTATTGAAATAAAAGTTCTAAGATTTAAAATTCTAATCGACAACCTTTTTGTGTAAATAAAAGTGGTGGTGATAAACACTGTGTCGGGCAGAGTGTTGAAAACATCGGTTCTCGCCCGATCACCGCAGTTAAGCAACATCGGGTGCGGTCAGTACTTATGACATTAGAAATTTGACTTAATTAAATTTTGTGTCGAAAATTTATCGCTTAATGAGATCTATCCATTAATTTAACAAAATAAAATTTCTTCACAGTTTGGAGGTGACAACAATGTCAAAAACTACTTTCCTTTGTTATTTATATGGGAAAATGTAGAGTTCAATGAAGGACATTTTAAAATTGAAATTAAGTGCTGTTCCTTGAACAGAATTTCTTGTTTTATACCCCACAATATTTTGGGGTGAGAGCGAAAATATACAAAAACGTGAAGAAAAAAATATTATAGTCGGATTTAGACCGCCACTATAATAAAATCAGTATAAGGCTAGACATTTTAAATTTTACTTAATACTATCCTCATGTAATACGCAGTAGAATGTCGACGTCAATTTTACACTACAGTAATAATATAATTTTCTGGCTAATAGTTAAATTTAAATCGTAATTATAAATTGACAGCCCTACACAGACACGTCAGTGATGAACCCGCCGTCCCGCTCCGCCACCCGTTGACCTCTATACACCGTCTTCCTCTTCCCTTGTCAGCTTGTCAGAACGCACTCCAGTTTGTATGGGCGCAATTGCGTTTTTTTTGTGTCACGTCCGTATAAACCACTAATACCGCCATGTTAAAATGAAGAATGTAATTTTTTTAATACAGATAAAATATGAGGAATTTATTTTCTGACTAATACTGAATTTAGCGACTTTCAATTAAAAATCACATCTCACATAGTACTCCAAACAACAATTATATACATTTTACTAATTAATCAAACATGATTGTCTGCACAAGCGCAATATAAAATATCAATATTACATATTATACACAGGCTCCCTACGCGTCGCTAGTCTGGCGCAAGCGCAATGCGTCACGAGCATGTCGAGGTCATCGGTGACACGAACTCTACTATTGACCTAGCAAGGTCTTAACAGCTACACCGAACTACGACGCGAACGAATAAGTCTTTCCCTACCCATGAATCGCTTGTCGTAGTGGTCTAGTGGTTTGACTGGTGGAATATCACCGACATCACCACAGGTTCGTACCCGGCATGTATCAACTAATTTTTCGGAATTCGTGTACATTTACTAATTTAAATTGGTAACACTATCTGACTGAGAAACGTTCTTGTAGTGCCATTTTAGGTGGGAAAACATAGGACTGTGAATTTCTCAGAATTTGAAATCATCAATATGTCGTGTGCTAGCGTTGGTAATTATGGACCTACCTTTGGAAAGAGGCCTATATGCAGTGGGTGTCTTACAGGCTGATGATAGATCGCTTAACGCGGTTAAAGATGTATAGCTAAAAAATACATACCAATAGAACTCACAAATCCGAGTTGTTTAGTACCCCTACAAACGAACTTCCGACATAGCGACGTACCACGCCGCCTCATTCATCCATCACACCTGGCGCGAGGGAAATGTACCACTAAACGGCTTCCTTCCTTATCAAAACCCTCACAATACGATTCACACAGTCATCACTCGTCCTAACACCATTACCAACGAAGTCATTACCGTCTAAATTCTTATTTCCTTAACAGAACAATATAATAACCAAATGTTTTGTAGCTATTATAAACAGACATTATCGATTGCTAATAAACATGACAGTATATATATATATATATATTAGAGGGGGTCCGTTATTTACTAAGTTAGCTATTTTCATTTGTGTATCGTTCAAATCGTTAGTTTATATATACTATACTAGGTATACCTAATCTATACTAATATTATAAAGAGGTAAAGTTTGTGAGTTCGTGACGTTGTAGGGGGTAATCTCTGGAATTACTGATCCGATTTAAAAAATTCTTTCAGTGATATATAGCTCATTTATCGAGGAAGGTAGTCTATATATCATCACGCTAAGACCAATAGGAGCGGAGCACCAATGAAGAATGTTTCAAAATCGGTGTGTTTTTCCTCTGGAGAGCTTCCGCTGCGTGTTAACGTTAGCCCTAAGTAACTTATCCACGCGGATGAAGTCGCGGGCAGAGGCTAGTAGCTTAATAATAAAACATTTTTGAGAAAAATCCTATGCTGTTTAACCGTACCTAAATGACGATACTTTCTCCATTCATTTAACATGTTTTTTTTAACTTTTTCAGGAAGTAATTTTTATCTTTCTTGTTAAAATGTTGAATAACTTACCAAATATTATTAATTTTTCCATCTAATATGGTTCCTTGGGATGGATATAATATGGGACCTCGCGAATCATTAAAAACGAAATTCCAGGAATTCGGTATCTTAACTCTGCCCTCCCAATACATTCTTGATAATTTAATGTATGTCCGTAAAAACTTTGAAAATCTGAATTTAGTAAAAGACCGGCATAATCTAAATACTAGAAACTGTGATAAACTGGTGGTCCCATGTTTCAGACTTAGAAAACCAGTAATAGTTTTTTAGGTAATAGTGTTAGGTTCTACAATAAAGTCCCAAAGCATGTTACCGATTTGCCGGACTGTAAATTTAAGCGCCACGTCAAATGGGTTTTAGTTTCAAAAGGATATTATAGAGTGGATCAGTATGTGAGTGATAGTGATGTCTGGAATTGACTCCTCTCTGTGCATCCACTAAAAGCATTGTATGATGTATTGGAAATATATGTTAAAAAAATGTACCCGATCGAATTTCTTGCCGGTTCTTCTCGATGACTGGGTTATTTTCCGAACCGGTGGTAGTCTTTGACTTCATAAGTGCCTTATTAGGGTCCAAACTGAATAAAGTATTTTTGATTTTTGATTTTGATGGAGATATGGGCGTCAAAAATTTATTTTGTATATTTGGTAGCATCAAAATTAGATTTGTTTTTTAGAAGAAACATTAAAGAAGCATATAAAATGATATAGGTCTGCCTGGTCTTTTAGTTATTTTTTGATCAATATTTTGTTTTACTTCGTAGACTCTTAGATCTTGTCTAAAATTATTATGATACTTTAATTTACGTATGATGCCGGATTTATGTTTGATTTCGTCCTAAGCCCCGCACGGTCTGCCGCCCTTTTTCCTCTATGAGGAAGTGATTATCGAAATTATATAAACAACTTTTAAATGCTAAAATTGTTATGTATCGTATTTTATTAACTTTAATATAACTTTTTATTCGTTAACACAGTGCTACATATTTTTCAATATATTTTTTTTAATTTATATGTACTTCTTTAATGTAAATAAACCTTTTAACCTGAATTTATTTCTGATTACTATGAATAAATCAACCAATCACGACTCTGAAACAATCCATTTTTCAAAATACGTTGAAGTATTTTCTTCGATAATACACTGTTATAGCGCTGCAAACATTCTTAAAATGATTAATAGCATTGATATGAATATTACGTTTACCGTTTACAGTTATGTAATCTCGAGTTTCTTCCTCTAAAATTCTAAATCTATACTAATATTATAAAGAGGTAAGGTTTGTGACGTTGTAGGGGGTAATCTCAGGAACTACTGGTCCGATTTGAAAAATTCTTTCAGTGTTATATAGCTCATTTATCGGGGAAGGTTATATATGCTATATATCATCACGCTAAACCCATAAGGAGCGAAACACGAATGAAGAATGTTCAAAATCGAGGTATTTTTCCTCTTGAGAGTTCCCGATGCGTGTTAGCGTTAGCGTGAGCCCAAAGTAACTATTCCACGCGGACGAAGTCGCGGGTAGAGGCTAGTTTTATATAAATGAGCCACTATTGATAAAATATTAGCTGTAATCAACTTGTCATTTAATAAACTAATCAAAGGAGAGATTTCATAAAAAAATGGATTAATAAAAGATTCAATACTTTTAAAATTAAATTAATGTTACTAAGTTATTAAGAAATATGACATATTTTTAAGCACTCGCTATGAAAGTTAATAGTTTTGTAAAATAGTAAAATTATTATGTTCAGGGGCTTAATATTGATCTGATAAAAACATCACATTCTACCAAAAAATATATGGGTAAACACAACATTTAAATCATTTTAAAAATTTCAATAGAAATGTCTCAGCAATTCGCAGCAAAAGCAATCCACATACTTTTTTTTTAATTTAAATGTTTTTGACATTTTCCGATATTAAATTGTAGCAGTTAAAAAAATTTTCACAGGCCTAGATCTAAATCCACCACTGCCTTTAGATACTTATACACTAACACACACCTATCCGGGGCAATGCGCTAGTGTAATATGAGGATAAGGAAGAAAATGGTCTATAAATCTAGTTGATCTAAATTGAATTCGAACCTTCACCCCGCAGCACTCATAACATGCTTCGATAGACTCTCATTTATAACGATATGACATGCAGAGTTACCAAAATATATTTACTTCTGATTTATTTTTCTGTATATATAATAAAATTCTGTATAAACTGACAAATTCAACGAAACCACGACAAGAGAATCTTCGTCTTTTTCAGATAACTTTAGCGGATTTGCTGACGACTGAATTAATCCTTCCTAATAGTTAAATCCCTCTCGGTCTCGTTCTAATACGAGGCTTTGAACAGGGACGCAGCGTTACATAACTTCTTACGTTAACCACAGAAAATTTAGAACAGATAGTTCATTTTACACAAAACGACGGTCCTTACAGGGTACTAAATTGGTTCTATTTCATCAAAGCGTTTTGTAGGTAGTAGAGCCACGCTGAAGCTATTACTGGTTTCAGCATGAATGGGTCGGCTCGCCCGGAGTAGTACCACCCTCTCATAGAAAACCGACGTGAAGTAACAGTGCTTGCATTGTTGCGTTTCGTTCGGTCAGTGAGAGCGCCGGATATCCAACTCCCCTCCCCCTCCCCACTCCCCCTTCTCCCTAACAGGCTGGCAACGCAATTGCGACTCCTCTGGTGTTGCAAGTGTCTATTGACGGTGGTGATCACTGAACATCAGGTGGCCGACCTGTTCGTTTGCCTCCTATGATATAAAAAAAATCCCTTTAAATAAGAAGTAGTTTTTTATTGTCTACTGTCTCGTTGACGTGGGATAATAATCGAGAGGTGTTTTATACAACTGTGGTACTACAAACTACAAAATATTTTATATTATAATAAAACGAGACAACGTATAATATTATAGGTTGTCTCGTTTGACCACGATTTCATCTGATGTTAATTGATGATAAACATAGAGAGCTCTCAACCTTAGCTGCTGAAGCACACTTATAGTTGCTTGTGGAGAGATTTTCAACTCGAGGGTGGTAGTTAACCAGACGGGTTTGGAAAACGCCCTACTACCATGCTTTGGTGTCATCACAATGTCATCCTTAACCGAAAGTTCCGACTCAGCCGCAAGGATTCGCACCTACGTCTTTCGACGCGTTGTCCGAGCACGCGAACCACTGAGCCGTAATCGCTTTTGTGATGATAATAATAAAGTCTGTGGTTTTCCCAATGTGGTCTTCAAAACGGCTGAACCGACTTTAAGGAGACTCTTACTAGTAGATGCCCTTTGGGAGCATCATCTAGGCTATAATTACCCTTTTCCAGATGCAAAATAGAAAGTAAGCACAGAATATGTAAAAAATTATAAGGACAAAGTTTTAATATAAAAATAACAAATAAAATATTAAGCGACAATGCAAAATTAAACCAGATATATCATTCAGTTCTCACGAAACAGTAAAACAATTTTAACAATTTTTTTTTCAAACCGATTACACTATTGACCTGACAGACCTTTACAGCTTCACCGTACTACTAAGGTGAGCGCTTAAGGCACTCGGCCGATTTTATTTAGCAACCAGCTCTAGGGTGCACAGCACACCTGAGCTTGGGTTGTTGTCTATATGTATACAACACCGTGAATTTAACTAAGCTGAGCTATACATACCAGTATACGTTAATTAGTCACACAAAAAAACCCAATTTTACCAAAAAAAGAGGAACCGGAGAATTAAAACCCCAGCGTTTGGGGAGGAAAAAAAGGAAAAAGTGCAATTTTAATTGTATAACTCACCAACGTTAACATGTAATTAAAATATTGAGAGATTTAATGTAATTCAGTTCGAATAATGGAAAAAAGGAAACCCAAATTATTGCCATAAAGAAGTCGTAGGAACCAGCCAGTATTCAATACGATTGCACGTGCGTTAACTAATCATCTGTTATCTCTATACTATGTATAATCCAATACGAAACGCGTCGGAATAATTTCGGTCCCGAGCAAAAACGTTCCCAAAACTCATAACAAAACTGTTTAAATGACATGTTAATCCGTTTAACAGATACAACTATAATAAACTTTATCTAGATGACCTCGTTACTGTAACGTCGCGTACATAAGTGAATAACACTTATCTAAACTTATTTATTTTCTTTTATTCCTGATATTATATAATAAACAACGGTGACCATTCTGAAGTGGGTAATCCATGGTTCATCCACTGTCATGTCAACCTGCACGTCTCAGCTGCTGTATATACACAGGCTGATCCATAAAAGGTAAAATAAATACATCTTAACTAAACTTAAACATTTTATTTTTGCATTTTAAAGTATACGTAAAGTTATGAATCACTAGCGACCTGCCTCGTCTTCGCATTGGTGCATTATCATTGCCATGGCCCATTCCCAGGCCCCTTGGGGTTCACATCCGCTCCCCATTTGAGGGGTCTACCTTCTTTGACCCCTCAGACCGCAGTAAGGGCCTCTTGCAGGGCCTACACCTGTCGGGGAGCAGACGCAGTGCCAGTCGGCAGGCCCTGCTCCCCCGCCTAAAAGATGTATGAAAGAAAAGAAAAAAAATGGATCATTCAAATATTCGGTAAGCTCTAAAATGTAGTAATGATAATGTATGTAGGTCTGACATGTGAGGCGCGCGGTTTTATCCACTGGGTTACCATCGTCCTATTAGCGAACTACTATAAGTGAATTCCTCTATAGATTATAAAGACCTTATTTCTAGACTTTTTAGCACATAAATTAATAAGGCAACCAGAGTAGATTAAAAATATTTATTTGGATGTTATATATAAATATTGTACCGTTCTGCCGTACTGTTAACAAAACGTGAAATGTTTTTGAAATGAATATAGATATGTAATTGGGGTAGAATCAAGTTTAAATAAAATAAAATAAATAAAAAAAACATTTCTATGTTTAGATAAGCATGGGAGGGAGGTAAGATCGTTGCTTAATTTTCTGACCAGGGGGATTGGTTGGTCAGAAATTTCAGTCTGTCATGTAGTGGATTTTACATTTTATTCATAACTAGCCGTCCCGGCAGACGTTGTCCCGCTCTGAATATAAAAAATCCTTGACAAATTATATACTAAAATCTTCCTCATGAATCACTTTATCCATTGGTTAAAACCACATGAAGATCCGTTCCGTACTTTTGGAGTTTATCGCGAACAGACAGACAGACAGACGCGATAGGGGAGTTTGTTTTATACTATGTAAAGGTCTTGTGTTTTTTGACTCTACATTTTGTAATATTGGTGGTATATTACGTAATATTGTTCGGTTATTGTGCACAAGTCACCTGGATAAGAAATAATGCCACGGAACATGGAATTTGAGATGCCATAAAGACCTCCCTTGAAAGTTTCTAACGAGAGGGCCACCATCTTTATTACTGGAGGACAACTAGTACATATAAGCCTAGAGGGAGAACTACTCTAAATGTCTCTTGAAGATCGTATCGAAATTCGTTGGAGAGTTTTGATGTCTGACACACAGACAGACGCGAAAAGCGACTTTTTGATGTGAAACATCTATAGTGGCGAGTCAGACAGACTATCGGTGTGGCGACGCGTCACCACGATATATGGTTTTGAATTTTTAATTTTGTATGTAATGAATATAAATATTTATTAAATACAATCACCTACTTCTTGAAAAAAATCTTAATAGCTTATTTTTGATTATGCTAGAATTATTTCGTGTTGTAAACTATTCTTTTATGCATATAACTTGTACAAAATGATTTCGATGTATCACATCTGCCAGGAGTCCCATGACAGCTCACAGTTTTTATAAACTGAAAACTTCTTTAGGCATTTTGAGCCGTATTTTTGGCGGGAGATATAAAAATATACATGCCAATAAGTATTACGCTAGCGCGGCTTGCGTCAGACTAGCGACACGTTATATAGCGGCCTGTATACATCTAATATTCATATGTTATAACTCATCATATATTTGTTTAATTAATAGACTCTATAAAAATGAATGGTTATTGTATCGAGCGCCAATATATGTGAAAACCAAACTAATGTTTATAATTTTAATATACACATTATGAAATTTAAATAATTCACACTTTATAATTAATTTAAGAATTTAAAAGAGGACAAAGTTATACCATTATTTTGAGTTCTCACTTCTGTTGGCAGTCCCTATGACTGCCTCCACTCTTTTTGATAATTTCAGCCTCCAATAGGTGAGCCTAGAATAACCTTACCACTTTGCTGTGGTATCACCACGTTGTTTTCCTTCAAACTCCATTACATTCATAAAAACTCAAACCTTCGTCGATCGTGATGCTTCGAACACGGTAACCAGTAACAACTGTCCCATCATCACATGAGGGGCTAATGTTACTAGCATCCGCAGGAAGTGTTCCTCTCATTACCCTGCACTTACTCCCCGGATACCGCTAAAGAGTAACAAATCTTTGTCCGCTGCACTGTTCCAAATATATTGAACCTCGCAGCGACAAATACAATCAATCAATCGACAATAATAAAAGTTGGATACTCTATTTAGCTACACCACTAAATAACTAAAATCATCGTTTACGTATGTAGTGTGTGTTCATTTATCAAGTAATCAATTTAGATAATTCGAGACATCAGACGTCTAGACATTTCCACGGACCGTTTACAAGAGTAATATGGAACAAAAGGAATTCAGAAAATTCAGTTCATACACGCATACGAGATGACTCAAATTTCCAGGGGTCGCTATAAAAATGGAGGCATTATGTTATTGCCAAAAAAATGGGAAACATGAGAATATTGAATATTTGCGTCCCTATACGCTTTGAATGTTAATATAATAATATATTTTACTAGCTTCTGCCCGCGACTTCGTCCGCGTGGCATAGTTACTTTGGGCTAACGCTGAGATGCAGCGGAATCTCTCAAAAGGAAAATAAACATCCCGATTTTGAAACATTCTTCATTGGTCTTCTCCTGTTGGTCTTAGCGATATAATATATAGCCTACAGCGTATCTCGATACATGTAGGTCATGAGTTATCTAGCACTATTTTTTTTTTTAATCGGACGAGTAGTTCCTGAGATAGCGCGTTTAAGCAAACAAACTCTTCCGCTTCATAATATTAGTATAGATACAGAAACTACTTACATGTTGCTGCTTTATAATGCAGTTTAACTTCCTTAATGTCATTCGTAATGCACCAACTTCTCATAACGCAGAAATTTAATTCAAATTAATCCCTTCCTCTCCTTTTCACAATCGAACCACGAGCGCTGGTCTTCGGAGCCACAGTTTTACGGTAATTCCTATCTGGTCAGGAACTAAAAAATTCGCAATACCATATCTTTCCTGTACCGTGAAGCTGTGGGACAATCTCCGGGCCGGTGTATTCCCTCCTTCCGATAACATGGGGTCCTTCAAGCATAACGTGAAGAGGCATTTATGCAGGCCGGCATGACATCGACGATCGACGAAGGAGGGCGTATCTCTCGCTGGTCACCGTTGTTCTTGGATGGTACTGTGCTTACCATCAGGCCCAGTGCCGTCACTTCGCCGTACTACAATAAAAAAATAGTTTAATTTGTTTTTTTTTACTTTATAGGTTAGACCATAATCCCACCTGATATTAAAAGATATGGTGCAAAATAGTGACTGGCTCTCAA
Source organism: Antheraea yamamai (assembly GCA_036509395.1). Lineage (NCBI taxonomy): Eukaryota > Metazoa > Arthropoda > Insecta > Lepidoptera > Saturniidae > Antheraea > Antheraea yamamai. The sequence continues at coordinate 12,491,263 of AP028450.1, forward strand.
TTGCAACTACCGGAACACACCAACAGGTGCTTGACGACAGGTTTTCAATTTGATGGTGGTATCTAGCCAGGCTGAATTAGGAAAAGCCCTATATCATACTGTGTTTACATCATGTTATTTTCCTTTATCAAAAGCAACGACTGCGTTGCGAGGATTCGAACCTACGTCCATTGACACGGTGTCAGAACACGCTATTTAGGAGGGATAAAGATAAGAAGATGATGATTAAAAAAGGCTGTGGCTAAATCTTTGAGGCTCCAAAATTTTTACCAATTCCCTTGGAATGCAGTGTCTATAGGAAATTTTTGTTCTCAATTACTGGTCGCACCTGGCACTTATCTATACTAATACTAGCGGACCGGGCGGACGTTGTCCTGCCTTGAAAACAAAAAAAATCCTAAAAGTCGATCGCAGCGCCACCTACCGGTTCCAATTGTGAATCTAAACCATTCTCGGATCCACTCGAACACGCACAAAAAATTTCATCAAAATCGGTCCAGTCGTTTAGGAGGAGTTCAGTCACATACACACGCACACAAGAAATATATATATCTATACTATAATAAAACTGTAGCAAGGTCAAATCTGTACATTAAATATTTTTTGAAAATTTTTATCGGGGTAGACTTCGTTATCGATGTAGAAGCCAAAAATAATCTTTTTACAATTTTTGTCTGTCTGTCTGTCTGTCTGTCTGTCTGTCTGTCTGTCTGTCCCTGTGAACACGCATCACTCTGAAAGTACTGAATCGATTTTGACGAAACTTGGCACAGTGATAACTAATATTACGAGATTACATCTAGGATACTTTTTATCTCATAAAACGCAAGGGATTCTCCAGGATCTGCCTGTTTGTCTGTCCCTTTGAACACGTACCACTCTGAAAGTACTGAACCAATTTTTACGAAATTTGGCACAGTGATAACTAATATTACAAGGTTACATCTAGAATACTTTTTATCTCATAAAACGCAAGGGATTCTCCAGGATAACGGACGAAAGTCAAAAATTTGTAGTTAATGAAATTTTTGACGGATTTTGGCAAATTTTCATTGTGCTATATATTGCAGACAGATTAGCTAAAAAGATAAGCTATATTTCCCTAAGTTACTTTAAAAAAAATACCAAAAAAAATCGCCAGGATTCGAACCGTCGGCTCCGGCGGACCACATAATGTCCAGTACGTTATAACTGAGCTACGGCCATATGACGTTTCTATTCGTAATTATCAACCACATAAAATATGTGTAAACGACACTGTCAGTTATAGGTTGTTACATTTATTTTATTGTATAAAAAATGTTTGCTAAACAAAGGTGACAAGATTTTTTCCTAAAACATAAATCAAGATAATAGTTACATTGCATTGTAGAAGATGAATCTCAACTAGAGTTCTATCAGTACGTGTGTTGTTTCGATATTTGATAAAATTAGTTTTCTAAATGTTGTTGAGTCTTGAAGTAGTTGGGTTCAGGTTTGTGAATCTAAGATTAAAATAAATCAGTTAAGGTGTATGCAGTTATTTTTTTTTCTCGAACTGACCACACTATTGACCTAGCAAGGTCTTAACAGCTTCACCGGACTACTGTTTGCAGTTACTATGTTGTATTTATACTATTATTATAATGAGTGGTAAAGTTTTGTTTTCGAGGAATGCTTGGTACCCACTACTGGTCCGATTTCAAAAATTCTTTCACTGTTAGAAAGGTATATTATCCCAAGTTCAGTATCTCAGTAAAAAAGGTGGTTTGTATGTCAAAAGTAAAATAAATGTGACCAAATTAAAATTGAATGCAGATTTCACGTATACTTTACAAATTCTTATAAAACAAACAACTAAAACAAAATGGAAATTTAATGTAGATAAAGTTCAACTTTTACAGTATGTTACGTGATGAAGTTACAAGGGGTACTGGGAAGACATTTATCGGCAATATATGTAAGTTAGTTTTGATCTTCACTTTGATGACACTACTTTAGGTAATGCTGCGAACAGATTCTAGGCTTATTTTAAAAGATTTCTCACATACCAACTGGGTATATGTTTGAGTGAGTTCCTGGATAGTTTGGATTCACGATTGGAAGTGCTGGATAACGCTTCAATAGGGTTTTAGGTTTTTTAAGATTATTTGCGTTTAAAAATACAATTGAAACCGGTAATAACCGATTTGGTGCAGACGAAGTTGCACGGGTCAGCTAGTACAGAATAAAGTTATAATATTAGGAATCTAAAGTTGGCGTTTGTTCACCTTTATGTTGTCTCGATGTTATTCGATTTTTAAGAAACTACATTTTTGCTCACCGATGTTTTTTTTTTTTGTTGCGGCGACGTGGGGCGAGCGGTGTGGTGTTTATTTTTTTTTTCTTCATTGCTACATTTCAGAATGAGTTAAATCCAATTCTAGCCGTTTCTAATAATATTTCGTTACTTTTCAAGATCTTCAATTTTTGCACATGTAAAATATGACAATCATAAAAAAAAAACTAAAAACCTTATGGGCGGCAAAATTTGAATTTCGTTCTCGGTGTATAAAAACTGGAAATCTTAAAAAAAAATAAACATCTTATATGAACGTTTGAAATTGGATTTAGCTCCTTTTGAAATGTAAATGTTAAATATAATAGGAATGTAAATCTAGTCCTAATTTTTAGATTTTTGTGGAAAAAAAATATTGCAGGAGTCTAGGAATAAGTAATAAAATATATTTAAGTCATTTTTAGAAATGCCTGTCTGCCTATCTGTCTGTTTGTTTGTCTGAACATGCATCACTGTTAAAGTACTACGGTGACGTCAAAACCTAACCAAGAAAATCACAGAGTATATTCTGGAATAACATTTAGTTTTTATTGTTATTATTTAACAGTGATATATTATATGATAACTAATTATATATGTCTTTAACATTGTTTCATTAAAATCTGTCCATTCTGTCAAAAGTTGTTGTAATTTGAATGCCGGCTCGAGCTAAGTACGAGAAAAGAGTAGGTAAGTAAATGCAATTCAATGTCTTAAAGAAATAGGATATTATATAATTTACTAGTGGGCCCTTCGGATGTTGTCCCGCCCTGATTATAAAAAAAAATACCTTGACAAATTATGTATATACCAAAACCTTCATCATAAATCACTTTATCGATTAGTGAAAAGAGCAATAAAATCCGTTCAGTAGTTTTTGAGTTTATCACGAACAGACAGACAGGCAGACGCGGTACGGGACTTTGTTTTATACTATGTAATGATAAATAATATCTAAGATACAGTAAACGAAAGACGTGTTTTTTTTCATTAAGTACCATGCGGACGAAGTCGCGGGCCCTGCTAGTTAAGATATAAAGCTGAAGAGTTTGTTTGTTTGGTTGAACGCTATGATCTCAAGAACTACCAGTCCGATTTGAGAAAACCCTTCGGTTTTAGATAGCTCATTTATCGAGGAAGGCTTTAGGCTATATATCATCACGCAAAGATCAATAGGAGCGGAGCACCAATGAAGAATGTTTCAAAATCGGGCACTTTTTTCCTTTTGAGAGATATCGTTAGCGTTAATATTATATACGTAGCCATGGTAACGTGGTAAGTTTCTATCGCAAACATTTTCAGTTTATTTTGTTTTCCTATTCAAAATTTGTTATCTATTACATATTATAAAAATAAAGTTTGTGTATGTACAATTAAAATAACAACTTTTTGATGAATGCATATGGCTACAAATGACCAAAAAATTTTTTTTTTTTATATTTTGTCTATATTTTTATATTTTGTCTGTTTGTTTGTTTGTTCCGGGTAATCTCCAAAACGGCTGGACCTATTTTAACGGGAATTTTACTGGCAGATAGCCGAAATTATAGCGGTTGACATATTGTACTTTAGTTGTCCGCGGCTTCGTCCGCATTGCTTTTCCAAAATGTTTGGACCGAATTTCACGGGGTGTTCACTGGTAGATAGCAGACCTCATAAAAAGTAATTTAGGTTTTTTTTATTCGCCTTCGGCCGCAGTGCAAAATCCGTAATGCTTGAACTGATTTTCACGGAGCTTTCACTGGCAGATAACTCACCTTATAAGAAGTAACTTAGACTATTTTATTTTGTTACTCAAGACTTCGTCCGCAATATTTTACTATCTCCTAATCGGTTGGACCGACTTTCAAGGGACTTTTACGGGCAAATAACTAGCGAGCTCGGAAGACGTTGTCCCGGCTCCGTAATAAGAAGAACACCTTGAAAAATTATACTTAAACCTTCCCCATGAATCATTCTATCTACTGGTGAAAACGACATGAAAATCCGATCTGTAGTTTTTGACTTTATCGCAAAAAGACAAACAGACAGACCAGAGGACTTTGTTTTACACTATGAAGTGATGAACTGTTACCTTACTACTGTTACTACTGTTACCTGTGCATTCGTTCGTGTGAATTTAACAAAAATAGTTTGTTTACTGTAAACAAGCGCGTGAGACGTGCGCTGTACTGGACTCCAAGAATAAATGTATGTAATTTGAATTATGTTATCATTTTGGTCAATTTGGCGGCCATTTTGTTTTATTTACCGCGTTTGCATCTACATAACTCAGTGATTATAGCAACGTATAAGAATAATACAATTATATCGACAATATGGGCATGTTTTGTCTATATAATAAACAATTTAACACATATTGTTCGATAATGTATAGTTTAAAATTTCATTACTTTCTCATATAGTGTTAATGAGCACTGAGGGTGGTACATAGTAGGTTATAGTTCCAGGTATGTTGCTGATGATAAATCCCATCCCATTCGATATACTATTCGTACTCACATATCTAATGTACGCGTTACATGTTACAGTAGATGGCGTTATGTAAGATTGTAAGTAGGTGTGTACATTACAGAAATGCTTTTTCAAAAACATCTGTAACTATGACACCATATTTATTTAATACATTTAAAAAAACGCGTGCGGAGCCGCGGGCGACAGCTAGTCATTTATAAATCAACTTTGAGACAGTCAACGTGGTGAGTAAAAGAGAACGCTATGTCTTACGAAAGAGTTTGTTTGATACGTTCAATGTTAAAAGTACGCTGGGGTTATATAGTAGATTTTGAAAAAAAATAATACAACTTACGTTAATCGCTCATAATGAAGGTTTATATATATAAAAGCATTTTTTAAACGAGTAAAGTATTTTTTGTGTTTATTCATTACAAACAAACAGTCATGTATTTTCTCTTTATAATAGACTAGCCTCTGCCCGCGAGTTCGTCCGCGTGGAATAGTTACTTTGGGATAACGCTAACACGCAGCGGAAGTTCTCAATAAGCAAAATAACCTCCTATAGGTCTTGGCGTGATGATAACCTATAACATTCTTCGATAACACTGAAAGAATTTTTCAAATCGGACCAGTAGTTCCTGAGATTATCCCCTACAACGTCACAAACTTTACCTCTTTATAATATTAGTATAGATTATGTTGCTGTGGTAAGTATATAAAATAAATCAATATAAATAGGTAGGATGAGTTGCTTTTTGTTGAGAATATCTAGTAATAAAATATTATATAATAGGAGTATGTCCTACCCCTCTACAATACTTCAAGGTTGAAGATAAATTTCATTTTGGCTTGATAGCTGCATACTAACAAGCTACTGGTGGAGAAAAGAATTGAAAGTTTAAATACCGTTTTTACAATTTCAATTTTTATACTTCTCTAAAGAAAGTAACTTTTGCTCGCGGCTTTGCTTACATTAAGATAGATTTGATATATTCCTCAGGAACAATACTTTTTTGGAGTGAACATTTCTTTTGCTGCGTTAATAAAAGACACAAAAATTCAAAAAGCCTACAACTATTTAAGAAAAATTCCGCATCGAACGGTTGTAGTCATATACATATTAAGTAGTTTTGACTTGATTGAGTCTTAAAAGAACTTCATTTTCATTATATAGATATAATGATAATTTATTCACATACTTACCTCGAATCTAAAACAGCGTATTGAACGAAATAGGGGAGTAAAAATACGTTCAGTGAAAACGAAAAGCGAGGAACTCCATGTTCGATAAAGTATTATAACCTTGAACTTAGTATTGAGGCAGACGAAGCATCCCTTGCTCTCCAACCGTTCACCCCTTGGCTGCCATTCCGCACACCCCTCTATCGACGAGAGAAAAACCACTACCGCAAAAACTCGATTCTAATTTAGTTAAAGCAGTCGCGATAGTTTTGCAAAAAAAATTGAACTCGGTGATCAAATACCGATCAAATGAAGTGCTTGATTGTTATATGTCAACTCTATAGGGCTGAACTGAGGCCATATATGGTGATAAAATCCACAACCGCTTTGAAAAAAGTAGATTCCGTATTCGACCCACATGTATGTATATATGTACTAGTTGACCCGGCTACGCGTTGCTGTGGCTCAGTTATTACATGTTGAATTAAAAAGTAAGATAAAGTATTTCGTATTATGGGGTAATGAGTCTGCCTAAATACTTGATACAGAAAAAGCTAGGCTACGTAGTAAATAAATTAACAGAACACGTGTACCATACAATAAACTGGTGTTGAAAAAGAAATCCAAAATTAAAACGTGGCGCCGTCTATGTGACATCTATAACAGCCGGTCCTACCATTTTCCGCCAACAAACTGATTTAAAGCGCCATCTGTTCGAGACTGATGAAACTTACAGTTAATAGCAATAATCAACATTGACAATAATTTACTTTGTTATAAAAAATATTGAGACCATTAATAGAAATATAAATTATCCTATCACTCAAGTTGAACCAAATTATACGTAAACGCCTACCGGTTTGAATAAAACAAAAACTAAATATACTAGAGGATATGCTTTATAATCTTCTTGGTGAGGTTTTATCGTGAACGCAGTACTTTAGCAGTGATGTGTGTCCAAAAAATCCGACAAACAGACATTTCTAAAAAATATTGAAATGTATTTTAACACTTATTCCTTCCTAGACACCTGTAACAATTCTTTTCATTAGAAACTAAAAAGTAGAGACACGTTACATTTACATTCTTATTACATGTATAGATAGATAATATCATTGAATATACATTCGAAATCCAATAGTACTACAAGACAACTCCCTCAAATAAAACCAATCTAAACAGGTCTCTTATGCCGTATGTAAGATCGGTTTTATAGTATCTATCTATTTTGGCTTATATAGTGGACTCAAGGAACGAAGCGCGACGCCAGGAAAACTTCAGTTCTGTAATATTTATTTGATGCGACATGTTTTTATGGATAACGTAATTTTTTTTAAAGTGAAACTTTTATTACATCGTCTCAAACTTTTTCGTCTGTGTGTTGCATGTCGCGTGATGGTCGGCCGCGGAGTAGGGATAAAGTGAAAGGCGCTCGTCAGAGTAGCCAGGGCCAATATGGCGGCGCCTATAGTTCGCAGCAGCTGACCGTGTGGTGTATAGACTATTATTAGTTAAATGTCTATAGTGTGAAAAAAAGTTTCACTTTTACCGTGGTTTCATAAAACCACACAATCCTTTTTTTAATTAACCTACGTTTTGAATTACAAGATCTAAAAGGAAAAACTGATTGCTTTAGAATTTCCTATATTTATCTTGAACTTAGAAAATGAATCTAGATTCTCGTAATAATCGTTTATATTTTAAGGGCCGTCAATTAATTTCTTTAGAGGCACAGGGAGGGAGCCGTCAAGCCGAATCTCATTAAATCTCACATGGGGGAGGAAGGGGTTGCCTGCAATTTTTTTTTTTTGGAAAAGTAATGAAAAAATGTGAGATAATAAGATAAATAAAAAAAATATTGTGTGATTTTATGAAACCACGGTAAAAGTGAAACTTTTTTTCACACTATAGACATTTAACTAATAATAGTCTATACACTACACGGTCAGCTGCTGCGAACTATAGCCGCCGTATTGGCCCTGGCTGCTCTGACAAGCGCCTTTCACTTTATCCCTACTCCGCGGCCGACCATCACGCGACATGCAACACACAGACGAAAAAGTTTTAGACGATGTAATAAAAGTTTCACTTTAAAAGTTTTGTTTCTAGAATAAAATATGCCGAAATATGACACAATTCTCCTATATTATGTTAAAATCCATGATCCAGTTATGTAGTATTGATATATTAAAACGTCATGTAACAATAATTATATGTAATAATAGTAAAAATAATAAATTAAATCGTGTTTTTTCTGAACAAATCCAAAGCATTTGTACTCAAAATACATTTAATCTATACATATAATACTAGCGGGCCCGGCAGACGTTCTCTCTCCCTGATTATGAAAAAATCCTTGACAAATTAAATACTAAAACGTTCCTCATCAATTACTCTATCCAGCGGTGAAAACCGCATGAAAATCCGTTTGGTAGTTTTTGAGTTTATCGCGAACAGACAGACAGACAGACGCGTTAGGGGACTTTGTTTTATATTATGTAATGAAGAATGTAAATCTAAGGTGTCTGTAATTTTTAGAATTTTGTAAAAAATGCAGGTGGCTAGGAATAAGTAATAAAATACATTTCTAGCATTTTAGAACTATCTTTCTGTCTGTTTATTTGTTTGTACACGCATCACTGCTAAGCTACTGCGTTCTTGATAACACCAACTCATAAAGCATATCTTCGAGTAACATTTACTCTTGGTTTCATTAAAATCGGTTAACTCTATCAAAAGTTATTGTAATTTTAATGACGACGCGACTTAAATACGAGAGGAAAGTAGATAAGTAAATGGACTTAATATATTCAGATTATTCATCACTGTTTTTTACATTAGGTTCCACGCAGACGGAGTCGGCGGGCACAGCTAGCTTAAATTAATAGGGTTACAAGAAGATGTTTAATTCTACAACTTTATTAGGACTTCGAAAGTCATGAGTGTATTGTGTTAAACTATCACATACGTTGTATGCCATGATTTAATATACATATAAGTAACGTTGGAAACATTCTTGAACAATTTTTGGCTCACGAGCAGTTCTGGTGTCGGGAGATGATTTTTTGTGCTATTTTTGTAGTATTCCAGCCGCTTTCTATAACGTAAAGTGGCCAGCCCCCATGCTTATTAAGGGTAAGTCAACAAAAAAAAAACAAATAATTCAATGCTTCACTTTCAAAATCGATTTACACTGCTTTCTGGATTTTATTGAATTTTAATAATAAAGTCACTTTATTGATTACTAACTGTATATGCTATAAGAAAATTAAAAAAAAAAAAATATTATTATTATGAACTAGCGGGCCCGGCAGACGTTGTCCCGCCCTGATTATAAAAAAAAATTCATTGACAAATTATATACTAAAACCTTCCTCATAAATCACTTTATCTACTGGTGAAAACCGCATGAAAATCCATTTAATAGTTTATGAGTTTATCGCGAACAGACAGACAGACAAACGCGGTAGGGGACTTTGTTTTATACTATGTAATGATATTTAACGAATTTCAATAATAAACAATTTAAATCATAAATAAAGCCTATTGACTGATTTACTCATCTCAAAATTTTAATAATTATAATGATGTGTTCCAGCTTATAATTTTAGTATATCGTTAGATAAAAAATACATCAGCAGTAATAATACCTTTTAACTTGTTTATTTCAATTTATAAACCAACAATTTATTGGTTAACTCAAGTTAACACGGCTTTATTCATTCATTTTCTTGTACATCCGAGTGAATTTTTTCATTGTTTTATAACAAAAATTAAAAAAAAAAAAAAAAAAAAAAAAAAAAAAAAAAAAAAATTTTTAAAATAATAAAAAAAAAAAAAAAAAAAAAAGATTTTAAAACTATTTAAAAGTGTACAATAGTTTATTTAAACTTAATAAAAGATAAAAAATAAAAAAATCCTAAAAATAAAAAAAAGAATAGAAAGAAAGATAAGAAGAAAAAAAATGGATATCTTTAATACGTTATAAACTATCCTGAAAATTTGTCATTGGAAAGCTTTGACAGACTGTTAATATATTTGCAATATTTAAAAGAAAAGTTGTGTGTAATTCATACGCGTTAGAAGTGAAACTTAGTATATATAATTAATATTTAAGTATTATGTAAACTACATATCATTTGATTTCTTTCGTAAGGGATAAGCAGTAATAACAAACTTTAACGGATTTAAAGTCAATAAAAGAGTTATTGGGATAAAAAGTAGTAGCAAACGAGTGATTTGACTGGTGGAATATTAATCCGGTATCCGCAAGTTCGAACCCGACATGTAGTAACGAATTTTCAGAAATTCGCGTACATTTACTAATTTAAATTGGTAACAGTATCGGTTGTCGGTGAAAGAACACATCGTGAGGAAACCTGAACCTGAGAAATGTTCTTGTAGTACTGTATGTGGGAAAACATAGAACAGTGAATTTCTCAGAGTTTGAAATCGTTAATACGTCGTAGGCTAGTGTGGTTATTATGACAATACCTACCTTTGGGAACTGTCCTATAGCCTTGTAGTGACTCTTATAGGCTGATGATGATGAGGGGTTACCAGGGCTGTAGCTAGAGTCGAATTTGAGGTAAGGCAGCATTAGTTACAGGTACGGCGGAAGTAAAAAAAATAGCATAATTGATCTGCCCTCGAATGTCACAAACTTTTGGTATGTTCGGAAAAGTTTAGATACCTATCGCTACAATTTTTGTTATCTCAAACTATGAAGAAACAATTTAATTATAATAATTTATCTTAGTTTTTGGTATTTTTAAGGTAAGGCATTGTGATTTCAATTTCATTGCCCCCCCAATGCCCTTCCCTAGCTACGGCTGTGGGGGTTACGGAGTAATATCAAAGTTGTAATTAAAAGAACAAAACTAGCTTAAATAAACCTATTTTTATCTTATTAAACAAAAGAGGAACAATTTGGGAAACAAAAACAAAGTCTCAGGCATCAGGTGTTTAAATAAATACGGTAACAAATAGTTAACATAAAGTGTTCACTTCCGTACCACCGTAACACATTTCATGGCGTAAATATTTGAATTACTTTGTTTCAGTTCCCTTGAATGTATTGTATTTTTATATCTAATTAAAACTCACTCCCGTGTAATTGTGTTATATTTTAGGTCAGGCTTCTAGGGAGTTCTTTGTTACAGTAACCCGAAGCGTGACTGTCTCGTTATAGCGGGAATGAAAAACTGTAGTCATTTTTAATAACTTCCTTTAGGTTCACTATATTTTTACCATTTAATAATATATTTATTGGTAATTAATCAATACATATGTCACACATAAATATCAAATGACTCAGCTTTTTATGAAGTGAAAACTTCTTTGGCAGGGTTGAGCCATTTTTGCTTGAAGAAAAACTTACGGGTTTGCGTAATCGACATGCTAGTGACGTATTGCGCTTGCGCCAGACTAGTGACGCGTAGTATAGCGATCTGTGTACATGTAATATTGACATTTTGTATGGAGCTTGTGCATCATACGTTTGGTTAATTAACAAAATGTATATAATTATTACTAAGAGTATCAATAGATGTGAAAATCAGATTAATGTTAATAATTTCAATTTAAATAGTATGAACGTGAAATAATTCAGACTATAATCAATTTAAAAATTCAAAAGGGAACACAGTTATTGTATTGAGTTATCCAGCGCTCTCACTGACCGAACGAAACGTAACAATGCAAGCACTATTACTTCACGTCGGTGTTTCTGTGAGAGGGCGGTATTACCCCGGGCTTGCCGACCCATTCATGCTGAAACCAGTAATAGCTTTAGCGTGGCTCTACCACCTCTTATACTCTATACTTAACGATAATCAGCAGCAAGTAAACAGAATATAATACAAAAAAAAATAGCAACGTTCGAGGGACGATAAACTATCAGCAATCATTAGACACTGTCATGCAAGCTCTCAACTGATAGATAATATAAATAATTAAATTATTATTTTTTCTTAACCTTTTAAAATGGTTGATGCTGCAACGAATAAATACCAAAACGAGTCACTGTGTCGGTTTTATCACCACGTGCTTGATACTAGCAATTCGTTTGGGAACGAATATCGTGTATCAATTTTAATAATTACCACAATATCTCTTTGTAATAATATGAATTGTCCAGGTGTTAGAAAGTAGGAGAAAAAAAAGTTACAAATATTATACCTATATAGAAACAACAGGTATATAGAACCTCTCCTTAAGAGACGTCTGGAAATAGCAACGTTTGATCGCCAGCAGGCGTGCGCACGCGCCGATCGTTCGCTTATCGATCGATTGATTTACATATACAGCCATCTCTTTCCCGCACACCTCTCTAATATACAGGATGTACAATAAAATACGAAATTAAAATTATTTCCATAACTACTCTTTTCTATTTGGCGCTATTCCAAATCGTTCAGTAAATACAACTTTCATTTTATATTTTATCCTTCCGTCTTTATATCTAACGGAAACATTATTGAATTCTTATCGATTTATGATTTATGTATCAATAAATATAATAAAAAAAAAAAAAAAAAAAGAAAAAAATAAAAAAAAAAGGAAAAATTACAAATTTTTTTTTAAAACTAGATTTGATTATAGTCACAAAATCTTAATTATAATGGCAATATAAATGTAAATGTAAATCTTTATAATAATATTTTAAGTTATTGTTTCATTAGTACCTTATACAGTGTAAATGAGCACTGAGGTAGTTATATTGTGGGTTAAGTTTCAAAATATGTTGCTGATGACAAACCTCATTTCTTAGTATTTATATATCTATTGTACACGTTACATGTTATTGTAAGCGGCGTGCGTGTTACACTTACAATTGCTTTTAAAGAACATTTCTACAATTGTACATAGTCTCATAATTTTATAATACTTTAATACGAATAAAAAAACGCGCGCAGAGCTGCGGGTACAGCTAGTAATAAAATAAAGTCCTCTGTCACGTCTGTCTGTTCGCGACAAGCTCAAAAACTACTGAATGGATTTTCACGCTAATTTAACCAGTAGGTAAAGTGATTTATGGGGAAGGTTTAAGTGTATCATTTGTCGAGATTTTCGGAACTAAATTTCTTAACGCGGCTTACGGGTAGTGCGATTTATTAGAAATCGTCACGTAACGAATATGCGTGTATATGTGTGTCTATCGAGCCTACTACATACAAGCAAATAAGCACACGAGCAAGTGAGTACGCAGTGTCGAGTGCGCAACTCTCTCTCTCTACCCCTGTGTCATTTCTTATTATCAGGGTGAGATAACGTCCGTTGCGCCCACCAGTAATTTTTTTGAGATCTGTGTGGTAATTCGAGAGTTAAAAACATGTACAAAAAAAAAACAAAAAAAGCAATCTCTTGAGTTTTATAAAAATAGGCAAGACTTTATCGGTGTTATTACAAAAAAGTTAAATACGTATTGAATACTTGCTTTAAAAAGGTTTCGAATTAAATGCACCGCGGTCGCTGAATGTTCGCCATCTTGCTCTTTTGTCTCGCTTTCGTTAGATTAGGTTAGACTTGCGAAAAAAGGATAACGCGAACTTGTCTCGGGTGAGCGCGGTGCATTTATTACGAAACCTTTTTATAGCAAGTAATTAATACGTAAGTATTTAACTTTTTTGTAATAACACGGTATAAGCTTTACTATATCGATTATGTAATGTAAAATCGTCCAGAAATTTAACTTTTTAATCTCTTCGCAATATAGGATGGCTTTAGAATATTACACTCTAGGGCCCGAGTGTAATGGCCTAGTAGACTTGATTCTAAACCTCAATGCGTACGAATCGATACAGCGTACTCAATCTTATCCGAACCTTATGTCTTACACAATAAATACAATATTCCTTTGATAGGGGAAAAAGAATAAAAGCTAGGAATAAAAAGGAATCAAGATTTATGGAGAAACGACTCGGAGTGCTCTTGGTAAAATAGAAAATATAACGTAACTAAATTAAAGACTTTACGCGTGATAGAAGTTTCTAGATTTGTTGGTACTGTCTAAGATCGATAACCAAGTGACGATGGTGCAATGGTTAGTGCGTACGGACAATGTGTCGATCGACGTAAGTGTGAATTCTTGAAAACATTATCTATACTTCTATACTAATATTATAAAGAGGTAAAGTTTGTGACGTTGAGAGTTTGTGACGTTGTGGCGTTGTAAGGGGTAATCTCAGGAACTACTGGTCCGATTTGAATAATTCTTTCAGTGTTATATAGCTCATTCATCGAGAATAGTTATAGGCTATATATCATCACGCTAAGGCCAATAGGAGCGGAGCATAAATGAAAAATGTTTCAAAATCGAGATGTTTTTTTTTTTGAGAGCTTCTGCTGTGTGTCAGCGTTAGCCCAGAGTAGTAACTATTACTACGCGGACGAAGTGGCGGGCAGCGGCTATAATCTATATACTTATACTAATATTATAAAGAGGTAAAGTTTGTGAGTTTGTGACGTTGTAGGGGGTAATCTCAGGAACTACTAAATTAATTTTAAAATGTTTTTACCATTAGAAAGCCACGTTATTTGTGAGTGTCATAAGTTATATATCATCACGCTAAGGGCAATAGGAGCGGAATAACAATGAAAAATGTTTTAAAATCGGGGCTTTTTTTCCTTCTGAGAGCTTCCACTGCGTCTTAGCCCAAAATAACTATTCCACGCGTACGAAGTCGCGGGCAGAAGCTATTAACTAATTATATTATCTATAATCTATACTAATATTATAAAGAGGTAAAGTTTGTGAGGTTGTAGGGGGTAATAGCTGGGGAGTCGGAGAAAAATGGTCGAACGAAAACGTTTCTTACGAACGCTGCCTTAATTATGAGATATATATGATTGAGTTCTAGAGAAAAGTTGTAGCTTGATAATGCCTATTACCGCCCAACGAAGTGGGCACGGGTCGGCTAGTAATAAAAATATAATGGTGGTACGGCTTAAAGAGTTATAAAGTCAAACACAGACAATGGTAGGTAATCCAGTATTCATTGGATTGCCATAAACACTACATCACCTCCTATTATAAACCTAATACCTCTACCACGTCTGTATGATTGTCTGCTCGCGATAAACTCAAAAACTATTAAACAGATTTTCATGATGTTTTCACCAGTAGATAAAGTGATTCATGAGGAAGGTTTAGGCATATAAATTGTCAAGGTTTTTTTTTATTATCAGGGCGGTACAACGTCTGCCGGGCCCGCTAGTTAATAGATATAAAACACGTGGCTACCTTGAAACAATAAAACTTATTTTACCAGAACATAGTCACGGGAATCATCTTATTTTAATATAAAATCTAAATAAAAAAAATTGCGTGTAGTTCGCACGCGATAGAAATGATACTTAGTATTCGGATTTAATTTTAAGAGGATAGCATATTTCAACGTTTCTCTTTTCCTTTCTTTGTTTTTATGTTATTATTATTTTTTTTTATGTGTTTATGGAGGCAAACGAACAAACCGGTCACCTGATGTTAAGTGATCACCGCCGTCCATAGACACTAGCAACATTAGGAAAGTCGCAAATGCGTGGCCAGCTTGTGTTTGGGGGAAGAGGGAGAGGGGAGGAGGGAGGGTTGAGGGGAGGGGAGGTGGTCCTCCGGCGCTCTCACTGACCGAACGAAACGCAACAATACCAGCACTCTTACTTCACGTCGGTCTTTTGTGAGAGGGTGGTACTACCCTGGGCGAGCCGACCCATTCAATGCTGAAACCAGTAATAGCTTCGGCATGACTCTACCACCTACCAAATTGTATATATTTGGAGCAGATTAAGAATATGGTATACAGCATGGAGCCTAGTCTCCATGGTATGCTGAGTCCGTGTATGGGCCCGTATACGACGGTAGAGTACTGGGGACGCAGACCGCTACGGACCATCGCATAAAGAGGAGACGAGGGATGTGGAAACCATGTAGAAACGCATTCTCATTCTCTCACAGCCAAAAACTATATATATATTTATAGCTATCTCTTTTACGTTATACATTTTTGTTTCATAGAACCCAATTCGCATCGTCCCAAAAGAATTTTCACAAAATAAAAAATGAAGCGTCGTTTTGATATGTTCATTTTGGTTGACTGTATAATCCACAACACACTCGAAAGTATGAGATTTTTGTCTACCATTAACGACATATGGCGTTACGATAAGAAATCCTTATTTATACCTTGCAATAATTATAAAGAATCTTATTCAAATAACACTACGGAAAGTGGATCTTATTTCTTATATAATAATAGGGCTTCTTTTGCATTCGTAAACGTATCCCGACATAAAATACTTTAAGAGCCTATAAGAGCCACGGTTAAGTGCTCATGAGTAGGGATGTGACATCCGCTTACTTTCGATTTTCAAATTACACGCGAAACTGCAGGACAAAGGAATTTATTTACTGTATAGATATATGTATGTATACTTCGTACGTTTAATTTATAAAACGTATGGAGTATTATAATTGGGGATATTAATAAAGAACTTATGTATTTCACTAATACGGGAGAGAGTTGTGTAGAACTGGTCATGCCAGAATTAAGTGACACTAAATTCCATGCAACACAGTGTTTGAAAATTAACTAACGAATTGACATTTTTTGACTTTTCTATGAACTGTATGTAATGTAAGCTGAGCTGCTTTCGTAAACTTTAAATTAATATATCATTCTTTTTTATGAGTTTATAAAATACCGCTATTTACTTGTGAAAGCCCCATGAAAATCTATCTGTTAGCATTGGAGATTAGCGTACTCGACACAGACGGAAGAAGTTTTAAAAAATAGTCTTATTGTAACCTTTTACTCTGTTTATACCGATCAATCAATATTTGACAAATATTTTCAATGTACAAACTCCACACTGCTGCAGTTTTATTATAACTAGTGGGTACCCAGTAGTTGAAATTCGAACATATTTCATTGATTTTTTAAAGTTTGTACTTTATTAGGGTTTTTTGTCAAAGAGTATATACTTCTATAATCAAAGGTTTACATCATGGCTACTCAGTTATTTGCCACTTTTTTTTTAATTATATAAACATTAAAAAAACCTATGTCTAAATGAAAATTGAAATGAATTATAATTTTGAAACAAAAAACAAGCAGTTACATAAGGCTCTCAAATTGTAAGTAAACATAACTTTACGAAAATAAAGAAATTTATAGTAACTCGTAACACAATTTTCAATTAATTTTACACGACACTATGGGTGGGTGGTATTTCTGGGTGATATTGAATTAAATGTAGTCTGTACATTATGAGGAATAGTGATATGCCCAGTATCATCATTTGGAAAAGTAATGGATACACAGTACAATCAGGTGATGAATCCAAAACAAATATGTTTTTAATACTACCATTTTTGAAAATGAATTCATTTTTGTTCAAACTTCACCATCAACTGTACTAAATATAACTGCCACATCAGACTTGCCACATTGCCACATGACCAAACAAAGTCATTTAGTTAGTTAGTTGATTTCAAAGGACATGTAAGGCATGCAACGTCAGTCATGTTAAAAATATTGCAAAGATAATTGGAACGTAAGAGTAAAATGACGTTGTCAAAACGTCTTTTTCATTTACATGTGTGTATATGTTGTATAAAATTCAAGCAGTAGTGTGAGTAATGCATATTTTAATTAATCTAATATGCTTGTAATGCATTTTATACAAAAAAATGGCTTTCTGCACCTCTCCTCCATATAAACTTTAACTATGCCAAATATCACGTTCATCCGTTCGCGCAATTCGCTTAAAAAGGAGTACAAAGTTTTGGCTTCACGTATTAATATATAAGATATATAATCGTTGTACAATACGTTATTAGTCATATTGTTTTAGCGTAAATATTGCATGCCGTGCCCGCATCTAGCCAAAGTGCTACAATACTATAGATATTATTGCAATATGAACACTTATCTATGCTCTGTTAATTCACCAAATAAATATAGTTATAGGTCAATTAAAGTAACTTTCAATCACGACCATAAAACACTTAAACATGTTGGTAACAACTTTCTAACAACAGGATTTAAAGATGGGAATACCAGGATATTTGGATTGAAAGACAGGATGCATTATAAAGGCAGTAGGCAGCTAATGGTAATATGCTACGAGAATATAAAATAAAACTAACATCAAACAAATGTACTCTAATAAATGAATCTGAACATCTTTGACCATAGTTAGGTACATACCTAGTCTAGGATTTTCATAAACCTAGCATTATCTAGATAGCACTATACATTTTCTGTGCCCTTTTAAGATTTTCAAGGTATATCTTCGAATTCCAAGATCCAACACGAATAGAATTAGTTAACAAAAGATGAAGTTCTTAGGTAATAAACATTAAGAAAAAAAATACAACCTAATTAGAAACCTCATTTTGAAGTCGGTTAAAAAGGTTACTAAACTGATATATACAAGCATAATGTAAGGTTGTATACAATAGTGACGAATGAATTTAAAACATAATACCTAACCAGGACACTATTAAAAACCTACGACTTTATATAAAAATCGAGGGTATCCTAAAAGCACAGCAATTTGACGCTTGGGAACATAACATGAAAAATCCCTAACTCACAGTTTTACAGAATTTTTACTTATTTTAGAGATTTGTAAGAACATCGCTATACTTTTTACTGCACTACTTTCGGTAAAAGTTTCTCTTTCGGTTTAGGTAAAAAAAGATTTCGTAACAACACTAGACGTAAGAAATAAGCATTAAAAATGAAATATGGAGTTCGTCGGGTGAAATACTTGAATAGTAATTACGTATTCAGAAAACTCTCTATCGCGTTGAATGATGAAGTTAATTTTGTCATTCTTTAGTAATAATAAAATTATTTAATTCCTAAAATAATCTATCTATGTATCATTACATAGTATAAAACAAAACCCCCTACCGCGTCTGTCTGTCTGTCTGTTCGCGATAAACTTAAAAACGGATTTTCATGCGGTTTTCACCAGTGGATAAAGTGATCCGTGAGGAAGATTTTGGTATATCATTTGTCAAGATTTTATTTTATAATCAGGGTAGAGGACCATGTCTGCCGGGACCGCTAGTTTCATATAAATCGCTTTATTGATCTATGAAAGTGAAACTTTTTTTCCATCGCCTCAAATTTTTTGGTTCATCTATCGCATGTCGCATTACAGCCGGCGCGCGGCCACGGAGTAGAGATAAAGTAAAAAGCGTTCGGCAGATATGAGATCAATACGAAATGATTCAATGATTTCAATAATTATTGTGCATAGTTTTTAACATTTACTCTTTTATTTTTGATTTCCCATTACCAATCTCATTCTCCAGTTATTAAGTTAAGATTAAAAACGCGATTTTAATACATCGAATCATTTTCCGAATAGTTTTAGTTAAATGCATACGATCCGAAACTAAGTTTCACTTGCATCGTGGTTTTAGTGTTGCCCAAAATCGGTCTTGGTCTTGTTCTTGCGTGTTTGCAAGACCAATACCAAGACCAAGCCAAGTCTCGTCTTGGTCTTGCATACATCTTTTATTATTTTTGTATTTTGTTCTGGTCTATATAATTAAATTCTACTCTATTCTAATTGTATGTAAGCGCGTTTTTAGTATAGTAGAAAAGAATGGTGAAAAGGCTTTTTCTAAATCCGCCCGGCTAGATACCACCCTCAAAAACTATCGCCGAGCACTCAGATCTGTGTTCCAGGAGTTGGACTTGAGAACCAGTCCGTCTCTAGCGCGCACTTCATCCTATATTAAATCGTCGTTTATCATCAAAATCAAAAATACTTTGTTCTATTCAGGCCCTGAGAAGGCGCTTATGAACATCAAAGCTACCACCGGTTCGGACAACCCAGTCACCGAGAAAAACGGGCAAGAAACTCGATCTGGTCTATCTTTTCATGATACATTTTTTTACAAACAGAGATAGTTACATTCGTTTTATACAGAGATTGGCGTCATTTCCAGGCGTTGTCGTCGTTCATTAGTGATCCACCCTATTAGATATTTATTTATTCATTTAGTTAAGGTTCACAAAATTCAGTTACAAACATTGACATCGATCCTGCTAATTGTGGAAAGAACATAAAATCTGAGATAATAATTCCTAGCATTAAAACAAACAAAAATTAAAAATAAATTAAAAACTTAATTATTTAACTCTCCGCTTGAGGCCACAGAAGCACAAAACAGTATATCAAATTTACCATTACAATTTTTTTTTATATCATCACTAAACAATCTTATTTTATTCACATGTTCAAGTTTAAAGATTACATGTTGGTATTTTTTTTTTTCGAACTGACTACGCTATTGACCTAGCAAGGTCTTAACAGCTTCACCGGACTACTAAGGCGAGCGCTTAAGGCACTCAGCCGATTTTTGTTTGGGCAACCAGCTCAAGGGTGCACGGCACACCTCGGCTTGGCTGTTGCCTGTTCGATGCAATACGCGACCTAACTGAGCTAACCTAAGTTAAGCTACACTATTCATACATATATGAGTTGTTGAAACATATATGTGTACCAAGCATACATATCTCAACAACTCTTATGTGTATTTTATATCGGAAAATTTACATGTTGGTATATGGCGAAGTTTCAATATAGGTACGTACGTAAGCGTATTAAATCAATATATTAAGCATAGATATGAGTGATAGGTTTATACATCAAACATATAGCATTACTAGATAGGTTATTACTATAAACTAGATCGAGTATTATTTATACTATACGATACCCATTGCATATACGATTGTATTGCTGAAGGTCACAAAAGTGGTCTAGGAGTAAATCTTTGATGGCAGTATTAGTAGATAAGTTTAGTATCTGTTATGTCTACGAAGTTAAGTCAGCAATAATTCAATTTGAAGGACTATTCTGTATAATCGTTGTGATGTTATTGAATAAACTATTCAAAGATGGTTGGGCGAGGAACATAGTATATATTAATAGTATACTTAAGTATTTTTACGCAATTGAACCATTAAGACGAATTATGACTAAGCGCTAAATAAAACCTAATTCCAAAAAAGGGTATGACAAGTTACATTTTCACCGTTCACTCATAATTGACTGACAATTAAAAAAATGATATATTATTAATTCGTTTTAATGACTCTTACCAATATCTTCTGTGCTATCTGCTGGTGGTCTTATTACTTATATACTAGCGGGCCTGGCGGACAATGTCCCGCCTAGATAATAAAAAAAACCTTGATAAATTATGTATATAGACCTTCCTCATGAATCACTTTATCTACTGGTGAAAGCCGCATGAAATCCGTTCAGTGTATTTTCAGTTTATCGCTATCATACAGACAGACGTGGCAGACGACTTTTATTATATAACTAGCAGTACCCGCGGCTCCGCACTTGTTTTTTTGAAATTGTATTAAAGGAATATAAAATCGTGAGACCATGTACAATTATATATAAACTAGCGGGCCCGGCAGGCGTTGACCCGCCCTGATTATGAAAAAATCCTTTACAAATTATATACTAAAACATTCCTCATCAATCACTCTATCCATCGGTGAAAACCGCATGACAATCCGTTCGGTAGTTTTTGAGTTTATCGCGAACAGACAGACAGACAGACGCGGTAGGGGACTTTGTTTTATACTATGTAATGATGCTCTTTAAAAACATTTGTAAATACGACACGCACGCTATTTATAACATGTAACGTATACATTAGATATACAAATACTAACAGTGTGTCAAATGAGATTTATTATCGGCAACATATTTGAAACCTTAATTCGCTATATAACTACCTCATTACCCAGTTACACTGTATAAGGAATTACTGAAACAATTAATTAAAGATGTTACTATGATGATATAATATGCCCATATTGTCAATATGTAATACGTTTCTAGTATGATATCTTTTTAGAAAGACCCCTTTTATCTTCGAAATTACTATTAATAATTATAATGTTGAATTGTATACAATGAATGAGCTGAAAAACAATATAATTCAAATTACATACATAGATACAGATATATGAATTTCAATTATATTTATTCTTGGAGTCCAGTACAACGCACATCTTATACACATGCTTACAGCGAACAACATATTTTTGCTAAATTCCATAACGACGAAGTCGCGGGTAATAGCTAATCTAAAATAGAATAACTTAAATTACTTCCTATAAGGTCAGCTATCTGCCAGTGAAAGTCCTGTGAAAATTGGTCAAACCGTTTTGGACATAGCACTGCGAGCGAAGCCACGGTTAACAGCTAGTTTAAATTAAAATAGACTAAATGACTTTTTATAATGTCCGCTATCTGCCGGTGAAAGTCCCGTAAAAAACGGTCGAACCGTTTTGGAGATAGTACTGCAGGCGAAGCCACGGTTAACAGCTAGTATAAATTAAAATTGCTTAAATTACTTTATATAAGGTGAGCTATCTACCAGTAAAAATCCCGTGGAAATCAGTCCAACCGTTTTGAAGATAGTATTGCAGACGAAGCCGCGGTTAACAGCTAGTCTAATTTAAAGTAGCCTAAGTAACCCGCTGTAACGTTTTCTATCTGCCAGTGAAATTCCCCTCAAAATCGGTCCAGCCGTTTCGGAGATTACCCGGAACAAACAGACAGACAGACAGACCGACAAAAATTTTAACAATTGCATTTTTGTTATTTTGATATTACATACAGACACTTCATTTTTATTATATGTATAGATATGCAGTGATAGGTTTTAGGGTTTGACTACCATCTCATCTGATGTTAAATAACGATGCGGTCTAATATGGTAAACGCGATAAATCTAGAGAGAGTTGGCTCTCAACTACAATAACCAGAATACACCAACAGGTTCTTGGCGACAGATTTTCAGCTGATGTTGTCCTTCACCGGAAAATCTAACTCAGTTGTCAGGTTTCGAACCTACGTCTATCGACGCGGCCACAACTAATTATTGAAGCCATGGCTTCAAACCGGCTGTTCGTAAACAGCAAGCAAACAACATTCCTGCAAATTCTTCAATATAGAAATGAACCTAAGTAACACAAAAAACTGACACCTATTGTTTACAATTTTTTTTTAATTTCTGCTCTAAATACTACCGGATGCGCCATAAAAGGCTTTAAATTAATAGTTTACCACCGACTACAGGGTAACAATGGACAGACGGACAGCCGGGGTCAACGGCCCGGTCACGGGGCCACGGTATGGGATCGGCCAACGTTAGGGAAGGGACAACGATCCCGGTATACCGGAATTTACACAGTGCGAACCGGTCACGAAATGCGAATTGATTCGTGCATCCGTTGTCAAACAATTTAAACCTGATTTTACATTGCATAGGTCGCGAATTCGAACTTCGCGTAACTAACTTATTAGTTCTCAGTTCTTTTTATTTAGTATTAGCGGGCCCTTTGTATATATCTCGAGTGCATTAAGAATATACTATCTCATTCTCTCACGGACTAAAACCTATGTATACATTTATAACTATATATAGTATAGTACAAAACAAAGTCCCCTACCGCGTCTGTCTGTCTGTCTGTTTGCGATAAACTCGAAAACTACTGAACGGATTTTCATGCGGTTTTTGACAGTGGATAAAGCGATTCATGAGGAAGGTTTTGGTATATAATTTGTCAAGTTTTTTTTATAATTAGGGCGGTACAACGTCTGCCGGGCCCGCTAGTAACTATATATTTTAAAATGAAACTTTTTTCCATCGCCTCACATATTTTCGTCCATCTATAGCATGTCGCATAACAGCCGACCGTGGAGTAGGGGTAAATTGAAAGGCGCTCGGCAGAGAAGCGAAGACCAATATGGCGGCGACCATGGCTCAATTTAAAATGATTTAATAATAAATAATGTGTTTTTATAGTTTTTAAAATGCGTCTACCATCCGAATGATTATGTTTATTACTAGCTGTGCCCATGACTTCGTCCACGTGGAACCTGATGTACAAAACAATGACTAATAAAGTCATCTGAACGTATTTAGTCCATTTGTTTATCTACTTTTATCTCATACTGAAGCCGCGGCGCCATTAAAATTGCAATAACTTTTGATAGAGTGGACCGATTTTAATGAAACAAAGACTAAGTTACTCTCGAGGATATGTTTTCTTATATGAGGTTTATTGTGAACCCAATACTTTAGCAGTGATGCAACAAACTGACAGATGCAACAAACTGTCATACAAACAGACTGACAGACAGCTAGACAGACAGACATTTCTAAAAATGATTGAAATGTATTCTATTACTTATTCGTAGACGACACCTGCAACAATTTTTGTTACAAAAATCGAAAAAGTACAGACACGTTAGATTTACATTCTTATTATATGTATAGACAAGATGTATTCCGTACTCTATTTTTTATACTTACTGTAATACGCAGATTTCAATTAAAATATACAGTTGGATATCTTGTCTACTATTGATTTCCCATTATCATTCCCAATTTTCAAATTTCTGTAAAATTTCCTATTAAATGCCTAATTTCGAAAAAAGTTTCACTTGCAACGTGGTTCCATAAAGCCAAACAATTTTTTTTTCAACACACATTTACGTTTCATAAAAACCAATTCACACCGTTCCAAAAGAACTCTTACTTCATAAACACTAATTCGGTTGTAACCGAAAAGATGAATATATGATCTGAATCGGACACTTTCCGAAAAAACGGTTTGCGCTAAGCGACAACACTATTTGACGCACCACACCATTGTTTTATAGAGTTTTTCTACATAGTAATGTGATTAACCTAGATTGTTTAGTGTTGTATGGATTTTGTTATACCATAGGAAACGCTTAAGATACCTACTATGTCATACTTTTATGAGACAATTGACTTATATTCGAGATACAGTATATCCAAGTGTAATTTTCGAATGCTATTAAACTGTAACAATTCTGCTGATGAAAGTTAACTGTACAAAAATTACTTCTTCACGTGTTAAAGGTCACATGATTACTATTAAGTATTTATATATAAACTAGCTGTGCCCGCGACTCCGTCCGCGTGGAACTTAATGTAAAAAACAGTAGCTAATAAATCATCTGAATATATTAAGTTCGTCTACTTATCTGCTTTTCTGTCGTACTTAAGTCGCGTCGTTATTAAAATTACAATAAGTTTTGATAGAGTGAACCGATTTTAATGAAACTAAGACTAAATGTTACTGAGGTTGAGGTTCTGAGGTTTTGTCGTGAACGCGGTGATGCAGTGATGCGTGTTAAAACAAACAGACAGACAGACAGACAAGCAGACATTTCAAAAAATGATTGAGATGTATTTTATTACTTATTCCAAAACACCTGAACCTTTTTTTTTCACAAAAATCTAAAAAGTACAGACACGTTAAATTTACATTCTTATTATACCATGTATAGATAAGTACATCTTCCTTCTCTGTTTTTCAACCTCCTTTTTTATTTAATTTTTGAAATACAGCTTCTTATACCGACGCTCTCACTAACCAAACGAAATGCAACAATGCAAGCACTATTCCTTCACGTTGGTTTTCTGTGAGAGGGTGTGACTACCCCGGGCGAGCCGACGCATTGATGCTGAAACCAGTAATATCTTGAGCGTGGCTCTATCACCTAAATTTCGAGCACTGGCCAACCGACAGTATAATAAATTTCACTAAACTCGTTTTTGATTCGTATTTTCAATTTTAAAGTTGTACTAAACTGAAAAAGCCCTGCCCTGTTATGACTTCATCACAACGTTTTCTATCAACGAAAATTCCGGCTCACTGCAGGATTCTAGGAATCGTAAACATCCTAAAACCATAACTTACAGCTTATTTATACTATTATAAATAAATTCGTGAATAAATCGTAATACTGGATGTTGCAACAACTACAATACCCGGACCAGAAGTTGCACAACGACGGGAAATTTCAAAATAACCCGCGCGCCGCCGCACTGGCCTATTAATACCACTAGAGTTTTCAATAACATATCGACGTTCGCAGCCAATCGCTGTTCAAATTCCATCATAACTTTACGGTGATGTCGCAGTAAAAGCGATTGATGTGAAACATCTATAGCGGCGGGTCAGATCTAATGTTGTCGTGGCAACGTAACGCCTCGGCATGTGAAACAGTGGGTCTTTCCATACCATTGACTATATTATACGTATTCCAAGCAATTGATGTATTTGTTTACGCTCACAGCTGACGTAATATAATACAATTCATAAAAGATGCAGGCAATAGTAGAGCATTATGTTATCGACAAATAAACCACAGCACATAAATATTTATGGTCTAATTTCGACCACTAGATTTAGTACTACTACGTATAGATAGTCTCTAGACCAGTTACACTCAAACTGCGGCCCGGCGGGCCTTTGTAATTGGCCCACTCGATTATAATTTATTTTCAATTATTTTAAATTTCCAGCCCATCAGAAAAACTATGAACACGCTGAATAAATTAAATGGATCCCATATAACCCGACCGCAATGCGTTTCTTATGATATGAGGGTTATACCGAGCTCGTTTTATTTGACAACCATTTTTCACTACATACAATACATTGTTAATTTGAAATTATGTTATTTTTATTTAATACCTAAGTATTTGTAGTTTGCGGCCCTCGACACCATGAGTGAAACGTGTTTGTGGCCCATTTAAAATAAAGGTTGAATACCACTGCTCTAGACTATAGATAGATACTATATATATAGATAGTCACTAGTACGTATAGATAGTCTCTCTTCAAATCTTAGTGGTTCAAGATATATCAATCATTAAATACAAAGTCACTATCCGCTTTTGTCTGTATTTTATCTTACTTCTTGTAAAATACACAACGGATTTTTGTATGGATATCACTAACATTCAGAAAATGTCTTCCAGAAAGGTAAAAAAATAAAGCATGCATGAAACGCACTGCAATTGAAATGCAGAAATTAGAGAAAAGTCGATGTTTTGTAATCACGTAGCAAATATGGTTATATTCGGTACGCTATACCTTATGCAACATTTTTTTTGGCAACCAATATTTTACTAGATTATGGCTGGCATTGTTGAGTAAGCAATGGTATTACAAGCCTGTTGCGATCATTTCAATGAACTAACAAGATGGTGACCGTCTTGTTTGAACTTTCCAGGGAGTTTTTGTAGCATCTCAGAATCCATTCTCCGTGGTATTATTCCCCATACACTTCACTTGTTCACAATAACCGAACGATATTACGTAAAACAACAACATTACAAAATATAGAGTCAAATAACACAAGAATATCAATAAAATATAAAAATCACTACATGACGTTCCAAGATCCCGTCTAAAACTTCTATATAACAGTTATTTTAACTTTAATTTTAACACTTAAATTTTCTAAAAAAGGGTAGCTGTCTTGTTAAAACTTTCCAGAATGTATGTTTCGTATTGTTTGAAACCCATTTTAATCTGATTTAGAATACGTTAAAATTGTAAAAAGGTTTCAAATTCATCTTCACCTCTCGCGTCCCAAATAAAATAAGTAAATACACTAACCTCTATTCAAAATTCGATATTTATGTAACTTTTCATAGAATGCAACGAATCCGTAAATTTAAAAGGTATAATTACGTTATATTATTAGTTATTGCTTAACATTTAAATGCCGTCAGCTGGCGAAAGGTTAATTTTGGCGTGGTTTACGATCGGCAGTAAAGTCGCCATGTCGGCGTCGCGTTGCCGTCAAGATGGCCGCGGTTAATGTCAAAAAGGGCGCGAAAACGAAGAAATGGCCGCTCGAGGCCGTTATATTTTAATGGTTTGTCTTTCTAGGCTATTATTTTTGTATAAAACTGTGTAATATCAAATTGTTCCAGCAACAGTGTAAAGATATTTAACAAACATTTTAAACTTTATTAGTTAAAAGTTTGTAGAATGACTACATAATAGTAGGGAATGTGTTAATAATAGCTCGGATAGCTACCAATTTCAATTTGAAAATCTCTTGCAAATTAGATTTTAGTTTTATCCAACAGTATTAATGGAAAATTGAGATTTAATCAACATTATTGATTTTTATGCTCGAATATTTTCAATCAGATTTGTATCGAATTTCTATCCTATTCCTATAATTTTCTTACAAACGTTAACGCTTTAGGAGTAAGTATGTATCGGAACATATTATAAAACAAACTCCTCGGTTACGTCTGTCTGTTCGTGATAAACTCTAAAACTACTGAAAGTATTTTCACCAGTAGATAAAGTGATTCATAAGAAAAATTTAGGTATATAATCTGTCAAGGTTTTTTTTATTATCAAGGTGGGACAACGTCCGCCGGGCCCGATAGTTATATTATATAATACGTATGATATCGGCATAGTGACGAAAAATATCATCATCACTAGCCTGTAAGATACCCACTGCAAGGCCATAGGCCTCTTCCCGAAGGAAGGTATGGGCATGAACACTACGCCAGCCTACGACGTATTGGCGATTTCAAAGTCCAAAAAATTCACAGTTCTATATTTTTCAACGTTAGTTAGCACTGCCAGAACATTTCTCAGGTTCGAGTTTCCTTACGAGTTTATGCTTCACCGTCAGCTGAGAATTTAAAATAGTGAAAATAGTAAGTAAACTCACAGATAACCGACGTGAAGTAACAGTGCTTGCATTGTTGCGTTTCGTTCGGTCAGTGAGAGCGCCGGAGGTCCAACTCCCTTCCTACTCTCCTTTCCCCCTTCCGTTCCTCCCTCCCCCAACACAGGCTGGCAACGCACTTGCGACTGCCCTGGTGATCACTTAACATCAGGTGACCCACCTGCTCGTTTGCCTCCTATGACATAAAAATATATATATGTGGGATGATTGAGAACACAGTGGAATCTGGAGCACCAATCTTTAATTCGTTTTTTACACAGTTTACACGTTATAGTCTTATAATCTTTCTTTACCGCTGACATATCAAAAAACACAAGTCATTACACTTAAGATTTTTTTAAACAAAATACAATACAAACGGATACGAGTCATTTGAGCCATCCTTCACTGTACAGATCAAACGTAGACACAAATATTGAAAATATGCAATGAAATATGTTTGTTATTGTTTATTCATTCCCACATATATATATGTACGCGAATTCTGTAAAAATCGTTTGTACATGGCGGTGTTCGAACCTACGGGCATCGGATTAATATTTCACCAGACAAAATATTGTCTTGTCTATATTTTGCACAAGGTTGAACTATATTCAGAAATGTGAAAAAGATTAACAAGGACTGTATATCAAAATAATAACATTTAAAGTTCATCATCCCCATTGTAACTTAGCATTCAAGAGTATAATCCCCGAATGACCGTGATTTTATTATGTTTAGCAAGTGAACATAACCGGAGAGGGCAGGGTCTCGTAGGGTGCCCGGCGGACCGTGGCGACTCGCAATCGCTCCAAATGTCGCGACTTGGTATTTACACTGACATTTCGCCAATCTAACCTTATTTTGGTGCCTTTTATAATGGTGCAATAGGAAGTTAACTCGTAGGGAAAGGTGTCATTTTACTATTGTTGTTATATCGATATCTATCTCTTATATAATTAGTTCTTTTCTTTCTTAAATCTGCAGTTAAAATGCATTGTCTTATATCATTGACATTTCTATAATCTAGTTAAATTCCTCGTTAGCTTCCACACCTTTTATATGGTTAGTTACCATGTTTATTGTTGTAATATGACAAGTGACGATGTAGCACGTAATGGTCACATATTGATCTGTTTGTTAACTCATCATTGAAAATCATTTATACCAATAAGAACGGAGCACCAGTGAAGAATGTTTGAAGGTCGTTGTTTTTACCTTTTGAGAGTTTCCGCTGCGTGTTAACGTTAGCCCGAAGTGACTATTCCACGCGGACGAAGTGGCAGGCAGAAGTTAGTAATATTTATATATGTAATTCTTCTTTTCGTGTGTATGTGGCTAAACTTCTCCTAAACGGCTTAAGAGATTTTGATGAATTTTGTGTGAAGTGATAAATCCACTTGAACGGATTCAAGAATGGTCTAGATTCATAATTAGACTGGGATGTGGTGCTGCGTTGGACGTTTAGGACTTTTTTTATTATCAATACAGAACAGCGTCCGCCGGGTCCGCTAGTTTTATAGGAAAAACTATATCGCGTAAAAATCTACCAGTTGAGTAGATGAACCCCTACACTATCCAAAACCAATCCATACAACGAATGTAGACATCATGAGGGACAGGTCAATACACTGTTGTCAGCATAAGTTAAAAAAACCGTATTTATTACAAAACTTGAATAATAACTATTTATGTAGTGTAAAAATATAATTTAAAAAAATTGGCTAGATATTTAATATCATGACTCCCCTTTTGAGATTTTTTTGTGTTGGTAGGTGGTAGAGACACCCTGAAGCTATTATTGGTTTCAGCACAAATGGGTCGGCTCGCCCGGGGTAGAACTAACCTCTCATAGAAAACCGACGTGAAGTAACAGTGCTTGCATTGTTGCGTTTCGTTAGGTCAGTGAGAGCACCGGAGGCCCACCTCCTCTCCCCCCTCCCTCCCTTTTCCCCAAACACAGGCTGGCAACGCACTTTCGACCTCCCCTAGTTTTGTTAGTGTCTATGGGCGGCGGTGATCACTTAACATCAGGTGACCCACCTGTTCGATTGCCAGCTATGACATAAAAAAAACTGAGTCTTAAAAAATCAGCCGAAGGGTTAACAGAGGTTGAAAACGAGCATGAGAACGGTAACTTACCTAAAGAACACAATCAAAAACTGTTGTCCATCCCGGAACATTTCATAAGAATAATTTAGAATATGAATGACACTTTCTTTTGAACATAACAAAGGAAGCATTAAATCACAAATTTTATAAATAATACATAATCTTATTAACATAAGGAGTCCGTTGAGCTTTCCGCAAAAACTATGATTTTTAATAAACCATTGGCACATATAGATAATGATATCGTACGTTAGAGGGAACAAAGGAAAGCGGCCGATATGTTTTATGCATGATATTCGGAAATCGTGTGTATACGAAATATTATGTTAATCATATGTAATGAATGTAAAATTGAGTTGTCTGAAGGATTTCGCTTCTAATACAACTATTGTTCTTTCCTATAACCGGATAACATTACTCTGAAAGGCTATTAACTTTTTGACGTGGTAACGTCTTATAAATCTATGAACGCCGGCTGCACACACGAAAAAGCATGACAGATTGTCACGTTCCGCCTTAGCCGAGCGTGTAAGCGAGAGCGCGGAACAAGCGATAGAGAGGTGTGATCAGCCTAAGCGTTTGGCGTGTATAGCATCTATCTATATATAGAATAATTCAATTTTATTCATAGAGTATGCAATTTTTCATCAATGATTTCTTATGACGTTATCACGTAAAATTATCGTCCGTAAACCGACTAAGTAATGTAATGTAACCTACTAATGTAGGTGGTAGAGCCACTCTGAAGTTATTACTGGTTGCAACATGAATGGGTCGGCTCGCCCGGGGTAGTACCACCCGACCCACAGAAACACCCACGTGAAGTAATAGTGCTTGCATTGTTGCGTTTCGTACGGTCAGTGAGAGCGCCGGATGTCCTACCCCTCCTCTCCGCCTCACCCAAACACAAGCTGACAACGCACTTGCGACAACCCTGGTGTTGCTAGTGTCAATGGACGGCGGTGATCACTTAACATCAGGTGACCCGCCTGTTTGTTTGCCTACTATGATGTAAAAATATGACTACCAACTACAACTATTAGTATTATTATTTTACTTATGTATTATACTTCGCATTTTAAATTGAAATTATTGCCTTCATGGTGGCTACATTCTCATCTTTTAAGGCCAATTTTAAATTATAATCCATAAGAGAGTTAAAACTATATGTTATTTTTACATTAGTGGCTGATCAAGTATCAAGTGGTTCAGTATTCCCTTGCAAAGTCTTGTTTCATATGACTTTAGTGTGAGAAAGTAATGATTTTATATGGTTTATACCACACTCGGCAGCGACAAATCACGTCCTACCACCGCAGCCAGAGTGCGCTGCGCGGTGTCCTCGTGAGCGCCGCACTCGTGGCATGCGGCGGTCGGCTCCCTGCGAGTGATCTGGTGCAGGTACCACCCGAAGCAACCGTTTCCGGTGAGTACCTGCCGTCTGTCTGAGACGCCGTCTCTTCACCTCTATCTCCCTGGGAGCCGAAGGCTCCCCATTTCACTTCCTTGCCGCCGTGAATTCGTACACGGCCTGCTACGGACCTAGGCTTGAGCCGCTGCCGAGGGGGCCTAATCTGGTGTGCGGGAGCGAAATTTACTCCCAGACCACGGCGGCTTGATCTGTGGCTACGTAGACGTGCGCGTGAACACGGTCTGTTTGGAGAGGCAGGCTGGTACTGATCGTTCGCTGCCGTTATTTTGTCGGGAGGATCGGTAAAAATATGTCGCGGACGTCTTTTGTAGCGCACAGCGTTGGGTATGGTTTCGTATTTTGCGGCGGATACCAGTAACGGACTGGTTGTAATATATATTATTTCATCATATGCTTTGCTTGTAATCTGGTGTAATCACTTCACTGTTGAACAATAACTTAACTAGATTTTTTAGGCAGAGTGCCTAACATTGTACTAAGTATAGGGTCAAATATTAAGTTTATGTATAAAAAATATAAGCCGAAACGATGTTGCAAAAAACTCTAAATTATATGTGTTTCACCTTGCGCGTTGGGTGGGGTTGTTAACATATTTTTGAATAATTATACACTCATCAAAAAAGTCTAAGCAACATGTACTAATTTAAATTTTAGGATGGTTCTTCACATTATAACGTTGTATTTTATTTTTAAAATAATATCTTTAGGGTTCTATGATGTAAAAATAACAGCTTTATAAGTTCTTTTAATAACAGAAATGAACAATATTAGAATATACTGTAGAAACTAAGATACATAAGAAACTAAACTTTTTTCTTACAAAATGAAATTTCTAAAGAAAATGTATTTATTGTGAAAGAATAGAACAATTTAATACAAAGTATGGGCTCCTCTGCTATTCAGAACTTGTCGGCAACGATTATTCATTGAATTAATGAGACTGTTTATGTCATCTTGCGGTATTCGCTCCCAATGGAATTGTAGCAAATCCTTCAGCTGTTGGGTTGTTGTCGCTCCGTCCAAGTCCTTCAAAACACGTCTCTGGAGCATGTCCCATGCGTGCTCGATGGGGTTGAGATCTGGCGATTGTGCAGGCCAGGGCAATACCCGGATGTTCTCCGTTGCAAAGTATTCACTGGTTCGCCGAGCTGTATGTGAACGCGCATTGTCATGCATTAACCTAAAATCGGAGCCAAAGGTTTGTGCAAATGGGTAGACATAAGGTCTGAGAATATCCTCAATGTAATTTTCAGCATTCATGTTTCCATTTACAAAAACGAGCTCAGTTCGCCTGTTCTTCATAATACCCGCCCATAACATAACTGTTGAGCCGCTGTATGGATGAACTTCCTGAACGCACCTGAGCCTTTCAGTATTTCCGGGCCGACGATACACTCGCACCCTTCTTGTATCAGGCTTAAACCCGAATCGCGACTCATCGGAAAACATAATTTTATCCCATTGTTCCTGGGTCCATGTTATGCGTTCTCTACACCATTCATATCGACGAGCGCGATTCCCGTGACGTATCGGTGGGCACCTGATTGGGCGTCGAGCTTGTAGGCCGTACTCATGCAGTCGATTTCGCACAGTTTGAGGACTTACATCAACACCACTTGAAATTTGTAGCCTCAAACTTATCTCTCGAGCGGTTAACATCGGCTGGCGTCTTGCAGTCAGTTGTATGTACCGGTCTTGCCGAGTGGTTGTACTCCTTTTACGGCCTGGATGCTGTTCAGCGGGTTCTCCTGTATTATTGTAGCGCTGCCAAAGACGACAAATAACACTTCTATGAATGCCAAAATGTCGAGATACCTGAGATTGATTACTTCCCGCTTGCAACATCCCTTGCTCTTTGCATTTCATCTGCCATCAAAGGACGTCGCTTCATGACGTAAAGAATATCTAACAATTCAATTTTGTCGCTAACTTTATTTAAATGGTTGGTAAAATCATAAAATCAAGACTAAACGTAGCAATTAAAACGCACTTAAATTCAAACAAATTCGCAGTCATTTGAATTTTATGAAAAAACAAAACATAATCAAATATTTTTTTTACAACCAGCCAGTATGTCATCAATAACAAAAAAGTTTACTTACCTACGCACTTTGTTTGAGTAAATACTTAGAAATTTATTAATATAAATGGTAAAATTTGTAATATCACGCATGTTGCTTAGACTTTTTTGATGTGTGTAGTATATGTCAGGATAAGCTATAAAAATGTGTAATTTTGTGAGTTTAACTAAACAACAAATTATTATCTGAACGCTTTATAAAAAATAAGGAATTCGTCAAAGCTTTTCTGATAAAATAATTATTATACTAAATTACATAGTATAAAACAAAGTCCTCTGCCGAATCTGTCTGTCTGTCTGTTCGCGATAAACTCAAAAACTACTGAATGGATTTTCATAAGGGTTTCACCAGTAGATAGAGTGATTCTCGAGGAAGGTTTAGATATATAATTTGTCTATATTTTTTAATTATTATAATGAAGGAACACATCGTGAGGAAACCAAAACCTGAGAAATGTTCTTGTAGTACTACCATATGTGGGAAAACATAGAACTGTGGATTTTTCAGAGTTGGAAATCGCCAATACGAGTACGTCGTGGGCTGGCGTGGTGATTATGCTCATAACTTCCTTCGGGACGAGGACTATAGCCCTGCAGTGGGTTTCTTACAGGCTGTTGATGATAATAACATATAATTATATAACTGGTAAATGTTTGTCCAATGATTAGCGACTTGTGCGTGATGTCTAGGCGGACGGATACTAAACAATGACCTATGAAAAAATATTATGTATACACACAAAGGCGTTAATTAGTAAGTTATACAATCCACATACTCGCACAAACATTATATCCATTAACTGTTCCGCTTGCATGATTTACAAAATTACTAAGGTTTTTTTATTTTTAAAGTGAAAACGAGTTTAGGCGCGTTGAGTGGTATTTTTTTTTTTGGTAGGAGATAAACTTGTGATTTCGCTTCACGACGCCACGAATATCTCTATGGTCTATCATGGAATATCAATATATTATCAGCTTATTACTAAATATGAAAGTCTGTACGGTACTTATAACAAAAAAATTGAATGTCACCGGACGCCTGGCAGATGTGAAACATCGAAATTGTTTTGTATAAGTTATATGCCTAAAAGGACAGATTACGACAGGAATCAGCTATGGCATAATAAAAAGATAAAGCATTTAACAAATTTGTTCCATAAAATAATGACTGTTTATTTATTTTATTACATAAATATTCATTTTTATTAAATATAAAATACAAAAATTCAACTAGGTGCAGGCGCGGTGTGGTTTGCGGCATTTATCAAAGGGCGATAGGTCGTCGGCGCGTGCCTCGTAACGCTAGTATAACGAGAGGCCAACAAAACAATTTCAATCTTATGTTTATACAGATAGGGTTGCAAATATTTTTGAGCATTTTAATAGCGCAAAGTTCGTTTTTTGCATCGCCACGCATGTCACGCCAAGTTAAAATCAGGTTTACCCGCACCTATAGATATTTCACATTTAAAAAAATTTGCTTGTTTGTTTGCTTCATCTAATCTTGCACATGCACGTAACGGAACGCAACAGATGTAATTGATTGTGGTCATTACACGTTAACTTGCAACATATTTTAATTACATAGTATAAAATCAAGTCTCCTACCGCGTTTGTCTGTCTGTCTGTCGGTTCACGATAAACTCAAAAACGATCGAACGGATTTTCATGCGATTTTCATCAGTAAATAAAGTGATTCATGGCGTTGGTTTAGGTATATAATTTGTTAAGGATTTTTTTATAATCAGGGCGGGACAACGTCTGCCGGGCCTGCTAGTTTTTTTATCTTTATATATAAATTTCTTCTGTATGAGTGTATGTCACTGAACTCCTCCTAAACGGCTGGACCGATTTCGATGAAATTTTGTGTGCGTGTTCCAATGGATCCGAGAATGTTTTAGATACAATTGGATCCGGTAGGTGGCGCTGTGGTTGAATTTTAGATTTTTTTTTATTATCAAAGCAAGACAACGTCAACTCGGCCCGCTAGTCTAAATAATATAGTTTACCAACAGTGTCAGCCGCCTTCCGATTCAACCGTCAACTAAGGAACGAGTTTTTAATTCTTTTTGTTGTTTTAATTACTAATTTCAGTTTACTTATTATATTTGATCTTTTATTGTTATTTTACTTACTAAATTCAGATGAAATAAAATAAAATGAAACGTTTTTTGTTGCAGTGAGACGTGGTAGCGACCAATCAAGACTAGGCGGAAGTGCAAAGTAAAGTCCACTATATCTATAATAATGAATTTTAGATTTCTGCAAAGTAACGTCTTTTTCAATCAAATATCTAAAGAATAATGTAAAATTTGTACCCTCCACGTTTAATTATGGTATCTATATATATAAAACTTCAACAATATGTTCCGGCCCTTGATGAATTCTAATATCCAGGGCGCGTTAATGAAGAAATATTGTTTATTAATAAACGTAGAGGAAAATCTATATAAATAACATTCGATGAATGAGCAAGACAGTGTGGCGGGTCGGGCGGGGCGCGTGCGCAGCGAAACAGATGTTCGGGGTTCGATGCCCGGTTTCGGGCGGCACCCGCTCGCGCGCCTCTTTATCGGGGGCCCTCATGCTATATACAGGTTGTTGCTAATCTATTAAAAATCAACAATAAACACTATGTTTTTGATGTGAAATATCTATAGGCGAGGGTAATACTAATTGTTGGCGTGACGAGACGTGGCGACGCCATGACATGCGCAAGCGACTGTGCGCAATCTTTCTTACCGCACTGAACTCGCAAACATTTAGTGTATACAGTGTTGTTTACTACGTTACACATCTGCCAGGCGTCCCATGGCGGCTCATTTTTTTTTAATATTATTTATTGGGTGACAAGTAAATCCTTTTAGTGAAAAAAGTCGTGGCGGTTATAGTAGTTGAACCGGTGAAATATCATCCCGATGTCCGCAGGTTCCAACACGGCATTTACCAACGAATTGTATGGAATTCGCGTACATTAACTAATTTAAATTGGTGACACTATCGGCTGACGGTAAAGAAATACATGGTGAGGGAACCTGAACCTAAAACATGTTCTTGTAGTACTACTGTATGTGGGAAAACATAGAACTGTAGATTTCTCAGTGTTTGAAATCACCAAATACGCCTTGAGCTGGCGTGATGATTGTACCCACACCTTTCTTTGGGGAGAGGCCTACGGCCCTGCAGTGGGTCTCTTACAAGTTGATGATAAAAAAATCTAAATCCTTTAATATGAGAAAGAGACAATCGTCGACAATATTAACAGAACTTAACTAGACTTACTACCAACTTAAAATTTCAACAGATTTAACTTTAAATTTATTTTATGGATTTAGATGAAACTTTGTTAGATTATCCGTAGTAGTCTATACTTCTATACTAATATTATAAAGAGGTAAAGTTTGTGAATTTTAGGGGGTAATCTCAGGAACTACTGGTCTGATTTGATTTCAGTGTTAGAGAGCTCATTTATCGAGGAAAGCTATAAGCTATATATCATCACGCTAAGACCAATAGGAGCGGAGCACCAATGAAGAATGTTTCGAAATCTGTTTTTTTTTTCTACCTTTTGCGAGCTTCCGCTGCGTGTTAGTGGTTGCGATCGTTAAGTGATGTTTATTGATCATATTATTAACAACAATTATGAATTCTTATCAATATATAATGATATAATAACTGAGACACAGCAACGCGGCCGGGTCAGCTAGTTCTTTATAATTGCAGAAGAGATGTCGGCTGTCATTTTTACTTTAAAAAGAATATACCCAAAGAATCGGTAACTATATACAGTTCATAGTTATAACGTTTAAAACCTCAAATCTTTAGAACAATTGGTCCGATTGAAAATAAAAGCTTTTGTGTTATATAGCCCGTTTTTTTAATGAACGAAACCCGCTGTATACGGGAAGCGTTTTATTTTTACTTTCTTCACGGAGCTAATTCTTTTGTTCTTTGATGTTCCACCGTGTATATAGCACATGGCCTACACTCTTAACTATAAATATGCCGTGGATAAGCGTGTTCCTCTCTCTATACATCTTTATATATAAAATTCCGGTGTGCGTCTGTTCGTAGTTCCTTCTCCTCCTAGACCGCTTCACTGATTTTTTTCTACTTGAAAGTCATATGGCTAGTCTGTAGATATATTTGGATACGGCATATGACACTGTTATGTGGGATCTTTGAAGAGGAAACTTTTTTAGGCGCGCTGAGCGCTATTTGACATCGGAAAAACTTGTAGGTTCACGTCACCGATGACTTTGACGTGCTAGTAAAGCGTCACCGAACGTATTGTGTTTGCTCGGCTTGCGTCAGACTAGCGACACGTAGTATAGCGGCATGTGTACATGTAATATTGATATTTTTTAATGAGACTCTGCAGTCCTTTTATATGTTTGATTAATTAATAAACTGTAGAAAAATATTAATCATTCCAATATACAAAATTACGAAATTTAAATCATTCAAGAATTCATAGAACACAGCTATTAAATTGTTTTGATTTTTATCTATCGACAGTCCTTATGACTGCCTCGACTGTTTTTTTTTGTTGTCCAAGTTTTTTTAACTTTTTCGTTTTTGTTTCTCACAATAAAATAAAATCATATAAGACTCAAAGTGTAAGTCTTTTCCAATAATTAATTAGTTCTGCATGCCAGATCTGCTAATTTTTGTATATACTAGGTTTCGCCTATGGCTACACTAGCAATTTCTCCTATCCCTTGAAAATAGTTTTACATAGGAACTAAGGGGCGTCCATTAACTACGCGATGGGTTTAGATTTAAAAATAGTGTAAAAATGTGGGCAAATCAGATTAATTTAAAGTAAAACTAAAATATGCCGTAATCTGACACAATTATTTCCAAAAATCCATGAATAGATGTAAAGTTATTTAGTATTTATTTATATCATAGGAGGCAAACGAACAGGTAGGTTACCTGATGTTAAGTGATCACCACCGTCCATAGACGCTTGCAACACCAGGAGAGTCGCAAGTGCGTTGCCAGCCTGTGTTGTGGGGGGAGGAAGGGAAGGGGGAAGGAGACGGAAGGTGGGCCTCCGGCGCTCTCACTGACCGAACGAAACGCAACAACACGAGCACTGTTACTTCACATCGGTTTTCTGTAAGAGGGTGGTACTACCCCAGGCGAACTGACCCATTCATGCTGAAACCAGTAATAGCTTCAATGTGGTTCTACCACCTACCAAAAAGCAAATCGTGTGTTTTTTTTTTTAATAAATCCAAAGCATTTACGCTCAAAATTCAAATCTTGAAATATCTCACATGCGTTTAGGGGAGGGGGAGAGGGGTCAAGACAAATCTTACGACATTTCACCAGCAGGAAGGGGTCCAAAAATCCTCAAAATTACAATAAAAAAATAGATAAAATGCATTATTCCTTTGTAAAAACAAAATCATTATCACAGGATCAAAGTCACAGGACTAGCTAGTTCATATAATTAAAAACCATTACCTACAAACTGGTATAAGAAATTGTCAGTTACAATTTTTTATTTAAATATATACTCTTAAGTAATTTCGGGATCTTCGTTTACAGTAAAATCAGTAAACAGACCAAATAAAAACATCACAGACGATTAACATTTAAATACGGCAGGCAATATGCAAATTGTATTTTGAATTTCACGCCGCCGCCATCTTGCCGACGCTATTCCGCGAACGAGACCATACTACCTGGATCCGTTTGTCTTATTTATATAATCTACTAAATTTTAAGTTACACGCAGATATACACACTGATTATCTATTATTATTTAAGATTTAGTATTAAAATATATAAAATGATTATAAGAGCCATGTTGTATGTATCTGAGTGCTGGGTTACGAAAGATACGGATGAGTGAAAATTACATGTGGCAGAGATGTACATTGTCCAATTTAGTAAACTTGTCTATTTAATCATCCTTCTTAGCACTACTGTATCATTTCAGTGTATTGTTTTTAACTACTCTCTACTGTGTAAAATATATTCACATCGATGAAGACCTTGAAATTTACAGATACGCAAGCTCATACTTATTTTCACATACATATGACAGCTCTCTGTCTGTCTGTTCTACTGTCTGTTTGCTAATATATTTTTGGCTCGAAAACGAAACAGACATACAAAACTCTTTTTTAAATTATAGATGTATAGTTTGGACAGGCTTTAGTGCCTACATATTAATGAAAAAAAAAATATAGATACATATATAGTCAAGGTGTTTGGAAATATATTTAAAAACTGTTATATCCTTCAATTATTCATCATTCCAGTCAAGCCAAACGATTTTCATGTAAAAATCGATTGCCATAATGCAAGTCATGCTTCGGTTTGCGTTCCAGTACTAAATTATCTATAGAGTCACACCACCTATTTGTATTACCTTGTGTTTAGATGTGTGGCGTAACTTATCCCAAGGGTTCGTAATATGCAATCGTACACATAAACGTACAAATACACACACACACACACATACAACTCTCGTACCAGATCAATGACACAATGAGTAAACCGCGAATATTAGAAACGCTGTTTAACGTATTCTATCTTATTCTCTCGCACGTTAAATCCCATAGATGTATATGTTTGTCTCTTTTTAATGTAGCTCTTTCGTTTCATTGGGTTTCAAATCACAATGAGGCTAAAAAAGTTTTTACTTCACACAATAACGATCTTGTAGAATATCAATGCGATATTCTCTGAGGTGGTCTCGACTTAGTAAGGTGAGTTTTTGGCGGGATCTTGGAACGTCATGTAGTGGAGTTTATATTTTATTCGTAATCTTGTGTTATTCGGCTTTACATTTTAAAATATTACTGGTATTTGTGGTTTTGTGTGCAAAAGTGACGTGGATAGGAAATAATACCACATAAACTCTCTGGAAAGTTCTAACAAGAGGCCACCATCAATTCGTCTATAAAAATGTACTATTCCCGAGGGTAAGGTGAAATATAGATTAAATGAAGCCGTGAACTAAAACTAGTTATAGTTTCCACTTTGAGGAAAAAAAAATTAACTCTTT
This sequence comes from Antheraea yamamai, assembly GCA_036509395.1. Lineage (NCBI taxonomy): Eukaryota > Metazoa > Arthropoda > Insecta > Lepidoptera > Saturniidae > Antheraea > Antheraea yamamai. The sequence goes on from AP028450.1 coordinate 12,532,433, forward strand.
TTAAATTCTATAAAAACCAAAATACTTACAGTAGATTATTAAAGAAATAAACATAGAGTAATCGATATTAAAACTTTATCTTCCAATAATATGACTAAACAAGTAGACGAAAGTAGTACATATAATCGTCGCGAGTTTTTCGGTCTAAATAAATGTTAGGCATTTACACAGAAAGACAAACAATCTCTCACGTTTATACATGAATAATTCAACGGGCGTTCCACCTAGTTTCACAATGAAAACGGTCCGGCCGAAGTTACGATTGCTGTGAAATGGTAAAATTATTTTACGAAGAGATTTTACGGGACCGTGTAGCGAATCTGCCGATTTAAGATTATAACACAGAAATCAATCTTTCTCAATAGACAGCTTCAGTATTAAGTGCATCTACTTATCTACTTTTCCCTCGTACTTAAGTCCCGTCGTCATTAAAATTACAATAACTTTTGATAGAGTCGACCGATTTAAATGAAACAAAGACTAAACTGTTACTCGAGGATTTACTTTATAATATTCTTAGTGAGGGTTTCTCGTGAAGGCAGTACTTTAGCAGCGATACCTGTTCAAACAAACAGACAGACATTTCTAAAAATGATTGTAATGTATTTCTTATTCCTAGACACCTGTAACAATTTTTTTTACAAAAATCTTAAAAGTACAGACACGTTCGATTTACATTTTTATTATATGTATAGATAATACGAACAAAGCCGGTATTGAGGACTTGTATTAAATATATTGTAATGCGGTGACTAATCGTATTGCCATCATCCACAACAGGTGTCCGGCAGATGCATTGTTATACAGCTTGTACCGAATGGACAAAAAACTTCAAAGAATAATATCTCATATATTTTGTAACGGCGATTTCGAAACGTTTACACCTGTAAAGGTAATTCAAAAGGGGCCGTTCAAGTTTACGTAAATAGATTTATTGCAATTTTTGACATCCCACTCATGGTCAACAAGAGTAAGCAATGCTCTTACCCCCCCCCCTTTCCCCCCCTCTTCTATGCTTACACAAACATTGTAATAATTATTTTTATTGGTTTCCTTATAGATCCATGGGCAGCAGCTAGAGGCCATTCAAGTATTACGTAAGCACAATTTTTGTAATTTCTGGCCGCCCCCTCCCCCTGGTCAGCTAAAGTAAGCAATGCTCCTTAACCCTCCCCCCATAATTACGTAAACATCTATATAAGTATATGAAAATCTGTTCTAATTCAGTAAATAAATATTGCTGACGTAATCACCATCCAGACCCCCCAACTCCTATGTTATCAAAATAAGCAAATAACCCCTTCTCCCCCATCAGTGCTTACGCAATATTTAAATGACCCCTTAACAAGTCTAGTTTTGATTGCTACTAAGGCGATGGTAGCTCAAGGGATAAGAACGCACGCCTCATATATCAGACCTACACATACACATGCTCTTATGTCATCAAAAATAAGCAAATCAAAGACTCCTCCCACCCCCTTTAGTACTTACGTAATACTTGTTTAGCCCCATTTTTTTTTCTGGCAATCAATCTTCTAGTAGATTATCACTGCCCTTGTCGAGTAGGTAATGATATAAGTTTCTTGCGATCATTTCAATGAATAACAAGAGGGTGGCCGTTTTGTTAGATCTTTCCAGGTAGTTTTTGTGGCAAGTCAGAATCCATGCTCCGTGGTTTTATTTCCGATCCATTCCATTTGTACACAATAACCAAACTATATTACGTAAAACACCACCAGTATTACATAATATAGAGCTAAATAACACAAGATTATGAATAAAATATAAAGTCCACTACATGACATTCCAAGATCCCGCCATAAACTCTAGCCCCAAATGTGTGATAAGTTGTTTTGACAGCATTACAAAAAAATAAGTGCGTGTAAGCGTCACACGCGATTGAAGTAAAACTTCTTTGGCGTTATAAGAGTACCTGATAGATGATACTACAGATGATGAAGCTTTGATTTAATTTGTTACTTACATGGAAATCAGATGGCAGCACGGTCGCGCGTCCATATATACATAATTAATTAATCTTTGATTGATTTGTTTATAAACTATGTATTGAAAAAATGAAAATATTAAAAACCGTATGGTACGGAAACGTGACGCCATATTGCCGTAAAGAACTTCCGTTGCATTATCGTTCAGTTACCTCCTAGTCGCGCCTAAAGAAGTTTTGCTTGTAGTCCGGTGAAGCTGTTAAGACCTGGCTAGGTAAATAGCGTAATCAGTTCAAGAAAAAAAAAGTTTTGCTTCAAAAGAAGAAATACAATACAATACATAAAATTTTATGGAAAAATCCGTTCAAAGTTTGACCATGTTCGATTTAAATTTATCTTAAAAATAAATAGAAGCACTTTAAGTCCGTTCTAATAGTAGGGACAAGTAGTTTGATTTCATTGCTATTTAGTCGCTGTAGTCGCATCATTAATTGTAATGTAAATAAGCATTTACAAAAAGATTCGTAATTAATTCACTTTTTCATAAAATATTTCATAAAATAATTTAATGCACTACAATAATTAGTATAAAGCTGAATTAACTCACAGTGTTACAGAAAAATATACGTATATTTTTTTAAAATAAGCTGACATAAAATGAAGTAATGCATTTTTTTAAATAAATTTAAGTAAATAAGATAATAAAAACACAGTTTGGTTGCGCCGCTTTAAATATATTTTAGAAATTCCCGCATTATTGTGATCAGATCGCGACACTTTCCCTCCGCGTCCCCTTCCTGGCACATGCTTATATTCAGTGGCGCGTCGAACACGCCACCAGTCGTATCCGCGCCGCATGCAAGAACAGTTCGAATTTTCGCCTGGTCGAGTGAGGAATAAACGCATCGCACCGCATAGTGCGTGCCGACACACTTTATAAACAATAATTCTTGTGTGAGACCTTTTGAAATTAGACTTTAGTGTCCGTCAGTGTTGTGACGGAGAAGAAACTGTGGAGTGCATCTAGAACAATCACCTAGCTGGCTAGACACGTGGAAACTGCAACGCCACAAGGTCCAGCAACATGGACTGAGAAGTTCCCAGAAGCTCGCGGCGTTCGGCAAAGTCCTGTGGACATTGCCACATTGCGTGCCTATACTGGAATCTGCCTGCCACCCATGAAATGGGACTATTCAGTAAACCACCCCCGCAAATACAGTCCACTTAAAATAACATAGACGCCTTCGGTGGCGTCGACAACGCAACGACGCCACCACAGTTTTTATTAAAACATGGACTTATTTAATTTTACTTCACTTTATTAAGTATCTTCGGAGACTAAGCTTTTCATACATTTAAAGCAAAAAGAAAACAACAGTCATCTATTTTCGTATTGTATCGTATTCAAGTGACCGCTGAATTATACGTAATTCTACTCGCAACGTTAATTTACTTTCTGATGAAAACGCAAAAATCGTAAATTTTAAGTTAGACCTTTTTTTATTAAAGTAGCGACATCTCTCATGTGTTACGGTTTAATACATAAATATTAATTAGTGTTTTTTGTAGTCTGTACCAGCAGCAATTAGCCAATCGCTATGAACTGAAACACGTGCAATATAATAAATCAATATAAAATATAGCTTTGTAATATTATTTACATTTATCATTTACTGATGAATGTAAATTACTTAGAACTGATCCAATTGTTTACTTCAGTAATAGACGGAGAATGACTATGAAATTTAGTTGTGATGACATTTTAAAATATTTTTTCGTCATCAAAGGTGGCGCCATTGTCGAAATTTAGTGAAAGTCTAGGTTCGACACCCAAAGTGTTGAATCAATGATGGCTCAGTCAATAACGTGTTCTGACACCGACGTGTGGGTTTCGATCCTTGCGATGGAGCTGGCGCTTTAGAACATGACACCTCGCGGCGAATCATTAATGGCTAAGAGTCAGGAATTCGGTACCTTAACTCTGCACTCCCAATACATTCTTGATAATATAATATATGTCCACAAAATTTAGATAAGCTGGATTTAGTCAAAGACCGACATAATTTCAATATTAGAAGTAATTACTAATTGGTCATTCCATGTGTCAGGCTCACTAAGGACAGTAACAGTTTTTTAGGTAATAGTGTTAGGTTTTATAACAAAGTCCCACAGGACATTAACGATTTGCCGGATAGTGAGTTCAAGCACCATGTCAAGCGGGTTTTAATATCTAAAGGATATTATAGGGTGGATCAATATGTGAACGATGGTGATGTTTAGAATTACGCCCATCGATGTTTGTACAAAATATGTATGATGAAATGATAAACCAGATCGAGTTTCTTGCCGATTCTCCTCGATGACACAGTTATTTTCTGAACCGGTGGTAGTTTTGCCGTATATAAGGGCCTTCTCAGGCCTATAAAATATTTTTAATTTGATGTGATTATGTAGCCTAAATTTGTAACATGCTAAGCTTATAAGGTATTGCTTCTAAATGTAGCAACCGAAACACACCTTGACCTGGTGACAAATCTTCAGCTAGAAGTGTGCAGCTTTCCTAGCGAGCATAAGAAATCAAAATCAAAAACTCTTTATTCAATTTAGGCCCTAAGAAGGCGCTTATGAACGTCAAAACTACCACCGGTTCGGAAAACAACCCAGTCATCGAGAAGAACCGGCAAGAAACTCGATCTGGTTTATCTTTTTAACAAATATATATAATACTAGCTTCTGCCCGCGACTTCGTTTGAGTGAAACCTTATGTAAAAAACAGTGATTAATAAAGTCATCTGAATGAATGAAGTCCATTTACTTATCTACTTTTCTCTCGTACTTACGCCGCGTCGTCATTAAAATTACAATAACTTTTGGTAGAGAGGACCGATTTTAATGAAACAAAGACTACATTATTCTCGAAGATATGATAGGTGTGGTTTTATTGTGAACCCAGTACTTTAGCAGTGATGCGTGTTCATACAAACGGACAGACAGAGAGACAGACAGACATTTGTAAAAATGATTGAAACGTATTTTATTATTTATTCCTAGACACCTGTAACAATTTTTTTCACGAAAATCGAAAAGGTACAGACACGTTAGATTTACATTTTTATTACATGTATAGATAGAAGATTTAGAATACATTAGGTACATGTCATAACGTTTTTTAATGGATGCACAGAGACGAGTCACAAAAGTCACAAGGTCAGAAAACTCCCTACCACAGTACTTGAACTCACCTCTAAGCTATCATACCAACTAATATTATAAACTAGCTTCTGCTCGCAGGTTTGTTCGCTTTAATGTATACTTGTTCTGTAGCTTAGGAACAGCATATTATATCTTTATGTAATATATATACCCTATGTCCTTTTCTGTATGTACCCCTGACAACCTGTATGCAATATTAAATGGTAATCGGCTAAGTAAAGGGGTATAAGCGTGACAAACAAACGCATATTCGCATCCTAACTAATACTATATATGCATGTATTTTTATTTGTTACGCTTCCACAGCTTAACTACTCAACCAATCATGAAATGTTCCACACACATTGTTAAGTGTTGTACCCTTATCTGTAGACAAGGCTCTCCTTGTACTGTATGTACTTGTACAGTAAAAAATGTACTGTCCCCGATGAATAAATAAAACTATATTAAAGTGAGCGAAACCGCAAGCAAAAACTAGCCGTTTATAAAGACTACAGCACCTATCGAAGTTTGTAACGTAAACACATATAGCTTATTACCGCTAGATAATAGGTCCTGTATTCAATAGGCCCTTGAGTATCCACTAATTAAAATAACCTTGTATTTGCACAATACATATATATAGATGCACTGGTGACGCCGCGATTGTCGACGTCACCGTAGGCGTGCGAGTGCGGGGGTATCTATGCTAATTTAAGTGGACTGTATATGCGGGGGTGCTATTTTTGATATTCAACTATTGCGATCAGCTACGACTAGGGAGACAAGGGTAGGAAGAAAACTTGGCACATACCTCGCGGCGCTGCAGTCTCCACGTGGCTAGCCGGCTAGGTGATTCTCGTTTCTCTCCACCGAGTTTCCTCCCACACAACACTTATTGTTTATAATGTCTGTCGGCACGTATGTAGCGATGCGTTTATTTCTCACTCGACCAGGTGAAAATTCAAACTATTAGCATGCGGCGCGGTCACAACAATCTCGATGCGGCGCGCAAACAACACTGACGATAGCAAACGAACACTGGCGGCGCGGACGTCGCGCTACCTTATATAAGCATGTGCCATAGTAAGGGGAAGCGGGGCATGGCATGGGAATGGCAGTGAAATTTATTTATTTTTGATCGTAATTCTTCCACGTAATTCGCGTTGTCAATTGTTATAATGCTATATTTGAAACTAGCTCTGCCCGCGACTCCGTTCGCGTGGAACCTAATGTAAAGAAACCGTGACTAATAAAATCATCTGAATGTATTAAATCCATTTAGTTTTCTCTCGTACATAAGTCGCGTCTTCATTAAAATGACAATAACTTTTGATAGAGTGAACCGATTTTGATGAAACCAAGAGTAAATGTTACTCTTGGATATGCATTATGATTTTTTTGTTGAAGTTTTATCGTCAACGCAATACTTTAGCAGTGATAGCAGTGATAGCAGATAGACAGACAGACATTTCTAAAAATAATTGAAATGTATTTTATTACTTATCCCAAGACACCTGCAACAATTTTTTTTACAGAAATATAAAAGTACAGACACATTAGATTATTATACGTATGTATAGAAGATATAATAGTGTTATTTTAAAATTATATGGCTATGCTACTCCCATACCTGCGTGTGTCGTTACGACGTTTTGTCTATTGTCGCTATAGACTTAGGTTTGTGTAGGCACTATCGTCATAAATAGGCTCGTGGTTTTTACAAACACCAAAGGAACGCTAATTTCGAATTATAATCGAAAAGATGTGCGAATGTTATTCAGCGCTTTTAGTGGAATTAATTTTGAGGTTAGTTTTTAACGCGACAAGTAGCCGAATTTTCGCCTTCGTCACGCAGATATGGGGCTAGCATTAAGCACGTATTTTATGTATATGACAAATATCATAGAATAAAAATACATATAATCGAAACCAAAACAATTCGTTCTTTTCTTAATCAGAAAATCTTTTTAATTTTCATAGTTAGCAGAATTTAAAATTGCTGATTTAATAAAATTTGAATAACTGTTAACGCGATACACTTAAAATTTGGTATGAGAAGCTACTATTGTGTTGTGAATAATTTTTTCCGTGAAAGAGTAACAAACATCGATCCATCTTCACAAACTTTCTCGTATATAATATATCTCGTATATAATAATATAATAAAAAGGATCTAAACATATAAATCTAGTGTCATGATTTTTGTCCACGATGAACTCCGAAAGTACTCAACCGATCTTCATAAAAGCTCTCAAAAGGAAAAAAAGCCCGATTTTGAAACATTCTTCATTGGCGCCCAGCTCCTATTGATCTTAGCGTGACAACATATAGCCTATAGCCTTCGTCGATAAATGAGCTCCCTAACACTGAAAGAATTTTTCAAATCTGACCAGTAGTTCCTGAGATTACCCCCTACAACCCCACATAGATTAATATTTCAATTAATGGCCTCAATATTTTTAATTACTAATTAAACGTTTGTCAATGTAGACTATTGTTATTAATTGTAAGTTTCATCAGTCTCATACAGATGGCGCTTTAAATTAGTTTGTTAACAGAAAACTGTAGGACCGACTGTTATAGATCATTACATAGTATAAAACAAAGTCGCCTACCGCGTCTGTCTGTCTGTCTGTTCGCAATAAACTCAAAAACTACTGAACGGATTTTCAAGCGGTTTTCACCAGTGGATACAGTGATTCATGAGGAACGTTTTGGTATATAATTTGTCAAAGATTTATTTATAATCAGCGCGGGACAACGTCTGCCGGGCCCGCTAGTATTTTATAAATGGTGCCACTTTTTGATTTTGTATTTCTTTTACAACACCGGTTTTTTTTATCATAATTTTAAATTCAACATGCAATAACTGAGTCACAGAAACACAAAACCGAGTCAGCTGGTAATATAATAAAACAAGATATAACAAGAATGAGCGCAAATTTTCTTTCTTATACTGTGCTAACATTTCATTACGATCACTTAAAGAATTTCATCGCGTAAAGGTGCCAATACAGAGTTACTTTCCCAATTATGATACTAGTGCGTTTATTATAGTATGTTTGCCAGCCCTGTGTATAGAGATTCGTATGCATACGAACATTACGAACGTAGTCATAATTAGTCCTTTGTTCCGCCGCGCCATTTTATCCTCTTCGCCGACGAATTTTAACAAAAACCTCTTGAAACTATTTATTTGGGAACGATTCCTCCATATTTTAAATCCAGCTTTTAAATCGGAATAATATACTGTTTTTTGATATGCACTTTTTTCATACTAAGGGAAATATATAAATTACGTCACAATTTTTTCGAAGTATGTAACATCACACGCACGCTCGGGGCTCTATAATTACATCAGACTAGAACTTACGTCACACATTAAAGGGGAAGCCGGGAGAAAAATAAGTATGACAAGGAAGGAGATAAGTTACAGGTCTCGTCAATTTCTTTGCTCACTATGAATATAGCTTTCAGTTCGGGCTAGTGCATAATACAGTCAAGAGCTTAATACAAAGTTAAGTTATTGTTATAGAGATCTAAAATAAACATTTATTTAAGGGTCATTCAAGTGTTACGTAAGTACTACTAGGGGAAGGAGGGTCCTTGATCTGCTTATTTTTGATAGCATAGGGGATGGGGGGGTCTCGGTTGTGATTACGTCAATAATATTTATATAGTTACATAGAACAGAATTAAGAATACTTATATAAACTTACATAAATGTTTCCTTAAGCATAGGGGGGAACGAGCATTGCTTACTTTTGCTGAGTAGGGGGACGGGGCGGTCAGAGATTACAAAAAAATCTGATTACGTAATAATTGAACCGTCCTTGATCTTTAAGTTCTCTCGATGTTATACTTACAATACATACTTATAGCTAAATGTGCGTCTATATTCAATCTATACTATATGGACCTCATGACCTAACATTATAAAACTGAAGTGCTATGTAATGTATCAATACTGCAACTGCAACGAAAAATGAAATTCTAAAATATATTTATAGATTTTATGGAAAAGGATTTAAAATCGAAATATATAAATCAATTGATTTGTTGTTTTAATTCAATAAATTGTGTATGCAAAATATGTGACGTCAGAGCACCAAAATAATAAAATCACAAAATTCGTGTGACCTAACGAAAAGAACAGTAAACAAAAGTTAATAATTTAGAAAATCCCACTACTTAAAGACCCGATAGTAAAATCTATCGACATATAGTATTTCGTAGGTGGTAGAGCTACGCTGAAGTTACTACTGGTTACAGCATGAATGGGTCGGCTCGACCGGGGTAGAGCCACCCTCTCACAGAAAACCGACGTGAAGTAACAGTGCTTGCATTGTTGCGTTTCGTTCGGTCAGTGAGAGCGCCGGAGGCACACCTCCCCTCCCCTCCCATCTCCTCTCCCTCTCCCTCCCTTTCCCCTAAACACAGGCCGGCAACGCACTTTCGACTCCCCTGCCGTCGTTAGTGTCTGTGGACGGTGGTGACCACTTAAATTCAGGTGAACCACCTGTTCGTTTGCCTGCTATGACATAAAAAAAAAGTCTAAATAGCGCTCTAAACAATCCTTTATGCGCCAGTAAAGGACTCAACAAAATCGGTTCAACCGTTTCGAAATTTATCCCAGAGAGAAAAATTCTCCTATATCACAAAATTCTCCTGTATCATGCTTACAATATTAGTACAGAGTTATTGATAAAAGAAACAAAAACTTAACGTTTTCTAATTAGACCGCACAGTATTCCAAGAGTTATAACTGAACGGGGAAGTGCGCACGCGTCGGCCTGAACACGTGCGGCACATCTGTGCCGAGTAAACAGGCCCGGCGGGGATTATAAACATTTTTACCATTTTTTAAATTAAATAATTAACTTTATTATTTATAGCTGTGCCCGCGACTCCGTCTGCGTGGAACCTAATGTAAGAAAACAGTGATTAATAAAATCATCTGAATGTATTAAGGCCATTTACTTATCCAGTTTTCGCTCGTACTTGAGTCGCGTCGTCGTTAAAATTACAATAACTTTTGATAGCTTGAATCGATTTCAATGAGATCAAGACTAAAGTACTTTAGCAGTGATGCATATTCAAACAGAGAGACAGACAGACATTTCTAAAAATGTTTATAATATATTTTATTAATTATTCTAAGACACCTACAACATTTTTTTTCACAAAAACCAAAAAAGCACAGACACGTTAGATTTACATTCTTATTATAAATGTATAGATTAAGTTATCAGTTTCTTTTGCCGCGTTATGGGAAATTTGTGAAAATTTAATGCATACCTTGAAATACACTTTTCGAGCGCCGATGTAACACGGCATGTACTTAGTTGAAATTAAAGTATATTCCTGGTAACCAATTTATTTTAAATATAAATATTATTTTATATAATTTACTAGCGGGACCGGCAGACGTTGTCCTGCCCTGATTAAAAATAATACCTTGAAGTAACCAAAATTCCTCATGAATACTTTTTTAAATATAAATAAGAAACGTTGGTTGGTGGGGGGGGGGGGGTTATTTTATATAACTGTGTAATGATGTAGGTCATTTATTCAAACTTTTATTTAATTAAGTCGTTCGAAATTACAACTCGATTTAAAATTACTCGAGTTAATAAAACAAAGACATGGCAATCATAAGAACTGACGACAGAAGTGAAAAATTAAAACAACCATGTTCTCTTATGATTTTTTAAATTAATCATAATTATTTAAACTTCAATTCAACTTATTTCATTTGTACATTAAAATTATTGACATTTTGTTTTCACATCTATTGACACTCCGAACAAGAGTTATACAGTTTTTATACAGTTTATGAATTAATCTAACATGTGATGAACTCCATAGTCTCAATACAAAATACCAATATTAGGTGTAAACCAGCCGCTATACTACACGTCACTAACCTGATGCAAACCGCACAAGCGTAATACGGTCAGGCACGCTTACTGGCATGTCGCTGACTCGAAACCATAAATTTATCTGCTGCCAAAAAATACCACTCAACGCGTCTAAAGAAGTTTTCTAAATATCTATATTATTTTATATCCACATCAGATAAGTATAACTTTCCGTACAAAGGTACACACACTCTTTTTTTAATATTAAATAGTGAGCAACTTTGTTTATGTTAGAAAATTGATCATCAATTCCCATAATATTTGGTTCGTGCTGTCCAGCAAAAAAACTAGATTAGTCTTGCGTAACTCCTATAAAATTTATTTTATGTACTGTAACTCGAGTATGATAAAACAAAAGCAGCTAATTTGAGTTTCTCTTTGACTTAAAATTATAAATTGTAGGTGGTAGAGCCACGCTGAAGCTATTACTGGTTTGAGCATGAATGGGTCGGCTCGTCCGAGGAACTACCACCCGACACACAGAAACACCCACGTGAAGTAACAGTGCTTACATTGTTGCGTTTCGTTCGGCCAGTGAGAGTACCGGCCCCCCCCCCCCCAAACACAGGCTGGCAACGCACTTGCGACTCTCCTGGTGTTGCTAGTGTCTATGGACGGCGTTGATCACTTACCTCCTATAATATAAAAAAAAAGAAATTTGACCTAATTCAAAAGACAAATCGCACTACAATTGAAGGCAAATATATATGAAATCGATATTTCCTAACAGTCTTTGACAGTTCATTGTGAAAGGTAAAATACCGAAATCTTTTTTCATAAAGAAGCACTTCATACTGTCTAATTTATGACTTTGTAATTCGCTACTAGGCGGCACTGCATTAAATCAGCTTCTGTACAGTTCAGGTAATGCTTATAACAATTGAAATATTTCGATATGTTATCTATTTTGCTAACTCAACTATTTATTACAAAAAAAAAGTGTGTGTGTACTTATGTACACGCGTTAGAAGTTATACTTCTTTGGCGTAACAACTTAAAAATCTTTTCAAAAATTTTATCGTTCGCCTTATTCTACGTTTGTAGAAAAAACGACACTAACAATAGAAAAAAGGTATTTAATACATTGAAAGTTTTAATACAAAGAAATACAAACAACAAATACAAAGAAACAAAATGTTGACTATAGCTAACTTCAGGGTGTCGGTTTTTCGTACCGGTGTGCACGCGCATCGTAAAAATTTACTCTCATCATTTTTCTCTAACGCGCTAAAAGAAGTATAACTTCAAAAATGAGCCGTCGCAGGACGCGGACGTCTGGCAGATGTAAAACAGCGAAAGTATTTTGTACAGGTAATATGCATAAAAGGATAGTTTACAATAGAAAATAAATATGGCATAATCAAAAATTAAATATTAAGATATTTGATTGAAGAAGGCGTTACTTTGCGGAAATCATTTAATAACACTATAATATATTTTTCAAGAACAAGATGACTGTTATCTAATAATCTTTGACATTCATTACATACAAAAATTAAAAAAAATTAAACGTATAAGCCATATAGCGTGGCGATGGCCTGGTCTGACCCGCGGCTATATGTAGATAATTCATATAAAAAAAATTACAAATACATGCGTATTCGCAGGCACAGCTAGTTTTGGTATAAATTAAAACTGTTATCGTCCCCTGAGTATGTCTGACAGCCGTGATAACGTAAACAAAGCAGTGATTGTGCACCCCTCACCCGCCCTCTTCCCCGCTAGTCTGGACCCTCTTATTCATCAATAAGGCGGCCAACCGTCCCGTAATCTACGGCACTGTCCTGTAACGCCAGATGTAATTCTGCTTTGCAATAATTAGTAGTACAATAGCCCTGTAAAACGTTAAATATGTCCTGCATGTCTCTCGTGCGTATTTTGCAATTCTACCACAGTGCTCGCGTATATACCGCACAGCATCCGTACGCGTTGAAGCATGCACTATGAATGTTTGTGATAATTTCAGTAAAAGGCGACATCCTATGTTACAATATTGACAGTTTTGAAAACTTCTATGACATTTTAAAAATAATTAAAAATAAATACATCTATACCATGTATATCTAATATTAATAGTTTATGTTAAGCTTGTGTAGTCCACCATATGTTTGATTAACTGATAAACTGTGTATTATTATTGGTCGGAGAGCACATAGATATGAAAATCAGGCTAATATTAATAATTTCAATTTAAAAATGATGAAACCTAAATAATTCAGACTATAGTCGATTTTTTTTTTAATTCAAGAGTACACAGTTATTCCACTGTCTTGAGTTTTCACTTCTATCGACAGTCCTTATACCTATCTCGACTTTTTTTTTTATAGAAATTCATACTTTGCGTTCTATCAACAAATCACCATACGCCCCCACCCACCGAATGCTATCTCAAAATGTCTCAAAATCTTAATTTTGAGAAAGTTGGCCGCTTTGTTGATCAATCAACTATTAACTACAATATTTAACAATTTATGCTTTTCCCTATTAGATTAAGTGCAAACTGGAGCAAAATCGTGCAGGAGTAATAAAAAATAATGAGGTATGCCAAAGCGTCATGAGTTATGTTTGACAATCCTAACGCCAGACTTAGACAACAATTCCAGTTTCGATATATCGACCACATTGTTACCGTATACTTGTTCAAGTCAAATACTTCTTTTTCCTTCTGTTTTGAGAACAAATTATCTTTATTAAAGGTTATCACTGCCCTATTCGTATGAATAATTACCACAAAGCGTCTTTAAACGATTTCAGTACTCCAACAAGATGGCGGCCATGTTAGATTTTCAGAAAGTTATTATGACATTGTTTTTTATACTTAACTAGCGGGCCGGGCGGACGTTGTTCTACCTTGATAATATAAAAAAAATCTAAAATTCAACCGCAGCACCACCTACCGGGTCTAATTGTGAATCTAAACCATTCTCGGATCCACTGGAACACGCACATAAAATTTCATCAAAATCGGTCCAACCGTTTAGGAGGAGTTCAGTGGCATACACACGTACAGAAGATTATAATACCTTATAGGCGAGAGGTTTGACCACAATCTTAGTTGATCATAAATGACATTGTGGCTTAAGATGATAAACATGTTAAGCATAGAAGAGGACTGGAGACTGACTTTCAAGTCAAAACCAAAATTACTTTATTCAGTTTAGGCCGTAATAAGGCACTTATGAACGTCAAATACTACCACTGGTTCGGAAAACAACCCAGTCATCGAGAAGAACCTGCAAGACACCCGATCGGGTACATTTTTTTAACATATATGTCCAATACATCATACAATGGCGTTTAGTGGATGCACAGAGAGGAGTCAATTCCAGACATCACTATCGTTCACATACTGATCCACTTTATAATATCCTTTTGAAACTAAAACCCGTTCGACGTGGCGCTTAAATTTACAGTCCGGTAAATCGGTAACATGCTTTGGGACTTTATTGTAGAACCTAACACTATTACCTAAAAAACTATTACTGGTTTTGCTAAGTCTGAAACATGGGACCACCAGTTTATCACAGTTTCTAGTATTTAGATTATTCCGGTCTTTTACTAAATTCAGATTTTCAAAGTTTTTACGGACATGAGTGCAGGGTGGACTGCCGCTTGGTGACAGATTTTTAACATGAGGGTAGTAGCTAGCCAAACGGAATTAGAAAAAGCCTTCATCACGATATTTTCCTTCACCGAAAGCTCCGATACAGTTGCTAGGATTCGATCTTGCGCCGATTAACGCGATGTCCGAAACGCTACTAACTACGCCACTAAGATTCATATTACATATTATTATTTCCAATCCACTTATGTACAATAACTTACGTGAAACTTTACCGATATTACACATACAGAGTCACAACAAAGCGAAATTAGTAGATAAAAATATTTATAGTACACTAGCTGTGAACGCGGCTTTGTTTGCGTGGAACTTATAAAAAAAAAACAGTGATAAATAAAATCATTTCAATGTATTAAGTGCTTATTCATCTACTTTTCTCTCGTACTTAAGTCGCGTCGTCATTAAAATTACAATAACTTTTGATAGAGTGAACCGATTTTAATAAAACAAAAACTAAGGTATTCCCGAAGATATGCTTAATGATTTTGTTGATGTTGTTATATTCTGAACTCGGTACTTTAGCAGTGATGCGTGTCAATACAAACCGAAATAAAAAAAAAATACTGTAACGTATTTTATTACTCAATCCTAGACACCTGCAACAATTTTATCACAAAAATGTAATAAGTACAGACACGTTAAATTTACATTCTTATTATATGTAAAGAAGATGAGAATACGGTGTCGCTTAAATCTCGTTTTGGGCACAGAGGTTTTGGGTTTCGTAACTGCATTACCCGTCCTAAGGCCATACATGGGTCCGGAGCGCCAATAAGGAGCGGAATTTTGGCTCGCAGGTCCTTAAAAGTTATGTGCTTACCAATTTCTGGTTTAGTACGGATATTTTCTAATCAATATCTGGTATTACCTGCTTCATTATTAACATGTTTTTGCTCGTGGCTTCATTTGCGTTAATATTGATTTGATTTATCCGTCTCTCTAACCGTCATTTTTTAGACTTATTCTAAATAACAGATACCCGATGTCCATTTTTGTACCTCTGACAAGATTATGCGAAATTTCATGACAATCATTTGTAACGTTTGTTTTTCGTAACAAACAAACTCGCATTCGCATTTATAATATAAAGTAAGGATTTTACATTGTACTTCTTTTTAAATATTTTATTAGAATAATAAATATCTAGATTTATTTAAGGGAGCAGCAACTTGTCTCTTTGTCACTATAGAGCGGGCGTTAGTATCATAAATTATAATTTTGTTGTTTAAGTAGAGTTCAAAGCTCCAAAACGTTTTGTATTCCTTTCACGCCGCAATGTAACCTACGTTACATGGGTACTAGCTTTTTCTCTTCACTCTGTTTACGTTTCTTTCGCTGCAATCCGGATGAAACATAGCCCATGGCCTCCACCAGGATCCAAGCTTCTTCTAAACCAGATTTCGTTACAATATATTCGAGAAGTTTAGTCATCAAAAAGTGACAAACAAACATACAGCTACTGTTTAGCTTAGTAAGATTCGCGGTGTTACATCCAAGGCAAGGTTCGGCCACTTTGGCACCATTGAGCTTTATTAGTCCGGTGAAGCAGTGAAGGCCCATCACACTAATAGCGTATAGTCAATTCAAAAAAGAGAGAGACGAACTTCTTAGCCTTCCATGGATTCACCGTGCGGGTGCCGGGTCCATCGTGTGGCAGAGGGAGAAACTCAGAGCAGTTCCCAGGACTTGCGACCCAGTTGTAGGTTTAAGGAGGCCCCCTTTGAGATGCGCATCAACGCTCACCTTCACTGCTCGAGTTTCCCGCCCTGCCTAGCCAAATTTAGTAGGAACCTGTTAGTGCAGCCTTTGATACTCCTTCTAAAATAGAATTTACCGCAGTTCTCGACAGTCCAAGGTCCGTCAGAAGGTTTTGCCCTCAGTCCGTCAGTCCATGTACAAAACTCATCTACTTCAATTAATAACTCCTGACATTGTTTTGGATTACGTGTCAATATTGCAAGGTCGTCTGCAAAGGCTAAGATGGACTCTGTGTATTTATTGTTTATTTTAAACCGATAGCCCCATTTTTTCTCATGACTTATTAACTTGTCTATAAGAATATTTATATTCATTTAAACAAACAGTTACTCTATGCGAAAATAGAGATTATTATTGCCGAATTCTCTTACGACATTTTCATTTAAAATCAATTGTTTATTTTCTCTACAAGTTTTGAAATATTGAAGCCTATAAGATTTCAAGGCAATACATTGTTACTATATAAGTCATATCCTTTGAACTCTCAAACTAGGCAGTCCATCGACTACATAATTACTAAGACTCGTATCATTTGGTTTGTTAACGACATAATTCTGTCAACAAACTTAAAGTATTAAGATGCGAAGAGATTATACATTGAAATATTATTAACTGCATAAGAAAATAAATTAATGTTAAAAATATTCAACAAAAGAGGATTTATTGAAATTGCAATAAAAAGTTTAATCGGATAGTTTGTTCAATCTGTACGGCGGCCATTTTGAAATTCGCCAATAAGTTTTTATTTCATTTTCGTTTGTCATTAGGACTGAACAAACGTGCAAAATTGCGAAGCCGTAGATCTAAAAGAAGTGGTTTTAATTCAACTTTCAAAATTTGACTTCAACTAAATTACAAGGTATATAAAAACTTGTAAAAAGTAATGGGATTATGACTAATCGTGACATTTCTTACATCATAATCTGTGAGACTAATTATTGACAGCAGTTTAAATCTTATTTAGTAAATATATCAATGAAAAACAATAAGGTAGAGTTAACTAAATATTTCTGACAGAGAAATCTGATGTCATAACCACTCAAATATCTCTTTTTGTTTAGAGAAGATGTATTATTCTCTTAAAAGTATTACGCTGCTTGACCCATCGGCTTCCGAATTAGCCACAATAGGTAAAAGTGGCTTACGCTAAGTTATTAATTGCTTTATAAAATTTCGCGACATTCGGCAATGACATTTATGTACCCGTATGCTTGCAATAATACATTTATTTATATGACAATGTGATACATTACATATGTATATCATTTTTATCTACAGTAATATTATTGTACGTAATAAATACCCTTCTTTATCCTCCACCTACACAGGTGAAAATTCTGAAGATCAGAGACGCTAAAGTATTTTTATCACTAACGCCCTCTGTGCAGCTTTGTGGATATTGCACCAGATACTTTCGGTTTTCTGCCTGACTGCGCAATGGAAGAGCAATATTTTGAGAGTGTTTATTCCTTTATGGCTTTATAGCCAAAACCGTTGATAGATTTTAACATGTGAGACGTTGGTAGCGACGTCTTTATTATGTGAGTGAAATTCTAAATAATATTATAAAAGCACAAATAGTTTCGCTTGTTCTTTACGCTTTTTAATTTCAACTATTCAACCTGTCATCAGCAAATTTTTCATACACATTTCATACATTTCATCCAGAAAACAAAAGTACTGTTCCCGAACAGGTAGGTTGTTAAATCTAAATTAATGCAAATCCGCGAACAAAAGTTAGCGAAATTAACTTATATATCTAATATTTAAATATGACAGCTGTAGGTCAAGAAGATGTAGTTCGGTGAAACAGTAAAGGCCCTTAATACCAACAGGTCAGTTAGAAAAAAGTCAAAAAAAGAAGTTTTTCGGAATGTATTTTTTTTTTCAAAATTAATGTTTTATTTGTGACGAAAACACTATGATGGAATTTCCAATACTAACTTTACTGTCTAACTAAATACAGTGCCGTTGTAGTTATACAACTGATAGAAAACACACAAATGCACGACACCCAAGCCTTTGCGATACGAACGGAAACGTTAAATGAGTTTTTGAAACCCCTGTTACACGTGGGTGTAACACTCGGGGGGATGGGAATCAATTACTAGGAGGGTGTCTGGCCGGCGGCGGCTACGAATCTAGGTTACACGAGTAATGTTTGATATATTCATAAAAATAGGTATGTGCATAAGAATTCCATGAAACTTGGATCTTTATGTAGAAAATATACTATATTTATAGGCCTAATACAACTTTTCTTATAATATCCCCATGTTTACTACAGCTTTTTTTTAAATCATTCATAAATTATTGACATGTTAACTTTGTTATAAAAAATATCAATATTTATATTTGAAATGTATCGTACAGTTATATTTCAAGATATATGTCGGTTATCTAATGTTATTATTGTATAAAATGTGAAAGAACGTTATAAAACTATTTTTCTTTTCAAAATACCACCAACTACATAACAACGCCATCTGTTAAATATTTAGCGAAACAATTGCACAGTCAACCTATTTATTTATTACGATGTGTGGAGACGCGGGCAAATTTATCTTTAAATCTTCCAAAACAATAAATTAAATAACACCATAATTCATGCAATAGAGATCAAGACCGAATTGAACCAAAATTTTATTGATGGAAAAACCACCTTAGAATCATATCTGTCCTGGAGCCATCATGCTTAATCCCTCGGTTGATTTGTTAAGAGCCAGATCTCAAAATTTTCTTAAGGGGCCATCCATAAATTACGTCACAGGAATTTCATGGTTTTTTGACCCCTCCCCCGTCCTTGTCACAGCTGGTCACATTTGTGAGACTCCCCCCCCCCCCCTCCCTAGTGTGACGTCACATATTTTGCAATTTTAAATTTAGAAATGATTGAATTCAAACAGCAGGTTGGAAATTAGTTTTATATCCATTTAAATTATTTTTGAATACAAATGAGTATCAAGTCAAACATTTGAAGAGATAAACAAAACAAAAAACGATTACTTTATTAATTAAAGAAAACTTAATCATCTTGAGTCCATGGACCATGAACCCACTCCATTAAATTTTTTATAACTGGCATAAAAATCACTTTGTTCTCGTTTGAGTTGTTGATGTCGGAGACATTCGTTGTGTCAACATCTATTTCATCCAACCATACAGCATCACCGTCTTCATCCAAACAAAGAGTTTCTCTGACTCGTCTAGCAGCAATTCTTTGAGAATGCATCTTCGCGATGGGCACAACTTCTTGTTGATTTTTATGTGATCGCTTGTGTTGATTAGTGGCCTTGTATGATGCAAAATATAGAGCACAGATGCCACATGATCACTTAAACAAGTATGTATGGGGCAATAGCTATCATGCATCTATATGCATATTCATAGCATCTATAACTTACTTTAAATGTGAGGACGCTCGAAGATCCAAAACTAGCTGAAGTAACAGTGAAGCGAATTTACCTTTGGCGTCATCTTTTTCTACGGTCTGCACCACCGAAAATTGCAATCTCCTTTATGACTTCAAGCATACCGGACTGATTTTCTTCTACTCTAGGCCGACAAACAGAATCTCGAATTTTTAGAGCTACTGCAAAGTCGGTATTACTTTCATAAATCTCTAAAATTTTCTATGTTTTCTAGTCACTACTTTTTTTTGTCGGCATTACCCCGACAGATAAAGAAATATAAATTCAAAATGGCGGTCGTCTTTTATAATAATTTATCGGTTCAGTAAATAATAAATTAAGTTAAACATTGTTTTCTGATATCTGCCTCCGTCGTTTAATAGTTGTGTATAGCGGCTGCCGATCACGTGGTTGTGGGTTCGATGAGTTCGATCCGCAAATGACACACTTTTATGTGATGATCATATGTGTTTCTCCTGAGATTGGGTGCTTTTCTATGTCATACTTTCTAGTGGTGACATGGCATCGTTCGCAATTCAAACCCAGATTAAAAAAATGTGTGCGTGTACTAGTGTACACACGTAAGAAGTGAAACTTGTTTAAGGCCTTATTTTTCGCAAAATGATCTATATGCAACTTTCCAGAAATTGGTTAAAAAAAATAAAAAATAAAAAATAAAAAAAAAATAAAAAAAAAAACAAAAAAAAAAAAAAAAAAAAAAAAAAAAAAAAAAAAAAAAAAAAAAAAACCCTTTCTTTCTTTATGGCAAACAATTTCATTAATATATTAAAAAATAAAGTTAAATTAGATAAAGTTTAAACAAAAGGATTTTATTAACATAGACATGAATACAAAAAAGATGGCGCGTAACGGAAAAATGTGACGGTAAATTTTTTCCAACGCCGATAAAGAAGTTTCACTTCAAAAATTAAGTATATAAATGTTTCCAAAAAAAAAAGTTTTTAATTTGGATACTAGATGGCGCCTTGTGAATGTGATGGAATATTTATATATATTTTATTTCATTACAACATACACAGTACAACATTATGTACCCAAATTGCTAAAAGTGTTGTGTTATGAAAATCATAACTAATAAAAGTAGCACAAACACACAAACCCGATACACCTATTTATATAATTACAGCGGTCAACACGATTTTTGGGTCTAACTTCTACATGTTAAATTTTGGTTTCTCCTACGACAAAAATAAGGAAAAATTTTTTTTTCCAATTAAAGTTTGCTTTTGTAGAAACTAGAACAATTTTTCAATTTTTCGGCAAAAATTATTGATTTTTACATTTTTTCTACACTTCCACTGTAAATTATAATTAGAAAACATTTTTTTAGATACAAGAGTCTTTTTTATTCAAGATTTGTGATAAACAATAACATATACATGTAAAATAACAAGAAACTAATGTCTAAAAGTGAATATTTTTCGTATTTCTTTTATGCTCGTATGAGCTCTCTCGTATTAAACCCCAAATGTAATCTCCCATCATATTCTTGTTGTACTGCCCTTGATATCGCCGTTCAAAGTCCATCACATCTTGGTGAAAACGTTCACCTTGTTCCTCGGAGTAGGCCCCCATGTTGTCTTTAAATTCGTTCAGATGTAGTAGTAATCTTTGTTTATGAAATAAATTAAATCATACTTATCGTCGTAAATCAGACCAAAGCAAACTTTATGAACTAAATATGAATATTTAAGTGTTTTTCAATGTCTAGAATCAGAATTTAAGCAAGAGAACAGAAACCCAAAAAAAAATATTTTTTTGTTGACCTGTGTTATCTGTCCCTGTGCGGGAATCGAACCGCAGACCTTGCGTCATTAACGGATTACAAAAATTTATATACTTATCGAGTTAAGGTTACAATTTTCAAGATCAGCAACATAACAGAGATGCCCCTGGTGTTGGAGTTGTCTATAGGCGATGGTAACCATTTAACATCAGATGGGCCGTCTCCCTGTTTGCTGTTCTTTGGTATAAAAAAATAAAAATAACAGCGAATTAAGATACTTAAGTATATTTTTAATTTATCTAAAGTCAATAACAATTATTTTGTGCACTTAAAAAATAATCGAATGAAATCATTATCTTTTCCACCCTGTGTACTCGTACATATTTAGTGTTCTGCGGAACGACCTAGCAATACTTAGCCAGTTATTAGCTTGATAACTATAACAAAATTCGAACTTACTTTTACGTACTCGGACTCCAGTTGTATTCTTGAGGTTGACGACATAGGAGTTTTCGAAAAAAAAAAATCATGAGTGTCGCTTTCTGTTGCAATTCTTTGATCTTAGATTTCACTTTACCTTCCAATTGTCACCATTTTTCAAACTTTCCCATAAGCTACTAACTTCTTTTTGTACATTTTGTTTTTTTTTAATCAGTATAAACTCCATTGTATGCTTCATATAGTTTACGATAAAGTATACGTAAATCACTTGTTTTGTTCATTATAAATTTGTTTCGTAAGTTAAAAACATAAAATACCAAAACTAAAAAAACTACGTCGTTTAATCCGCGAAACAATTTGAATCTTATGTTTATACACATAGGAGTGCAAATGTTATTGAGTATTTCGTTAATAGTGCAAAGTTCATGTTTTAACACGTATATTTGCAAATGTGACGTCACAAAATTTAGGACCTCTTCCACCCCTTTGTCACACAATGTCACACTTCGTCGACCCCCTCCCGCCCCCTTAACGTGTGACGTAATTTATGAACGGTCCCTAACTCACGACATCATAAATTGTAAATTTCATATTTTAGTAAAAAAAATCGTACATATTAAAGAGTGATTTAAAAATACAATTTACATAAAAAATACGATTCTGTATTACATAATTTGCTATTTTTCAAAGTTTTGTAATAAATCAGGTATGTATATTTTAAGCTTATGCTGCCAACAGTCTGTTAACCTGTGCCTCATGATGTCTACATTCGTTTGTATGGAGTTTAAACCTTTACGATGTTATTACAAAAAAGTTAAATACGTATTGAATACTTGCTTTAAAAAGGTTTTGAATTAAATGCACCGCGGTCGATGAATGTTCGCCATCTTGCTCTTTTGTCTCGCTTTGATTACGTTAGGCTCGACTTGCGATAAAGGATAACACGAAGTTGCCTCGGGCGAGCGCGGAGCATTTAATTCGAAACCTTTTTAAAGCAAGTATTCAATACGTATTTAACTTTTTTTAATAACACCGATATGGTATTAGGCAACCCAGGGGTTTACCAATAAATAAGTCTCCACTATTCCCTACTTAAAATTCTGAGGTATAATCAATTCTAACCCAGTATTTAATTATTTACAACGACCTTCTAAGGAATTGACTTCAAAGCAATCGATATTGTGTAAATAATTAAGGACTACGAAGATGTCACTTGAACTTACGTCTCGATGTTAAATTTATTAATTCTATAAGACATTTATAGTACACTAGCTGCCTGTCCCGGGTGTACTGCTAAGGTAGAAGATAAGATTATATCTTGCCGTTCCACGGTGAGTGTTCAGAGAAGTTGTTTAGCCTGTTACCTGCCGCTGCATTCTACTATCGTACAACCCGCCTGAAACTGAAATTTTATCCACACCACATCGATAAGTGGAGGTCTTCTATGGTGAGGTTCTGAAGGTCATTTCTACCTCGTACTTCGACCCTGTGGAATCGATTCCCAGCGGTGGTGTTTCCAAACCATTACGAGTTACAAAACTTTAAGAAACGAGCGTACACTTCTTCAAACTGGCAACACACTTGCGACTCCTCTGGTGTTGCTAGTGTCTATGGACGGCGGTGATCACTTATCATCAGGTGACCCACATAAAATAAAATAAGAACTCTTGCCGACTCCCGTTACAGTACGACCATGAAATGAAAACAACGCTGACTGAACAACTAAACGTTAGTCTGTCAATATTTTGAAAGATGTCTCTACTATCTCCTGGGTCACTCACTCATGTGCTTATATTTTTCAAACCTAAATTTTTCACTTTTCTGAACGACTTTTTAAACAATTTCTTTCGTACCTTGTCCTGACAATAATTACAAAGAAAAAATGCCTAATAGTAATGGCTGCACATTCTGTAGTGATGCGCTTACATAGAGGCCATTACGTAAGCACTATAGGGGGGACGAGGGGTATTTGATTTGCTTATTTTTGATGACATGAGGGATGGGGGTACCTGGATGTGTAGGTCTGATATGTGAAGTGTGCGGTCTTATCCACTGGGCTACCATCGCTCTAGTAACGAACCACTAGAACTTAATTCCTCCATAGTCTATAAACTCCTTATTTTCGTTATTTTCTATACTTGCTAACCGCTGCCCACGAATCAATAAGGAAACCAGAACAGATTAAAAAAACGAGTGCGTGAGACCGTCCCATGCGATTGAAGTAAAAGAAGTAAAACTTTTTAAATATTTTTGATTTTGTCAATTCCTTGACCGACGGGCTGACTATACGTATTTTGTAACAATAGATTACAACTCTTCTCTCGTACTTACCTCGAGCCGTCATTCAAATTACAATAACTTTTGATAGAGTGGACCGATTTTAATAAAACAAAGACTAAGTTACTCCCGATATATATATGCTTTATGATTTGTGATTTGAGGTTTTATTGTGAACTCTGTACTTTAGCAGTGACGCGTAACATACAGACATTTTCAAAAATGATTGAAATGTATTCTATTACTTATTCATAGACACCTGCAACAAATTTTTTTCACGAAAATCAAAAAAGTACAGACACGTTAGATTTACATTCTTATTATATGTATATAGATATAGATATGTTTCGCAAAAAATCCTGCCTTCAAAATAATCAATAACAAAAAAACGTCAGTGCTGCATACGTACGTAATATGAAAATTTTAATTTGCATTATTGACTAATAAATAACATTAATTTTACATTTACCTACGATCAACTTTTATTTGTGTTGTTATACTACTCGCTGATAATTTAACTTTTATAGATGAAATTATTTTCGGTTTATTGAAAAAATGCGTAACGCATTTAATATCTTTTTGAATTTATTAATTACAAATAGGAAAATAAATATTTTTTATAATAGCAGTTTCGTGAATATCCTCTTAACCTAAAATTTTGTTTAAATACTACCTTATAAAACAATTTAAACCAACAGACCGGCTTACATAACATAAAACTGTAATAAACATTTGTAAAGTGTAAAGTTTTCGCGCGGCACGAGTTACTTAGTTTGCGCTTGTTGCGGCGAACCGGACGCGCTTGCCTGCTCTGACATTTCTCGCAGAAGCTTTTTGTTCTGACCGCTTCACGCCTATCCATTGTTTGTATGTACGAAGGAAATGAGCTGGTGTTATAACCTAGTTTAGTAAAGATATACCATTTTCTCAACCCACTTCATATATGTTTTTGTTCGATGTAAAATAAACAGATTCACCGCTTGACTTTTCAATACTAAGCTATCATTCTTATGTACAAACTTATTAGATAATTATAATAAAATTTAGAAGCAATGATGACGATAATGATTACAAATGAATCGAAGCGTTCGGTGAAGGAAAACATTGCGACGAAATCATATCATGGTATTACTCCTTTGTCAAAGCTCGCTCGACTAGCTACCACCTTCAAATTGAAGATCTGCCGCCAAGCAGCTATTGGTGTGTTCCAGAAGCTGCACTTGAGAGCCGATCTCCCTCCAGGTTAAACGTGTTCCCTATCTTAGACCACATCTTCATCAGGTGAGATTGTGGTCACACGCTAATAAAGTATAACAATTAGTTTTGTATTGGCTTTATCGCTCCGGTTACTATTGGCAAACACGTTTCTAATATGTTCTAACATTTCGGTAGGTGGTAGAGCAACGCTGAAGCTATTACTGGTTTCAACATGAATGTGTCGGCTCGCCCGGGGTACTACCACCCGACCCACAAAAACACCGACGTGAAGTAACAGTGCTTGCATTATTGCGTTTCGTTCGGTTAACGAGAGCGCCGGAGGACCATCTCCCTTCCCTCACTTCCCCCAACAAAAGCTAACAACGCACTGGCGACTCCCCTGATGTTGCTAGTGTATATGGACGGCGTCGATTACTTACCATCAGGTGACACGCCTGTTCGTTTGCCACCTATATTATAAAAAAAAATCTAAGTTTTTGATCGATCTAGCATAGATTTCCACCCTTCGCTTTTCGAGCGTCCATTCCAGACTGCCTGACATACGAAACAAGCTATCACCACACAACCTGGTCGCCCCCGAAGAGGAAAACGACTAGCGGTGAAATAAAGAAGACCTTAAAACCAGACAATCAACAGTAAACAGAAGACTAAGCTTGCGCTAAGAACCGGCTTGCATTAACAAACAGGATTTTCTTCTGTATTAACAACTAGCGGGCCCGGCGGACGATGTCCCGCCCTGATAATAAAAAAAAACCTGGACAAATTATATACCAAAACGTTCCTCGTGCATCACTTTATCCACTGGTGAAAACCGCATAAAGGCCCGTTCAGTAGTTTTTGAGTTTATCGCGAACAGACAGACAGACAGACGCGGTAGGGGACTTTGTTTTATACTATGTAATGATTTCACTCATTGAAAATTGGATATCTACTAAATTTAATAGTACCTTATTTAAAATCTGGTTAAATTGAAAAGTTTAGCAAGAATGTAAAAGGTCCTTAGTACATTTAATTGGAACGTTTACTTATCTTCATAAACCGTTAAGTTGTAGTGTTAAATAGAATAAATAAAACAATTTGTTAATGTCCAGTAGCTTTTGCTCGCGTTAATATCGATTTAACCCATTCTTCGTAAATAGTACATTTTTCTAAGTGAATGATACCTATATATTTTTTTTAATTTATTTATTTATTTACACATTATGCGTTAAATACGCAATGGCGGACTTAATGCCTAAGTCATTCTCTGCCAGTCAACCATTAGGTGGCGCAGAGATAAATGTTGGTAGGTGTAAAAGGTGAGGTTTTTATGGAATTATATTTAGCCTATTTAATATCACAATATATAAATAATTTTTTTTATGTTGCCTTAACATGTATGAAAAAATTCCATGATGAGCGATGGAGTAGTTAAGGTGTGAAAGCGTAACAAACTCACGTTTATAATATTAGTAAGGATGACACACAGAAAAACGTCAAACGCCCGGTGCTTTATATTATTTTTTATATAATAGGAGGCAAACGAACATGTGGGTCACCTGATGTTAAGTGATCACCACTGTCCATAGACACTTGCAACACCAGAAGCGTCGCAAGTACGTTGCCACCCTGTGTTAGGGGGAGGGCGGACGGGGAGGGGAGGTGAGTTATCCGGCGCTTTGACTGACCCTACGAAATGCAACAATGCAAACACTGTTACTTCACGTAGGTTTTCTGCGAGAGGGTGGTAGCACCGGGGGCGAGCCGACCCATTCATGCTGAAACCAGTAATAGCTTCAGCGTGGCTCTACCACCTCGAAAAATATCGTATATTTATATTATAGAACGTAACGCGTTCCATTCACATATTTATATAAGAGGATTGCAATAAAAACTAAAATTGCGATAACTATTAGGAAGTTAAGAAATTAAATATTATTTTAGATTAGTAGGATTTTGGTTTAGTTTTTAGAAACCAAACTGAAAAATTGTTTTTTTTTTACATTTAACCATCATCGTAACTTCCGTAACGTAACGCAGTTCCGGTACAATTTTTCAGGAAATATCGCTAGGACAAAAAAGGAAAGAAGCAAATAATAATGTACGAATGGAGACTTACTAAAAATAATAAAAACAACTTAAAAATATAACTTTAATGATTATAATATCACATTTTTAATTTCTTATTTGATACAATAAAAATCATATATTTTTCATAAAATCTTAAAATCTATAATACGGTTTTGTTAATTCATAATATGTAATTGAATGTGTTTTTTTTATTTTAAATTTGACGTGGAATTCATTATAAAAGATATTGCAGCAACGACAGGACAGTATTAAAGGTATGACGTCATAGTGCAAGACGCCATATTTAATCGTTCAATCAACTTTAGACAATCGAAAATTAACAACAAAAGCGATTACATAACCATTACACACCAAAAACTCATAACATAATTACGAAATTACGGTAGAAAAAGTCAACTATCTAAATAAGTAAGCATGCGGTCAATAGTAGAAAGTATTTTGTTAATACTGACTATTTACTATTTATTTATTTAATTTAGTAAGAGTCGATAGCAGGTAATTTGTACTATATATTAGGTCATTAATATACTCGTCTGATCCATAGTCTGAGTTCAAAAAATACAACAATAAATTTGTTACACTCAAAATATAAGCCCCAGTTATTGTACTGAATATTATCTACTAGCAACCGCCCGCGACTTTACTCGCTTCAGGTTGTAGTATAAGACATGATAACGATAAAATATAACCCAGCACCACTTAGTATTGAATTATTGAAAAATATTATAGTATGGAAAACCCTCGTCAAGAACCATCATTAGATTATGTTTGTTATATTTTTCAAGTATCTAACTATTGTCTGTAACATGATGGGAATATTACACTTCGAAGAACTATATCTGTCAACTTCTTTCTCTAATCACGTCAAATTTAAAATAAAAAAAAATCTTCCTATTTGGTCATTTACTTATAGATCTAATTCAATATCGACGTAATTAAAAAGTTATTACAATAATAAAAATAATAATGTCGTTTAAAACTAAATCCCAAATAAGAAAAACTCAAAACTTGAATGTCATAAGGGTATAACTATAAAAGAACTTAATGTATAATTCAATTTAAAAACTCGAGTATTCCAAAACTGATCCCATTTTAAAATGATTATTTATTAATACAAACTTCATAGTCGCAAAGTAAAGCCGAAGGTGTTGGTAGAGATGTTTTTACAAAACACCAAAAATGTATTGAGATTATTAGTACATTTTATACAATTACATTGTATTTGGACGTAAAATCCCGATTATACTGTATCTATACTATAAATACGCTAATCGAATACCAGACTTATTTACCACCATAAGTAGAAATAATTACTATTAATAAGTATGCGTGAACTCATTTATACTTATACGGAAGTGGGTGAAGCGTGTGTACAAACAAGTGTTAATGTTTGTGTGGGCGTGGGTGGAGAATGTTTGAGATTTATATTTATGGGAAAGTGGGTGAAGTGTGTATGTGAAAGTATTTATGTTTGTGTGGGCATGGGTGGAGTGTGTGAGCGCATTTATATTTATGCGAAAGTGGGTGCAGTGTGTGTGTGTGAAAGTGTTTATGATTGTATGGCATGGGTGACGAGTGTGTGAGCGCATTTATATTTATGCGGAAGTGAGTGAAAGTGTGTGAACGTGTTTATTTGTGTGAGCATGGGTGGAGTGTGTGTACGCATTTATATTTATGTGGGAGTGGGTGGAGAGTGAGTGAGAGAATTTATATTTATACGGAAATGGGTAAAGTATGTGTGAAGTGTTTATCTTTGTGTAGGAATGGGTGGAGTTGTATGTGAGCGAGTTTAGGGCGTGAGCGGAGTGGAATGTGTGAGCGAGTTTAGGGCATGAGCGGAGTGGAATGTGTGAGCGCGTATGTATATTTGGGTGTAGGTGATGTGTGTTTGTGTAAACCAAATGTGGGTGTTTTTTTAAGTATAATTAAGGCGTCAGTGCATTCGCTTGATTGTATGAGCGTGAGTATGTAGCTATGTAGTTAAAACAAATCCCATTTTAGTTAATAATCTCCGGCAGAATCGCTATTTTCGTTTACCATGATATAATAAGCTAACTTTCTATCACAATCTCGTATAATGACAAGTGACAACGAATGATTAGTCGCTAAGGACTGGAAAAGAAATCGAATCTTTAACGTAGCTTTTGGAATATATCAGTCTTTTGAGATGGATTTTCAACTTCAGAGTGTCGAAATGCATAGTAATAAGTATCCATCTGTCTATACCCCAGTATTTAAATCTAAAGCCAGTCCTACGTCTAACAGTTGCAACGCAACTAAGCCC
Organism: Antheraea yamamai; assembly: GCA_036509395.1. Lineage (NCBI taxonomy): Eukaryota > Metazoa > Arthropoda > Insecta > Lepidoptera > Saturniidae > Antheraea > Antheraea yamamai. Next base: position 12,562,322 of record AP028450.1, read on the forward strand.
TTTTATTTTTATAAACTATCACGAGATTTACTTGAACAAAAAATGGTTCGCGTATCATCAATTTTGGTTGTGTAAAAACTAAAATGCTCTCTTAACATTATATGAGCTTGTGGTAAACAGTAAATAGAAATTAAAATTAAAAAAAATACGAGATATAGTCTAAAAATTAATTGTCATATATATATAATTGTCTAATGAATATAAATACGATTCATAATGCAGTTGATGTGACGGATTTGAGTCCTCTAACTAATATAGTCGGTGATAGATCTTTTGTGAATTCGTCCAATACCTGTAAACATACAGACTTGATCAATCAATCTCATACACACCATCCCCGAACAAGGTACACCGTTCTCGTTCCTTTTTAAAGTTTTTAAAAATCCTTATACTTTTACCAAAAAAAAAACTTTCTAAATAATACATTTAAATCCTATTCCTTTTAATTTTAATTTTTAAAAAGAAAACAACAATAGATTAAAAATACATCGAGTTTATTATTGAATACAAGCGTTTGCTCGCGGTTTCGCTCACGCTGTTGTAGATTTTCACAATAAAATACAATTCATGTCACTCGCTGATAATTTTAGCTTTGTATAGAAAATAAATTTTAATATCGGTTAAGTATTTTTTTTTAATTCAACCATTACAAACAGAAAAACAAGCCTTTTCACTTTATAATAGTACTGTAAGATCTAAAAAATATATACTCAAGAATGAAATAAATTCCTAAATACCAGACAACAATTATTTATATAAAAGTACGCATAAACTATTATATTTGTGTTAAAAATGTCAAAAACACTTTTTATTTCTATTATTACAAAATCTGCAACACCGCCATCTGTTAACTCTTTCACGAAATAAAATTATAATTCAATACTACGGACTATTTAACCGCGCCATTTGTTAAGACTACAGTAAAATACACAAAGTACAGAAAAAATATACTATACGAGGTGAAAAGCTAGACACTTGCAGTACTCTAGAATATGACACTTCATGGTCACATTTAACACATAAAATAATAATATCAAAACAAACACTAATAGATAACAAAGATAACCTTAGGTAAAGTTTGTTCTAAGAATTTCAAAAGTATAGATAATAACTTAAATAAGCCTAGGTTGAATGATTGGTGATAAAACTTGTGAGCGGCGACGTGGAGTACATAACTTTCGATAATAAAACGGACAATAAACCCTTTCGTTTGTTCAAACTTCGAAAAATTATCCTTCGTTAGTTGGTTGGCTTCACTTTCATTTCACTTTCATTAGTTAAATTACCATTTGTTTATTATGAAACTAATTAATTATAAACATTTTTTTTTTTACGTAAATTATTTTTGTTCTATTCATCTGCTATTCCTTAGCATACAAACCGAGTTTCATTAAAATCCAGCAATTATTCACTGATATATTTTAATTTAAAAAAAAAAGTACTCGAAATTTTTACTCGATCATAAATTTTTGAAAAATTGAAATTTTCAAAAATCATCTTAGGGTATTACTTTCAACCTATAAAGCTACCAAAATATGCTCATAGATATATCAAAATCGAATAGTCGATTTTTAGTGGCCCGCTTAAGAAATTCTGACTCGGAGCTAGTCAGAATTTATGCGCCGTGGTATTATGTACCACGTCTACTTCACTTGTGCAAAATAATTAAACTGTATTGGGTAAAACACCGCCAATATTACAAAATATAGAGTCAAATAGCAAGATTATGAATTAAAAAAAAATAATAGAGCGTGAGGATATTGTTTTGAAAAAAAAAATGCCCTTTACCTTCAAATACTGTTCGCAAACGGCCTCGTCTCCGGAGGCGAGTGAAGCCGCGAGTCGAGGCGGGCTCGGGAGCTGCACGAAAGTGACCGCAGTTCCCTCCGAGCACCTCTCTTTTATTATACTATTTACACTGTAAACAATTATAATAATATATCGGGTGACTGGTTGAATATTAGCAATATTCGAGGACATGATACCTCATGGTCACATTTAACATATAAAATAATAATATCAAAACAAATACCTATAAACAACAAAGAGAACCTTAGATAAAGTTTGTCCTAAAAATTTCAAAAGTATGGACATAAAACCTTGTAAAACTAGGTTAATGACCTGTTGATGAAACCTGTCAAATTTTAACCGAAACTGACCGAAAAAAATAAACGATCGGCATAAAATTGAAATATTTTTACAACGCATTTTTCTTCCACTTTCCTGTGTATTTAAATAAACAGATCAACATGTATATATATATATATATATATACAGTTTACTTGTAAGTTGGGTAAGTCCGGCCATGATATAGAAACTGATTAACTCAAACAATTACTGTAATCTTCTATATAAGTGGAATTTATTGAGGTCCGTCTGTCGCGTCGGGCAACGATTTCTGGATAGCTTTGATATTTTTTTTAGTTCTAAAAAAGGTGTATCTCGGTATCTTCATTTAATACGCAGTTATTAAACTTTTTAGAATCGATTTTTATAATAACTACACGTTTGGCGATACGCCAAATGGGCCAACGGTGTGCTGCGTATGCGCAGGAACGGGAAAGTAAACAGATGACATTTTACAAACAGAGTGATGGAACCACACATACTCATAACTTTATATAGTTTCTTAGAACTCCAATATAATATATTAAATGAAGATGTCGTGATATTTTTTTTTTTCAAATATTAGGACCAGGTCTGTAAGAAGTAAGACTAAAAAAAAGACCGAAGACTATTGAGTATTTTTTATAGCGGTACGCGCGCTAGGAACAGGTCTTTTATTATTTTTATTCATATACATAAAAGAAAAAGATAGATTTATTAGGACCAGATGCCCCTTTTTAGTTCAAACTAGCTGACCCGTGCCCACTTCGTTGTGCGGTAAACATTAAAAAAAAACTACTTGTTGTGACTTAAATATAAAAGTTAGACATATACTGTCGCTGATTTTTTTGTAGGCATTATCAAGCTCTACAACTTTTCTGTAGAACTCAATCATATATCTCTCATCGTTAAGGCAGCGTTCGTAAGAAACGCTTTCTTCGACCGTTTTTTCTCCGACTTACTTTGCAAGTCCGACTCCCACAAAAAAGTATTTTAATCTTTCGGATTAATATAAAGTCTATGACACTCACAAATAACGTGGCTTTCTATTGGTAAAAGAATTTTCGAAATCGATTTAATAGTTTCCTGAGATTACCCCTACAACTCCACAAACTTTACCCCTTTATAATATTAGTATAGATTATAATTCGTTTAATCGACTCACGTTTGTAAGTATGCTATAGGTACCCTCTGGTACAGAGTGTTGTCGTCTTCTTCCTCAGTGGACAACCGATTCAAATCCAGCCTCGGCCAGTCACTTACCTGTCAATAATATACATATGTATTATAATACGAGGTGACGCAGTATTCTTAGGACATGCACTTCATCGTCACATTAACATATAAAATAATAATAACAAAACAAATATTAATAAATAACAAAGATAACCTAAGTTAAAGTTTATTCTAAGACTTTCAAAATGATAAACACTGTCGTAATAAACCTAGGTGTAATGACCGGTGCTGAAAGCTGTAAGGGGTGACCTGGAGTTCATAGCATTCGATAATAAAACGGATAATAAACCCTTTTTTTTTGTTTATACCGTTCCCACGTTCACTTTCAAGCGAAAGTGAAATCACCCGACGGTCATTGACACTGCTTTAACATAGAAGCGTAGAGGATTGCGTATATCTTTTGTATTTTTCTAGAAAATTAGATCAAATATTAAACACCTATTTTTTTAATTGACTTAGGACAAGAATCGAGTTCAGATTATCCCCCATAAATATTGTTACTGTCTAAACTTTCAGTCTGTATATATAGTAGCAATTTCCCGCGGCTTTGTACGCGTTTTCTACGCAGTATTTATTTCCAACCGTCTATCTTTTAACAATATACTAGCTGCCCAGGCCACGCGTTGCTGTGGCTCAGTCATTACATGTTGAATTGAATAAAACACGTGCACCGTAAAATAAACTGAAGTTGAAAAAGGAATTCGAAACTAAAACGTGGCGCCATCTATGAGATATCTATAACAATCCGTCCTACAGTTTTTTGTCAACAAACTAATTTAAAGCGCCATCTGTCCGAGACTCATGAAACTTAATCACTGACTGACAAACTGACTCAAAATACAATAAAAATAAAACTACATACGCATGCGACGTTGCTCGCCAAATCGGACGGTTTGAAAAAAAAAAGCTAAAAAAACATGACAACTCAAAAATGGTTCACTTTTCCATTACGCCTATCACCTAACGGGAATATGTTAAATTACCAATAAGCCTGTATAGATTAAGAAGATTAATTACTAACAACATGAGCTGTAGCGTTGATCCTCAACAGCTTCAGCAGTTCCTCGAGCCGCTCCTGTAACGGTCGACCTTCAGCGATCGATCCCATCGCGTTCTCATTACCGACGGTCACCATCCGATCGCCTTCTGAACAAAAAAAACCGTTTTTCCATTCTCATATATGTCTTTTTTTTTTTTAAGTAAAACATACTTTACGCACGTTTGACTTGGGGAGCAAGCTGGTGAATGCGTCCCGAGCGTTACGAAAACGTGTGATCGGGCGAGGCGAACGGAAAGTTGAGAGGGAGATATAGTTAGTGAAGATAGAAAGAGAAGAAATACTTAATAAATTTAAATATTTGTACAAAATTAATATATGTTTATATATATACATCTGTTATATTACATAAATGTAGATGGAGCTGAAGAAGTTTTACTTCAGTTGTGTGGTCTAAAGCACACTCTTTTTCGTCCACATCGTTATTGCCATTTTTGAATAGCGTTTTACGACAATCTCAATGTTCTAACAAAATGGTGGCCTTCTTGTTAGAACTTTCCATGGACTTTTTGTGGCATCTCAGAATTCATGCTCCGTGATATTATTTCCTTTCTTTATATTCTTTCTTTCTTTCTTTCATTTTTAAACGATATATCAAACAAAACCATCGATGTTTTAGATATATCGTAAAGAGTTCGTGTTCCATAACTCGATACTGAGAGATAATATACCAGGTGTTAGGTTAGTCGCTTACTATATTTTAAGAGATGATAGATAGTTTAAACTCACATTTGACATAATATCAAAACAAATACTAATAAACAACAAAGAGAACATTAGTCATAGTTTGTTGTAAGACTTTCAAAAGTATAGGTACAAACGTAATAAATCTAGGTGCAATGACCGGTGCCGAAAGTTGCAAGAGGTGACCCGGGGTTAATAATCTTCGGTAATGAAACGAACAATAAACACTTTTCTTTTGTTCATGCCGTTCCCACGTTCACTTTCACTTCACCCGACGGTCATTGACACTGTGCTTTAACATAGACGCGTTGAGGATTGTGTATAATTGTTGTACTTTTCTAGATAATTAGGTCAAATAATAAGCACCTATTTTTTTAATTGATTTAGAACGGGTATCAAGTACCGAATAGTGTAGCTGTGAGGTTCAATTTAGGAGGAACACAGCGGCTTAATTTTTTTTTAACATTATACAGTCAACAACATGTGCAGGGGAATGAGAAGTACACATACATCAAATCATACATCATGCTCTATATGCATACATCATATATGGCAATAAGAGTACCTAAATTGAATGTGATGGATTTGGTTGAGTGGTACCTTGCAGGACGGTGGTGTTGGTGACGGTGTTGTTGGTGTTGGTGACGGCGTACACTCGTAGGTGTAGGTGCTGCCACCCGCGGGCGGACCGTACAACTGCGGCGAGCTGCAGCGCGAACAGACCCCGTACAGTGAAAGCCTCCTCACACGAAGGTGACAGCAGTTCCACCAGCCACACATCTATATACCTTATCCGTGGCAACCTCCTACAAACACACAAATAATTCTATACCAATAGTATATATAATGCTGTACGGTTTGTTTGTTTGTTTGCTTGCTTGAACGCGCTAATCTTAAGGCATTATAATTAAACCCCGTTCTAAGACTACCTACACATACAATACTGATGATCAATTCCACTGTGCGTCCTGCAAAAGGATGTTTAAGACAAAATTTGGATTCGCGAGTTATATGCGTGCTCATATACATATAATCTCAGAAATTACTGATCCGGTTTGAAAACTTCCTTCAGTGTTAGATAGCTCATTTATCGAGGAAGGTTTTTTTTTAAACTTTATTTTTGACAACCAATCTTTTACATTATTACTGCCATTGTCGAGTAGTCAATAGTATTACAAGTTAGTGTCGTGCGATCATTTCAATGTCAATAATTATGTTCCAACAAGATGGTGGCTCTCTTGTTACAACTTTCCAGGGAATTTAAGTGGCATCTCAGAATTCATGCTCCGTGGAATTATTTTCCATTCACTTTATTTATGCACAATAAACAAACTATATTACATAAAACACCACCAATTTTACACATATAGAGTCAAGTAACACAAGATTATGAATAAAAAATAAGATCCACTACATGACAGACTAAAATCCCGCCAAAAACTCCCGAGGAAGGTTATAGGCTATATGTCATCGCTACGACCAATAGGAGCGGAGCACCAATGAAAAATATTACAAAGTCGTTTTTTTTCCCTAGGGAGCTTCCGGTGCGTGTTAGCGTTAGTCCAAAGTGACTATTACACGCGGACAGAGTCGCGAGCAGAAGCTAGGCTCATCAAAAACACACTGCAAACATCTCCTCGTTTAGCAGACAACATCACTTTAGTCGGAAATTATTGGTTTTCACTTTTAAATGTCATCGAATAATTGAAAAGAGAAAGAAAATGTATATATCCGGGAGGTTACTATTGAACTACGTCCGTGCTATTGACTATATCGGGGGAGTTACTAATGACCTGAAGCATATAGTTATAGACTGTTTATGCAGTTTGACACTATGTACCCCGTTCTGAGACATCATTCGAGATATATATATACACTAGCGGTCCCGGCGGACGTTGTCCTACCTTGATAATAAAAAAACATATATCTAGAATTCAACCGCAGCGCCACCTATCGGGTCAAATTGTGAATCTAAACCATTCTCAGTTCCACTCGAATACGCACACAAAATTTCATCAAAATCGGTCCAGTCTTTTAGGAGGAGTTCAGTGACATACACACGTACAGAAAAAAAATATATATAAAGAAGATATATGACGTTGAGGTGGCAGTTATAAAACTATTTACTCATCTTCCTTTGAAGACGTCATCTTTAATGGCGGATACAGTCATCCATTAATTACTGTATATAGGTACAAATATATGTAGAGCTGTGAACAGTCCTACGACTCGCGTGAGACTGATCCCCGCTCCGTTTTCCCTACGCTTTTTATAAGCTTTCTTTGTATTAGAGGGTATCTCGTAATATTTATGTCAGTACAAATACTTTTTGACGGTATGTAGAGTATTTACGCCGACATATATGATGGCTAAAGTTTCTCTGTAAAGCATAAAAATGGCATACGATATATATGACGTTAGTAAGATGTTGTATGTATATGCTTACCGTTCTACGTCGGCCATTTTGAGGTTATGGAAGTGCCTGCAGAGGCATATGTTCTTGTTGACTGTGAGCACGTCGCGCACGATCCGCACGTACTCGGAGGGGGGCACGCGGGGCGCGGGGGACGCGGACCCCCCACGCACCGGGAACACCACCTCCCCACTCTCCAGGTTGAACGAGTCCGTCTTGTACGGTGACTCCAACCTGTCAATCGGTTTCAATCATTCAATTCACACTATAATTTTACACTAGCGACCGCTCACGACTTCGTCTGCGTTTGTATATAAATTGTTATATAAACGATGGTGGTTCCCGTAGGGTTTTATGACATGGGGCTCTTTAAATACACGCTCTCCAAGGTTGCCAACACAACGGTAACGCCTCTGATTTTACAGTTGTTCATGGGAGACGGTAGACATTTAACATCAGATGGGCCGTCTGCCAGTTACAACGCTTTCAATAGAATACTATCGTATTAAGTTCACCAGTATGCGTAGCTTAAAACGTATTTTTTTTTATTTTTTCATCGGGAAAGGGGATATTTGCAAGGACTTCCCATACTCATTTCATCAGATACAACAAAGAACTCTTCAAAATCGAATAACAAATATATATTAGTCGAGATTTTGATATGTTAGTGACAGTACAAGACTAGGTAGGTACTTGACTACAACGTTCCGGTGAATTTCTGCTTTTTATAAAAAAAAATCTCTTAGCCAATAAACATTTCCCTTCTTTATATAGCACACTAGCTGACGGAGGCACGCGTTGCAGTGGCTCAGTTATTACATATTGAATTAAAATAATTATAAACTACTTTCAAAATTAAAACGTGGCGCCATCTATAAGATATCTATAACAGTCACTCCTACAGTTTTCTGTCAACAAACTACTTTAAAGCGCCATCTGTTGCACACTGATGAAACTTACAATTAATAACAATAATCAACATTGACAAACATTTAATTTGCAATTAAAAAATATTGAGACCATTAACAGAAATATAAATTATCTCATCTCTCAAGTTGGATCAAATTATACATAAATGCCAACTTTAATGAAGATCGGTTGAATAGTTTCGGAGTTCATCGTGGACAAACATCACTACACTGAATATTTTATATATTTAGATATCGACTTTATTATTATTGTTTATTGTGTGTAATTTACTTGGAAATGTGGACTCGATAACGAAATGACTGTTTTTAAAGTAACAATACGAACTCTCTGAAGAAGTCCCGCGGTGCTGCAGTGTCTCGGAACCCGAGCAGCACAGTGTCTGGCTTCATGGCTCCGAGACCCGACAGCCTCGTGAGCTGGGCAGCCCCACTCCGGACACTCTCCGAGAGGCACAGCTCCACGAACGCCTTCACCTGTCCACCACCAAGACACAGAGTCAATAGAGAAGAGGGACCGATCCAAAAAGTTCACCCCCCCCCCCCTCCCAAACCCCCTTATAAAAAACCAACCTCATCGATACGGCATGTGAATACAAATAACACCAGGATATTCTATAAATTTTCGTCCCCGTGTATCATCCAATTTTTTTCATTATTTTTTTACTCGATTTTGACAAACTTTAGGGTTAAGGACCGTTAAAGTGTTACGTAAGCGGATTTTTTTAAAATTTCTGACCGTCTCCTCTCCCTGGTCAGGAAAAGTAAGCAATACTCTAATAGATTCAAATCAAACATATTGCTATTGGAGTGTCATTTACAGTGCCATCTTACTAAAAACTCTCAAATCTCGGTCGATTGTCAGCCATTAGTAACATTGCAAGTGCCACAAAAAATTACGAGATGGCGCTATAAAACGTAAAGTAACATTATTTTTTCCATGCAAAATCGTATTTATATTAAAAAAAAATTCAAAATAAATAATAAACGTTCAAGGAAAACCTTATGTATATAAATATATATATGTATATAAATATATATATATATATACATATATATGGTCGAAAACTGACCACTATACATAAGTACACAAAAAGAACACTTAAATGGAACATACCTTTAAATGGTCTATTAATTTGAGCCAATACTTATGCTCCTCAGCGAGTGGGTCCCCGCTGTCTCCCAATTCCCCCACCCTCACATGGCCGATCACGAAGAGTCCACCCTGAACCAAAATATTACTCGGTATTAAAAAAAAGTCACTTATACTTTCGTTCAATAGCCATATCTATATAAATAAAAAACAGTTGCCGTATGTATGTAGTAAGCGTATCACTTCAGAACAGACTATTTGACCTCTCGGCTTATTTTTTAAGTCTCAGATCTCAGAATGGCGCATCATGTTTTTGATTATTTTTTTAATTTCACTACATCGTAAATTTCATGGCTTAGCAAAAAAAAATTGGTACATGAGAAAAAATAATTAAAAAATACATTTTACATAAAAAATATGATTTTACAATATAATTTTTTGTTAAATTTTAAATGTATTTTATTACTTATTTGTAGACAGGCACTTACAAAATTTTTTTTTTACATAATTCTAAAAAGTACAGACACGTTAAGTTAACATTCTTATTATATGTATAGAAGATAGATATGGTCGTACTATACATGTAAAATTTAGTCCGATTTATTTCGTATAAAATATGTTTGATTTAATAGGAATTATTCACAACACTTTTATTTTATTTAATTAAAGTTAATAATACTTGCATAAACTATTAATAAAAAAAACTATTACGCAACTGATGGGTTAAAAATATAGTACAGAAATTTTTGGTGGGATCTTGGCATGTCATGTAGTGGATTTTATATTTTATTCACAATATTGTGTTATTTGACTCTATATTTTGTAATATTTATTTATTTACTAGCGGGCCCGGCAGACGTTGTCCCGCCCTGCTTATGAAAAAAATCCTTGACAAATTATATACTAAAACGTTCCTCATCAATCACTCTATTTAGCGGTGAAAACCGCATGAAAATCCGTTCGGTGGTTTTTGAGTTTATCGCGAACAGACAGACAGACAGACGCGGTAGGGGACTTTGTTTTATACTATGTAATGATTTATTAGGAAAACTAACAGCTATAATGTACAATACATAGTTATTAGAATAGAAAGGTAAGATATTGGTAATAAGATATTGGTGGTGTTTTACGTAATATAGTTCGGTTATTGTGCACAAGTGGATGGGATATATAATACCACGGAGCATTGATTCTAACTTGCGAAAGTTGAATCGAATCGAAACGAAAATCCGAAATTCGAAACGAAAAAATCAAAATTTGAAAAAATAAAAATCTTAAAAAAATAAAAAAATTAAAAAATTAAAAAAATTTAAAAAATTGAAAAATTTAAAAAATTGGAAATAAGGGGGTATTTTAGAATAAAAAAAAAAAATTAGGTAAATTTTAAGTGCGAAAAAAAAAAGAAAATAAAAAAATGTTAAAAATAATAAAATAAAATTTGAAATTTTGAAATATTGGGAAATTTGAAAAATTGAAATAATCAATAAAATGAAAAAAAAAAAAATAATAGAAAAAAAAAAGTAAGTAAATATCCACACCCTAAAAAAAAAAAAAAAAAAAACATCTTGTTAGTTCGTTAAAATGATCGCAAGAAACTTATAATATCACTACCTACTTCACAAAGGCAGTAAGAATGTACTAGGAGATTGGTTGCCAAAAAAGAGCATAATATATCAATAAGTTTTACCAATTGTTACGTAATAAGCATATACAAACTAAAGGGCAGAGCTAATTAAAAAAAAAACGAACCTTCTTCTGGTCATTAACGAAGTCTATCAGCGGTGCAGACTGTCGAGGAGACGCGACCAGCAGCAACATCTGCGGCCTCCAGAACTTGACATGCTCCCGTCGAGGGTCCAGCAGTAACAGGTACTTTCGGACCTGTTTCACACGAAAACTAAATAACATTTCGATGAAACAATTCCGTCGTTACATTTCGAAATGAATTGAAACCAATCTTAGCCATGCCTAATGATTTACGTTATTTTTCAGCATCTTCAAAAACCAGAACCGTTGTTTGTGTATAAAAAAACTGGAAATGTTAAAAAAATTTGTACTTATGTACACGCGTTAGAAGTTATAATTCTTTGGCGTAACAAGATAAAAATCTTTTCAAAAATTTTATCTTTCGCTTTATTCTACGTAGAAAAAACGACACTAACAATAGAAAAGAAGTATTTAATACATTGAAAGTTTTAATACAAAGAAATACAAACAACAAATACAAAGAAACAAAATATTGAGTATAGCTAACTTCAGGGTGTCGGTTATTCGTGACGGTGTGCGCGCGCATCGTAATAACGTCAGGGTGTCGGTGTTTCGTGACGGTGTGCGCGCGCATCGTAATAACTTCAGAGTGTCGGTTTTTCGTGACGGTGTGCGCGCGCATCGTAATAACTTCAGGGTGTTGGGTTTTCGTGACAGTGTGCGCGCGCATCGTAATAACTTCAGGGTGTCGGGTTTTCGTGACGGTGTTCGCGCGCATCGTAATAACTTCAGGGTGTCGGTGTTTCGTGACGGTGTGCGCGCGCATCGTAATAACTTCAGGGTGTCGGGTTTGTGACGTTCGCGCGCATCGTAATAACTTCAGGAGTGTCGGTGTTTCGTGACGGTGTGCGCGCGCATCGTAATAACTTCAGGGTGTCGGTTTTTCGTGACGGTGTGCGCGCGCATCGTAATAACTTCAGGGTGACGGATGTTCGTGACGGTGCGCGCGCGCATCGTAATAACTTCAAGGTGTCGGTGGTTCGTGACGGTGTGCGCGCGCATCGTAATAACGTCAGAGTGTCGGTGTTTCGTGACGGTGTGCGCGCGCATCGTAATAAGTTCAGGGTGTCGGATGTTCTAGACGGTGTGCGCGCGCATCGTAATAACTTCAAGGTGTCGGTGGTTCGTGACGGTGTGCGCGCGCATCGTAATAACTTCAGGGTGTCGGTTTTTCGTGACGGTGTGCGCGCGCATCGTAATAACTTCAGGGTGTCGGTGTTTCGTGACGGTGTGCGCGCGCATCGTAATAACTTCAGGGTGTGGTGTTTGTGACGGTGTGCGCGCGCATCGTAATAACTTCAGGGTGTCGGTGTTTCGTGACGGTGTGCGCGCGCATCGTAATAACTTCAGGGTGTCGGTGTTTCGTGACGGTGTGCGCGCGCATCGTAATAACTTCAGGGTGTCGGTGTTTCGTGACGGTGTGCGCGCGCATCGTAATAACTTCAGGGTGTCGGTGTTTCGTGACGGTGTGCGCGCGCATCGTAATAACTTCAGAGTGTCGGTGTTTCGTGACGGTGTGCGTGCGCATCGTAATAACTTCAGGGTGTCGGTGTTTCGTGACGGTGTGCGCGCGCATCGTAATAACTTCAGAGTGTCGGTGTTTCGTGACGGTGTGCGCGCGCATCGTAATAACTTCAGGGTGTCGGATGTTCGTGACGGTGTGCGCGCGCATCGTAATAACTTCAGAGTGTCGGTGTTTCGTGACGGTGTGCGCGCGCATCGTAATAACTTCAGGGTGTCGGTGTTTCGTGACGGTGTGCGCGCGCATCGTAATAACTTCAGAGTGTCGGTGTTTCGTGACGGTGTGCGCGCGCATCGTAATAACTTCAGGGTGTCGGTGTTTCGTGACGGTGTGCGTGCGCATCGTAATAACTTCAGGGTGTCGGTGTTTCGTGACGGTGTGCGCGCGCATCGTAATAACTTCAGGGTGTCGGTGTTTCGTGACGGTGTGCGCGCGCATCGTAATAACTTCAGAGTGTCGGTGTTTCGTGACGGTGTGCGCGCGCATCGTAATAAGTTCAGGGTGTCGGATGTTCGTGACGGTGTGCGCGCGCATCGTAATAACTTCAGAGTGTCGGTGTTTCGTGACGGTGTGCGCGCGCATCGTAATAACTTCAGGGTGTCGGTGTTTCGTGACGGTGTGCGCGCGCATCGTAATAACTTCAGGGTGTCGGTGTTTCGTGACGGTGTGCGCGCGCATCGTAATAACTTCAGGGTGTCGGTGTTTCGTGACGGTGTGCGCGCGCATCGTAATAACTTCAGAGTGTCGGTGTTTCGTGACGGTGTGCGCGCGCATCGTAATAAGTTCAGGGTGTCGGATGTTCGTGACGGTGTGCGCGCGCATCGTAATAACTTCAGAGTGTCGGTGTTTCGTGACGGTGTGCGCGCGCATCGTAATAACTTCAGGGTGTCGGTGTTTCGTGACGGTGTGCGCGCGCATCGTAATAACTTCAGGGTGTCGGTGTTTCGTGACGGTGTGCGTGCGCATCGTAATAACTTCAGGGTGTCGGTGTTTCGTGACGGTGTGCGCGCGCATCGTAATAACTTCAGGGTGTCGGTGTTTCGTGACGGTATGCGCGCGCATCGTAATAAGTTCAGGGTATCGGGTTTTCGTAACGGTGTGCGCGCGCATCGTAAAAAATTACTCTCATCATTTTTCCCTAACGCGGCAAAAGAAGTATAACTTCAAAAAATTAAATTAAAATAGGATTTAGTTCAAATTTAAATGTAACAACACAATTATTGAGATGATGAGATATGATAACGTAAAGTCGTTGTGGTCGAATTGATTGACCAGTGGAATATCAATCTGATGTCCGCAGGTTCAAACCCCGGCATGTACCAAGTATTTTTTCGGAATTCTCGAACATTTATTAATTTAAATTGCTAACAGTATCGGCTGACAGTGAAGGGAAACATTGTGATGAAACCTGGACCTGATAAATGTTCTTACAGTACCGTCTGTATGCGGGAAGTACATATATAGAACTGAAGAATTGTGTAAGCCAATGATATTATAAATAAAACGGTGTAGTATATACATTACCCAGGGGCCATTCAAGTATTACGCAAGCGGACTTTTTGTAATTTCTGGCGGCCCCCTTTCCCTGGTCAGCAAAAGTAAGCAATGTTCTTGCTCTTTCTTTCATTCTCTCCCCCCTCCATAATTACGTAAACATTTATATAGGTATATTCAAATCTATTCTAATTCAGTAAATAAATATTGCTGACGTAATCACTATCCAGACTACCCAACCCCTATGTCATCAAAAATAAGCAAATCAAGGACCCCCTGCCCCCATCAGTGCTTACGTAATACTTGAATGACGCCCTACATGATATTTTGAAAAACACAAATGGCACGATAACGTACACATACGTGTAGTAATATTGTAACAACACACTGTCTTAAATAGAAGGGGAAGTAAGATGGCATGTTCTTAATATCGGTGGTGAAAAAGATATACTTATAAGTTGCTTAGATAGTTAGCCAAGTATTAACAAGCCGGTGTCGAAGCGCTTATGACGTATTTATAGCTTTTTACTTATATTATCATTGGTCAATATCATTTGAAATCGCCAATACGTGGTGGGATGGTGATTATGCCCATACGTTCCTTCGGGGAGAAGCCTATGGCTCTGCAGTGGGTCTCTTATAGACTGATCCTTGTTTTTGTTTTATACCATAGGAGGCAAACGAACAGGTAGGTCACCTGATGTGTTAAGTGATCATCGCCGTCCATAGACACTGGCAACACCAGACGAGTCGCAACTACGTTGCCGGCCTTTGTGTGAGGGGAGGAGGAGAGGGAAGGGGGAGAGGGGAGGTGGTCCTCCGACACTCTCACTGACCGAGCGAAACGCAACAATGCAAGCACTGTTACTTCACGTGGGTGTTAGTACCGTGGACGAGCCGACACATTCATGCTGAAACCAGTAATAGCTTCAGTGTGCCCCTACCATCTACAAAACCTGAAGATGATGATGACGTACCTGGTGGAAGATAAGCGCCTGGCTGAGGCTCCCCCACCCTGGTTCGGAAGCAGCTGGTGAGAAGACGTGCAGCGCACAGACCAGCAGTACACACGCTGCGCCTGCGCATACCGCTTGGGCCCAACGCAACGAGAACATCAATAGCGCGCACCCGCACAGCCCCGCCAGCGACGTCACCCACGAGAACTGCCGGAACCGAGGCCTGACGCACAAACATACAAACGAAACCATATCATCCAATCACCAACAGATGGCGTTCAATTCATCAAAACCCACAATATAAACACGATGCGAACTTTAGGCGATAGATGGCGTTAAAAACAAATTAAACATTCACGAACTGCATTGCCAATTTATCAAAACAACAGAATCATCAATAGATGGCGTTAAAACAAATCTAATATTTTAACGTATAAAGTTAACCATCAGTACTAAAACTAAATGATAGATAGCGTTAAAAACAAATCGTACATTCATATCGTACACTGGATAATATACAGTTAACAACTATAGTACGGAAAATAAATAGACATAGTTTAAGAACAAACTAAACATTTATGCGATATGAAGATAAGAATATAACACGAAAAATAAACGACCAGTTGAGTTAAACACGAATAAAACATTAATAACCTTTAAAATTGACAATGTGGTACGAAAAATGAACAATAGATATCTATAAAATTATTATTTATTTTGTTACTAGCTGAAACGGATACGCGTTGCTGTGACTCGGTAATTACATGTTCATTAAAAATATGATAATCTATTATAAAAAATAAAACGTGCCGCCATCTATCGAGTCTATCTACAGTTTTCTATCAATAAACTAATTTAAAACGCCATCTGTTCGAGACTGATGTAATTTACAATTAATAACAATAATCAACATTTACAATCATTTAATTTGTAATTTAAAAATATTGAGGCCATTAATCGAAATATAAACTATCTATCTATCTCGAAATATAAACGGAATATAAATATAACTCTCAATTTGGACCAAATTATACATAAATGCCAAGTTTCATGAAAATCGGTTAAGTAGCTTCCGAGTTCAATGTGGACAAACATCGTGACACTGGATTTTTATGTATTTAGATTATGAACTTACCTAAAGTTAGGGGCTGAGGCGAGATCCAAGCCTAGACAGGCGAGATTGATAGCCAAGTAGCTGGTCATGAAGAGCACAGAGTTGACCTGAGCTATGACGTTCAACGAGTCCACCATCACACCGACCTGGACCAACAGCCACGATGTTATGACGGCGACCACCGGGTTCCCGGAACGGGATACCATCGGCCGTAGGAGGAAACCTTTCAATATAAAAGTAGTTAAATAAGCATATATCCCGCTGATGGGCAAAAGCCTTTGTGAATTACTCCGGGGTCATCAATTTTGGAGATCAAGTTAGGGTCCACCAGTTTTGGGGATCAAGTCTGGGTCACCAGTTTTGGAGATCAAGTTAGGATCCACCAGTTTTGGGGATCAAGTCAGGGTCACCAGTTTTGGAGATCAAGTTAGGGTCCACCAGTTTTGGGGATCAAGTCTAGGTCACCAGTTTTGGAGATCAAGTTAGGGTCCACCAGTTTTGGGGATCAACTCGGGGTCACCAGTTTTGGAGATCAAGTTAGGGTCCCCCAGTTTTGGGGATCAAGTCGGGGTCACCAGTTTTGGAGATCAAGTTAGGATCCGCCAGTTTTGGGGATCAAGTCGGGGTCACCAGTTTTGGGGATCAAGCTAGTCACCAGTTTTATGGATCACTTCGGGGTCACCAGTTTTAGGTGTTAGACAAAATATAAATATTTACCACAACATATACTTTATTATATCGACAGGACGACATGTCGAGGAAAAATTGGGACATACAAATGTGTAAGTTTTTTTTTTCAAATGACCTTTGTGCATATAGAATGACATAGTGGCCAGCATGTTACAGCTTCCTTCCGAGAAAAATTACGAACTTAATCACTCATCACATCTACGAATTATTTCAGAGATACTGTAAATATGTATTACACACATTAATTATATCATAATTTTCATGAGAACATTCAAAATGAGTTTTAATTTTATTTTTTTTACTATATGTGTGCTAATATTTAACTTGTTTCAATTTACTCACCGAATATATTGTCTTTCGCTAAGGCTTCCAGAACTCTCGAAGCACCGATCAAATTCGACAATCCCGCTGAGAATGTCGCCATTAACATACCTGCGAACATACATTTGACAAAAACAACTTTATTTATCATGAGCCATGCGTTCTATTCAACCCATATAATAGTTATTCCCTCTGAGTGAGAATGAATGAGTGTAGGTGGCGTTAAAAACAAAAAACCTAATAACATGAAAATATCAAACATTTACATATAACAATTTAGTACGAAAGAAAACGACTAGATGACGTTTAAAACAAATCTAGTGAAAACGTCGTTTTTTTTGGCAACCAATCTACTAGTAGTTTATTATTACTGCCATTGTCGAGTAGGTAATGGTATTACAAGTTTTTTGCGATCATTTCAATGTTATAGCAAGACGATGGCCGTCTTGTTAGAACTTTCCAGGGAGTTTTAATGGCAAGTCAGAATCCATGTTCCGTGGTATTATTTACCTCCCACTTCATTTGTGCACAATAACCGAACTATATTACGTAAAACACCACCAATAGTACAAAATATAGTCGAATAACACAAAATTATGATCAAAATATAAGATTCATTATATGACATCCTAACGTCCCGTCAAAAACTCTAATATATATTAAATTTTGTCTTCTTTTTTCTATCTCGTTCTTACCTACAGCGATGAAGGGAGGCCAGATGTTTATAGGGAGTAAATAGACATAGTTGTTCTGTAATAATTCTCTAGAACACGTGGCAGCTGTGAGTACACTCAGCCCCAAGTATGAGATCGCTGTGAACACGAGTGCTGTTAACGTGCCCAATGGAATACTGCGGGATGGGTTCTTCAATTCACCTGATAGAAATAAGTCAATAATATTACCGACACAAAACACCAGTGATCCGAGATTTAGTATACATTTTTTTTTCTATAGTTGTTTCGCTTGTCAATGAAAGCTACAGACAAGGACCATCATAAAGTTGACTTCTTCGGTACTCGTGTCTGCATTTATTTCAATACATATACCTGATTATGCAATGGATTTCCTAAAATTTATATATGATTGTAAAAATTTTAGAATTCGTAATAGAATTTAATGTAGTGAAAGAACTTTCTTTCATTTTGGAAACACTTAAACGAATTTATGTATATAGAAATTGTTTTTTTTTTAATAATTTTTTTCCGCTCTGACATGACTGTTGTTGAATATGTCGAAAATACATTCCTGAAAGTTTTCCATCTAAAATACATGAAGACCAATATATTTTGCTTTAGAACTTTACAATTCAGCCACATTTTATACTATACTAGCGTGCCCGACAAAAAAACGACTTCTTCATGAATCACTCTATCTACTGGTGAAAGCCGCATGAAATTCCGTTGAGTAGTTTTTGAGTTTATCGTGAACAGACAGACAAAAGTGGCAGAGGACTTTGTTTTATGCTATGTAATGATCACATTGTCCCTGGTTGTGATTCTCTCAGAATAAAATAATCTACATCAATCGAAATCGAAATCCTTGAGGAGATTTCAGTCTCCAAACAGTTATCGCAATGGATATAACTGCCTAAATATCAGATTGGTACTAAAATATATTATTCACCACTCATATTAGCACCAGCCATAACACCAGTCACTCCGGTGAACAGAACTCCAAAGACCGAAGCGAAGTCAACCTGAAGACCATCCTCAGTGGTGTAGTCCCTTCCGTACTGAGGGTATAGGTTCGAATACAGGGTTGTGCTGCTCAGCCCGGTATAATTCAGTACTGTATCGTTTATTATGTGATTGGAGTCTGGCTTTGCTATCTGGAACGTACCATATAAACCTATATAAATAATAAGATGTAGTTATATGCACGTTACAAGCACAAAACACTCCCCGTGTTATTACAAAAAAGTTAAATACATATTAAATACTTGGTTTAAAAAAGTTCCCTAATAAATGCACCGCGCTCGCCCGAGGCAAGTTCATGTTATCCTTTTTAACAAGTCTAAACTAACGTAACCAAAGCGAGACAAAAGAACAAGATGGCGACCGCGGTGCATTTAATATGAGACCTTTTTAAATCCTGGGTTCAATACGTATTTAACTTTTTTGTAATAACACCTTCCAAGTTTTACTTGTAATACATTTAGTCCTTATCTTCATTCACACCAGAGGCTGTCAGACCTTTTCTCATAGACCACTTTTAAAATATATCTGGTTCTGGTGGACCCCTGCAGCTACATTTATACCATATTCCCAAAACTCGATAAAAAATGTGAAGATTATTGAAATTTGCATAACTCGACATGCTGTACTGAATATGGAAGATATCCAATTTTTTACAAGTAACAGTTGCTGAGCTTCTTAAAATATTATCTGCTACATTTTTATATTAAACTAACTTTTGCCTGCTCTTTCACGCACGTTATTGTAGATTTGACTTATCCTTAGGGAACAGTACATTTTTCCGGGATGAATGTATTTTAGTTAGTTAGTCCGTTAACAACGTGAGGCGTTTTTGTCGAGTTTTATCGAGTTTCTTGCCGGTTCTTCTCGATGACTGGGTTGTTTTCCGAACCGGTGGTAGTTTTGACGTTCATAAGTGCCTTCTTAGGGCCTAAATTGAATAAAGTGTTTTGAATTTGAATTTGAATTTGAATTTGAAAAATTTGAATTTGAATTTGAGGATTTTTCAACACCCACATCTCTCCCACCGAATCGCACGTGAGTTCTTTCAAAATTTGAATTTTTGCTATAATAGCGTTGGATATATTGAACAAAAAAAACACCATTTCCCTTACCTTTTTATTAATACCAGTAGATACTAGGTATTTGAGATTGTTTAGATCGTAATCTAAAACCATAGTGATAACATTAAATAACATTTAAACGGGAACTACTAAAATGTAGAAGAATTTATTGTGTCCGGACATCTGCAACAGTCAGTTAGGAACCCCAATTTGTTACGGGACTGTGCGCTGCCGGATTCTTTGGTGTGTGTGTGGTTTCTGGCCTTCCGTTTGAATAAGAAACATTTTCATAATCATTGTATGTACGTGTATGTGACGGTGCACTTAAGAACGATCCACAACAACAAGTGCAATCGACAACAGCCGGGTTAGAGGTTTACCTTGTATGGGGGGGGGCGTATGGAAATACCCGATTGCGGGTTAAACCAGGCCATCCCGTGTCCCTTACACATTCGTGATAACAAATTGTGTTAGATTTTTACATATTTTACACCAAAAACATTTACCTTTAAAGTAATCTCATTTTTACACATTTTTACACTACTTTTTGGCACAAAAAATTTACGTCTTATTTGCCGAAACCCGCTGTCTATCTCACTCTCACACGACATTTAGTGGGATTCAGCTTAACCCCCCCCGTAGTTAATGGACGCCCCTAACAAACAAACTCATTGTGAAATGTATAATATTAGCAAAGATCTTAACTAACCACAGCCGGCGGTGTGATGAAGAAACTCAGCAAAGCGCTCGAGAGACAGACGAGCATAGTGACCCAAATAGCAAGGCTGGTCCGGGCGAACAACGACGCTCCTGCGAGCGACACGCAGAGACCCAGCGTGTTCAGCACAGAACGGTACAGGAACCTGTACCACCACCCGTCCGGAATGCCCGGACTGCTCCCCACTAGATATCCTGGAAAATAATGATAAGAAGCTGTATTCCTCCAACATCTCTCTTTTGCTGGTTTTAGTTATCTTAATGTCCTGGAATACTTTTGCTTGTCCTAATCCAGGTAAAATAGTATAGAAAAAACGGATTATAGCTTACGAACTATGAAGGATGCGTCGTTTTCGAAGCTTTTTAGCCCTGGCTCGCCCCTCGGAGGTTTGCATCCATACTTTTGAAAGACTTGGAACAAACTTTAACTAAGGTTCTCTTTGTTGTTTATTATTTTGATATTATTATTTTATATGCCAAATGTGACCATGAAGTAACATGTCCTTCAATATTCCGAGTGTTCAACCAGTCATCCGGTATAGTTGCAATTTAAAATTTCACGTATACTTTTTGAGCAGAAAATTCACGTTTACAAGACAACGAAAGAGGCAACCAGTGTATGAAAATAACCACATATATTTTATCAAAGACTGTCCAATGTCTTTAGATGTTTGCTCACTTTGAGTAAAATTATTCATGTTGCACCACCCCCTTAGAGTCAGAACTGTTAATGATTAAATCAAATGTGTCGAATAACATTTGCTGTTTTAATTAAGACCATTAATTATAAATTATTACTACTACATACTATTTATCTAATCAAAAATAAATACTTTAGCAAAATGATGGCCATCTTGCTAGAACATGTTTTTCTTAGTAATTAGAAATTTATATACCTTATTATCATTTGTAATTAACTCCACTGATGCACAATAACAAACTACACTAGGCAAAATAACACAATATGCATGTCAAAATTAGATCATCTACCTAATCTTTCCATAAGTGTATTACCTGAGATAGTGACCTGTTCATGAAATTACTAAACCAACCAAACTAGGGACTCAGTGTCTTCCTTTTGTGACATAAAAAAGTCGAGTTACACGAACAGTCAGTGTTGCCAGACCTTATTCGATATTATAACTTTAAATTTACATACTCTCATACCTACTGTCAATCCTGAATAATGTACATCATAGTTGGAAAGAAAAAATATCAAGTTAGACTTATTTTTAAATTATTAACTAATTGTGAACAACTTACCGTTGGGTCCAAAGTTTTCGACTAGAGCTTCAGTACAAGCGGATATACAGAGCGCGCTCGACACAACGTTGGCGAAAAAAAATAGAGTCCCAATAGCTCCTCCAAACTCTGGTCCCAGTGTTCTGCTAATCATAACTGGGCTTTGGTCAAGAATTATAATTTTGAATATACTAAAGTTTATCCAATAACTAGCGGGCCCGGCAAACGTTGTCCCGCCCTGATTATAAAAAAGTCCTTGACAAATTATATACCAAAACCTTCCTCATGAATCACTTTATCTACTGGTAAAAACCGCATGAAAATCCGTTCAGTAGTTTTTGGGTTTATCGGGAACAGACAGACATGGCAGAGGACTTTGTTTTATAATATACTGCGGGCCTGTCAGACGTTGTCCCGCCCTGATTATAAAAAATTCCTTGACAAAGTATATATTAAAACGTTCCTCATGAATCACTGTACCCAGTGGTGAAAACCGCATGGAAATCCGTTCAGTAGTTTTTGAGTTTATCGCTAACAGACAGACAAACAGACGCGGTAGGGGACTTTGTTTCATACTATGTAATGATGACAATTCTGTAGCAAATTGACAGTAAACTGTAACGAAATTTGACGTTAAATAGCTGTCGCAAATGGATGTCCAATCAACAGCAAACGTTGGATAGACAAAGAAAGATAGAAATTAATGTTAAAAATCAAAAATATTTTATTCAATTTAAGCCCTACGAAGACGCTTATGAACGTCAAAACTACTACCGGTTCGAACAAACAACCCAAACATCGAGAAGAACCGGCAAGAAACACGATCTGGTTTATCTTTTCATCATACCTAATCCTGCCATAAATACTGAAACAAAGAAAAAAAAATGTCTATTGCAAATAACATTTATTACTTTTACAGTGCGTTAGTTTAAGTAAGTTTAAAATATAAAAATCTTATTCGAAGTGGTCTCCAATGGCTGCAATACAGTCCTTTAAACGTTGAGGCCAGTTATCAATAGAATCACGCACTCTTTCCATGGGAAAATTCTTCAATGCCAATCGTACTAATTGTTTTAGGGACTCCAAATTATCATGGCGTTTAGAGCAAGCCGTACTCTCTAAAACTGAACATAAAACTTAATTCAGCGTATTAAGATCGGGACTAGACGACGGCCAGTCTTCAGTTCTAATGAATTTCGAAACGTTCGTTTCCAACCAAGACTGCGTAGACCGAGCTTTATGACCCGGCGCCGAGTCTTGCTGGAAGGACCATTCTTTGTTATTGAACATGGTGTTGTTAAGGGACTTCACTACCGTCTCAAGAATGGTATCTTGATACACTTGTGCCGATGTTTTGATACCTTTCTCACAAAAGTATGGCTCAGTCACTCCTTCATACCTAATACCCCACCAAACCATCACTGAAGTCGGATAGTGCCAACGTTACACTCTGTCGACTAATTGGGAAGCTTCCTTAGAGCTTTGAGCATAAATTTGGTCATTTTCATCATATCAGTCATCATATCAGTTAAGAAATGACCAGCACGTCTCTTATAGGCTGCAAGTCCTAAGTCATCTTTTAAAATACGCGACATGGTTCTAGGTGCTATCTTCAACTCCCGAGATAAAATCATTTGCTTTCGGACAGGATTTCTTCGAACTCTTTCCCTTACTACTTTGACCACCTTTTTCGTTGGAACACTACGTGGACGGCCAGATCTTTTTCTGTCGCAAACAGAGGTCTCATTGTACCTATTAATAGCCCGGTACACAAACATTTTACTAATACCAAACGTATGGAGAGTTTTAAATATTGCATTTGGCTCCATACTCCATTTTAATATCGCAAAATATTGTACAATGTATTGGCGCCAAAATGAGAAAACTCAATGAATAATCATAAAAAAATGACAGAGTCCAAATTCAAATGTAATATTTTGTTTCTTTTTAATTGAAACAGTAAAATTGTAAAAGGTCCCCAAGCTTTGTGTAGACGAAGGTATATATTAACCATTTCATACAAGGCAACTATGTGTGCTCTGCCATATGTATAATGGAGTGTTCTGAGGAACTCTTTAATATAGTGTTCTCTTCACCATTTCAAACTCGCACCTCCCGCCGCTGGCTGGCTGCTCACCCACGTACCTTAAAAACTAGGAAAGTGGCGACCACCGTGAGGTTCTCTCGAACCTTCCTTATGCGTACGCTAGCGCTGTCGAAAGGGCTAACCAGCACGGTTTTTCCTCAGGGCTATGATATGAGGCTCTTCAAGAAGGGACTGAAACGTGCTCTTCTAGGGCAGCAACACAATAGTGGTACCCTTGGTGTTGCAATTGTCCATAGGCGACGGTAACCATTTACCATCAGGTGGGCCGTCTGATTGTTTGCTGCCTTTCAGCATAAAAAAAAAAACTTAAAAAAAAAAATAGTTAGCTCATTAGCTTAACATAACAATGTATATGAAATAGCTATTTATTTTCTTAAAATAATTATAATAATAAAAGGATACAATAAACTCCACCGCCTTCCACAGCGCCATTAGTAGATATAGCACATATAGATGTCACAGTGAATAGAACTATGAGGTATGCCATACCAAACTGTGCTAGTGTCACGAAAAGTCCTGCATTACCTACTAGATAACCTGTAAATAAGTTTTTATTTTATTTAGTCTATGGTCACTATGACATTGGTTCACAATTCTGCCAATGTCATTTGATTTACCTTGCCAATCTAAAGGAAGTCTGTCTACAGCTACTGTTCAAGATTTTATTTTTTAATACATTTATTACTTGGATTATCACACTCACTACATGACTGATGGTACTGTGTATAAGAACCATAGTTGTCAAAAAAAAAAAAAATAGTGGACAGAAATGTCGTTTGCAACGTGAATAAAAAAATACACCTGGTGGTAGAACATGACAATTGTGTGAGGCTGGATATTGTAACCACCATACACTATGTATAACATCTAGCATATAGGGACACTTAAGCATATCACATTCAGTTCAGATTCAGTACTTGACAAGATCGCAACCACAATACACGTGGAAATACACCATAGTGACTTTTTTAGTTTGTCTCGTTTTGGGATCAGACCTTGTACATTTAGTAGCAAAGAAATCGGCAAACAATCATAACAGCCACCACTACCGTGCAATTATTGCACTAGTGTAATTTATCTGTTTTATGAGGGGGGAGGGGCATTAAATATGTTAGGAGTTTGGAGGAGGGGTGGGGGGTCCGTCGCTTCGGGCAGTTAAACTGCACAGGCCCATGTGGTGGAGTTGCATTACGCTGATGCGACTCCCACAGTTCGTTAGGGGGATAACACCCATTTCCCCTTGAGGGGTCCACCATCTTGACCCTTCAGGCCGCAGTTTGGGCCCCTTAGGAGGGGACAACACCTGTTGGAGGAGCAGACGTAGTGTCCATTAGACAGTCCCTGCTCCTCCGACCAAAAGGTGTCAGAAGGTACCATGGGGTTTTAGTCCGTGCGATTCGGGCATATCCATCCTCTGCTGCCCGGCGAGATGGATATCCGTTAGGGATTTCCCCATGGAGAAAAAAAAAGAGGGGGTGGGGGGATTTCGGTAAATATCTCGTAACTTTTTTCGTACAAAAAATTTTATAAAGATGTGGGGAAATCAGATAAATCTAAAGTAATACATGTTTCTTGACTAAAATATGTCGATAGGTAATAATAGTAAAAAAAATTAAAGTAAAAATAATACATCGAATTGTATTTTTTTTTTTTGATAATTCCAATGCATTTATATTCAAATTTTAAAAGATCTCTCGTGAGATTAGGGATGGGTGGAAAGGCATCGAGGCAAATCCCACGACATCTCACGAGAGGGATAAGAGTGTCAAAAATCCACAAAAATGTCTCACGTGATAAATGGGCGACCCCTTTTACATTATGGCGTCGGATGCTAAAAAAAAAAAATATTTTAAAAAAAAGCTTTAAAATCTTATCTACTCCATAGAAGTAATTATTAATATAGACAAATCTGAATCTGAAGAATGTCACTATCTGCCGCAATAAAGGGCACGTGTACTACAGTAAAGATAAAGTTAATTTATAGACATGTCATTATAATAGGTTATTATAATTGTTCAATAATTACAGAACAAGTTATGAAAGCTTGTGCGAACGTTATCACTACGCCCTTGCCATATGTCGTAGAGATAGCAAATAACTGAGTCACATATATGTAACGACTGCTCTGAACTGTAGAATAAACTATTTGACCAATAGTTTTTCCATATCTAAAGACCGTATAACATATAGATATTTTTGTGTATGTGCTGACTCCCTAAAAGACATAATGATGAATTTTTTGGGGGGGGTTTAGAAATTGGGGTAGGTGGCGCTGGGTTGCTTTTGGGTTCTATTTTTATTATCAAGGCAGGACAACGTCCGCCAGGTCCGCTAGTATTTATATATATCTAAAAGACATAATTAATTTTTTTTAGTTTTACTCTTTTCACAGTGGAGGATCCTTATCCTAAAAATGTCACGATAGCCTCATTTAAAAAATTAATTAATAAATAGTCAATTTAGAAACTAGAATTTTCATAAGCGCTACTCGTTCTGTTATATGTGAAGTAGGGCGAGCGATGTGGTGCGCATGAGCAGGAGAACGAAAGTAAATGGATAACATTATTTAGAAAGAAATAATTTGTGCCACACATACACTAAACCGTCAATTTTTATTTCTATACTAGCGGGCCCGGCAGACGTTGTTGGGAGAAAAAAAAAAAAAAAAAAAAAAAAAAAAAAAAAAAAAAAAAAAAAAAAAAAAAAAAAAAAAAAAAAGAAACCGCCCTGATTATAAAAAAATCCTTAACAAATTATATACTAAAACGTTCCTCATGAATAACTTTATCCACTGGTGAAAACCGCTTGAAAATCCGTTCATTAGTTTTTGAGTTTATCGCGAACAGACAGACGCGGTAGGGGACTTTGTTTTATACTATGTAATGATGATGATATGTTAGATAATTTAAAAAAAAAGTCATGTTAAAATATTTCTTTATAACTAAAACAAGTTTTTACACATAACCATGGCATCTAGAGATCTTAGGTGAATATTTTTCACGAATCTATATATATATTTAAACAATATAATCTATTTAAACAAATCTATACAAATAAACCTTTTGAGGCGCTACGCCCCAAGCAAACACCGCGTATATTTGAAACACAAAAAGTAAAAGTAAAAAAATAAGGAAAACTCACCCATACGTATAAAAATAAGAGCGCTGAACATGGACAGAACAACGGGGCAAAAAACACCGGCGAAAGTGCCAACTTTCTGAACGCCGGGCCTCGTGGCACGAAACTCACCAAACTCCACATAGCCTGGAAATGTAAAGGAAAAAGAATTAAACATATACTTATCATCACGCCATACCTCTGAATGACGTAGCCAGACAGGATGGAACATAATTTTCAGTAGACTCTACATAGAAAGACCACAACCTCCCTTCATTAATCCTCTTGTGCATTCTTTGCTAATGAGGGTGTTTTTATTTCTCTTATGGGCATTACTTGCTTTATTTAGTCTGAACTAACTGTTAACCTCGATTTTATGGGCATGGAATTTACCAAAAAAAAAATTGAGTATAAAGGTACACGTGGTTACAAAAAAAGTCCCCGATGGTATACACTTCTATTATAAGGATAACACACAGAAACCAATTTTGTCTTTTTGATCGATAATCAATATACTATTATTAATCATTCTCCAATTAAATTAGTTATGTTGGTCATCTAACGGTAATGCCGCTCAAGCAGAAACTATAAATAGCCTATCAAAGCTAAAGCCTACAAAAAAATTGTAAGGCTAAATGATCCCACCAGACTTCGTAACTATATAATAATAATCATAAATACAGTGCTACAACAAAATAATCCCAAGGAGGGTTGATGTCTGGAAGTCGGCCGATCGTAAAAATAAATAATAGTTTAAAAAAACACGCTTTCATATAAAATCAAACAGAAAATAAAATTTAATAAATTTGGATTAAGAATAGTGTAAATTAGAAATAAATGTATATTTTTGTAAAAAGTGACAAAAAAATGATAAAAATACTGATATCTGGAGGTGCTGATATTAACATGCGATGCGTCACTGTTTTTTAGTTGGCTTTTATATGAAAGCGTGTTTTTTTAGTTTTTTTAAACTATTATTTATTTTTCATTTTTTAGTTAAAAAAAATTTTTAACTTTTTTTTTCGGATTATTGCATTGTCATCGACCTTTGACAGGTGTGCAAAGTTTGAATTAAATCTGATCGTTCAAAGTAGGACAAAATCGAGCTCAAAGGGGTCGGTTACAAACAAACATACATACAAACATACAGGTGAAGCTAATAAAAGCGTGATAATTAAGCCAAATCATATACCACAACATGACAATCATATTGTACCGACCCTACTTATGTGGGATAAGAGTAAGAAGAAGAAGAAGGTCATCTAATGTACATCACAATTGCTATGACTATCGTGGAAGATGTAAAAGACCTGAATTACGCCATACAATAAAAGTATGTTGTGTGATAAGCATTACATAAGTTTTATGACTATAATTAACTGTAAATATAATGTACTTATAACGCCATTTTAGTACATTGCACTTATGCGAAGCCGGGAGGATCCATAGTTTGTTATAAATCATTGACATGACAGTGTATTAGTTCTATATTTACAATAACATTTTATAATCTAAATAAAATAGTATTATATTTATAAGTAAATTCAAGGGGCACAGGCAATCAAAGAAAAATGAATGAATAATTAAAAGACATATAAATCTCTCATGTAGTTTCCGAAACATAAGCAAACTACAAGATACTCAGAAATAGTGTGTACACAATGACAAAAAAGGAGAGTTAGGCCAATTCCCATATAAAACTTAGGTATAAAAAAAACTTAAAAAAAAGGTATAAATAAAATATATTTTGATCATCATCATAATTACCCTTATCCCACCTAAGTAGGGTCGGCACAACATGTTTTCTTTTTCCACTCTCTCCTGTCAAATGTCATCTCAGTATTCACACCTTTTACGCACATATCATTTTTCACACAGTCCATCCATACTTTTTTTGGTCTTTCTCCACTCGTATATCCGTCCATAATCATACTCAACACTTTTCTAGTTACATGGTTTTCATCTCTCCTCATGACATGTCCATAACATGCTAACCTCAACTTCTCTGTCACTGGTGTAATTTCAAACTACCTCTAATATACTCATTCTTAATCTTATCCATTCTAGTCACACCACACATCCACCTTAACATTCACATCTCTGCCACATGTAATTATCTCTCTTCTGTCTCTTTCGTAGCACAAAACTCAGATGCATACAGCAAGACCGGTCTTATCATAGTTTTATACACCTTCCCTTTGAGTTTCAAAAGCATTTGTGGATCACAAGCTACCCCAGAAACATTTCGCCATTTCATCCGTCCTGCATTTATCCTATTAAAATATATTTTGATTGGTTAGGTAAATAAATAAGTGAATCAAATCAATAAAAATCTACTGAAAATGCAATCCATTGCAATATGTTAACCGCACTTATAATATTGTAACAATGAACTTCCTGTGCTATTAATTAATTAGTAAAAGTATGTGCCCATCCCATTGCATACAAAAGTGAAGACTTTTACTTGCTAATTGTCAGGCTCTAACATATCTAACTAATATAGCTGGATGGAGGGCACTACAAATAAGTATTAATATAATTTTTTTACCAATTATTATTAATTAGTATTTTTTGAAGTATAGAAGAATATTATCAAATATAGCACAAGAGTATAATATACTATAAATACACTAGCGGACCCGGCAGACGTCATCCTGCCTTGATAATAAAGAAAGTCCTAAAATGCACGCGCAGCGCCACCTACCGGGTCCAATTGTGAATCTAAACCATTCTCGGATCCACTGGGACACGGACACAAAATTTCATCAAAATCGGTCCAGCCGTTTAGGAGGCGTTCAGTGACATACACACATACAGAAGAAATTTATATATAAAGAAGAGGTAAAGTGTGTAGTCACAAAGGAATATGAAATGGTAAATACAGAACAGTACTTAAGAATATCAATAGAATGGGTTTTTCTCAAAATAAAACACTTTGTTAATATGATTTAGATAAGTGTGAGCCCTACCTACTCAACTGTTATGACTAAATAACAAAATTATATAAACAATTATCAAATTATAACTGTAATCACCAGATTTCTCTTCACACATCTGTGCAGACTTCCACACGAAATGACAAATAAACAGACACTGATATTGTACAATTTAAAATTAATTGAGTGACCTAATTACTGTCAACATTACTGTAATCTTTACTTTTGTCAACAATTCGTCGCAATATCGTCATCGGATCACTCTTGTTGCACTGCTGTCAGCTAACTCTACAAGGTCATACTAAACTTCACCTTTACTTTAAGTTCACTCACTTTCATTTACAATATTTAGACTAAAGCAGTAAAATGTTAAATTCCAAGGTCAAAACCTATGTGCAACATTTCTGACATGAAAAGGATGGAAGATAGTGAATTAAACATAGAGATAAAACAAAAGAATTACATCATAAAGTGTGAAAAATACATAAAGACAAAATTATACCTCTCCTACATCTGCATAAGAAATGATTACTTATAAGGATAAAAATTAACATCAAAAGTTGTTAGATAAAGACACAGAATAAATACTCCATTATAAGCATTATTCCAATAACTTTCCGAACTTCTTTGATATGTGTAAAAACTGCTGATCCAGCTATCATGTTGCCTCTACACTTACATTTATTATGACAAGACAAAACTTCCCCGTGATAATCACAGGTTTGGGAGAAACAATAGACAAGATAGTAATTGGCATGGGGACAACAATTTCATGGGCTAAAATGGGGCTATCATCTTCCACTCTTCAATTTTACTCTATGATATCTGCTAATTTATACAAAAAAGATAGAATTATAGAAGAATTATGTATAGAAAAGATTAAAACATTATTGCCAGAACTTTAACTTTTGTTAAAAAAAATGGCACCTATTTTTATTTTTAATCATTGGTATTAATGGAATTACAAATTGAAACAGAAACAAATAACTATGACAAGCTTGCCATTGCCTTGTTTGTTATACAGCAGGGTGCACCATGTGCAGGTGAGGTTGGCTTGGGTATCTTTAACTCTTATGATGTTATTCGACACCCCTTACGCCCCACTACTTGTGAGTTGATATAATGAGTATACTCATAGCTTCTTTGGGAAGAGGCTTATAGGCCTGCAGTAAGTTTCTTACAGGCTGATGTGATAGCCTTGCAGTATTTAGTTTATACAAACACCCATTAATATAAGCACAGAAGTATTTATGTAATAAACAATGTACACCATCTTATTGTTTATCTAAGAAATTTACCTTCTCCATTTGATCTGCTAACAGGTACTGCTCTAGAGAAGCCCCACCTCAACTTATGCATAAAACCTGTCCTCGGTGAATTGTTATTCACGCTTGGTGACAAAGGGTCAAGTGTATCGGCCATATCTAACCTCGTCACTGGAATAAAAAAGTATTTTATCATGCATTTGATATTAAAGTAACCCAAGATAAGAACACTTTAAGTCTAAGAAGAACTGCTTCTCAAATGCAGGTATCGGAATGCATCTATAGGGGCTTGTTAAGAGTTTACAATACAACGAGTAATAATATTCCTAGCGAAGTTTAAACATAAAGAAAATAGCTAGAAGAGCGAGCAACAGTTACATCAAAATGATTTACTTCACAGAAAATTTGGGTACAAATTAGAAATATGAACCAACGTCGATCGACGCAGTGTCAGGGCCACAGAGCAATTATTCTTTCAGGATAAAATAGAATCATACAGATGGAAACATATGGAGAAAATTATTTACATCCTTACCACAGTCTCTTATGGAATTTCAAACTTTCTAAATATTAAACTTTTCTTTTAAGGTTGATCAGAAATAGAAAACCAATTTTTACTGTTAAATCAGTAAACAATCTATCTTCGAACATCAAATATGTGTTATCACCAAAACTTCACTGAACAATGCAATATTTGAACAGTTTCTAAGATCATTTGTTGCATGAATCATAACAATAACAAAAAACACAACTCACATATTTCCGTATTCTGGTCAAATAATAATTGAAACTCTAATACAGCTATAATAATAGGATGTGCTAGTAAATCATTTTTGTATTTTTACATATCAATATTAATTAGGAACAATCAGAAATCACAATAAAAACTTCAGCAAACATTTACCGTTCATCACTCAATGCCAAATATTTTTGTTGGCTAACATTGCCAATGTCAATTATTCAAATTCCCCAAAAGTTGAAATCACAATTTCCTAAATATCTAAAAAAGAAAGACCTGTTTCCCCTCAAATTCAGCACATGCTTAACACAACAAGAAAGTGATTTGCAATGAAACATTAAAAAAAAACAATATTATGTCTTATGTACAGTCTCAGTATATAGTATCTTATCTATGATGTACAGTGTGTGTCAAACTTTTTGGGCACTCTGAATGTAACTGAGCAGAACACAAATTTAGGTATAAACACTTATTATATTATATGTGTAACATCGAGACAAATTAAGATTTAACAGATGCCAAGTTTAGATTACAGTAATAATGGTTTAACTCTGTGTTGTGTTAATCTCTATTATGCATTAGCCCAAACTTATGGCTATATTCGGAGTGGCTAGAAAGATTGACAAGGACTATAGTTGATGTAAAGATGTTTAGACTAGATTGACGTCTATTTGAATGCACAGTTAAATGTTGAAAATTTTACAGCTGTGTAGTTTCCGATTTTCTAGATATATATAAAACGGGAGCCTTTTTACAAAAAAATAAATAAAACATTAGTAATTGAATTTAAAATAACGCTACCAGTTTAGGTCCCCCTCGGCAGCGGCTCAAACCTAGGTCCGTTCTCTCGGCGTGGAATCCTTGAGTGCGCTGCTCGCGCGATACAGTGACACAAAATCTTACATCACTGCGACAACATTACACATATCACCTCCACACACTTGCACACATACACATGAAAGTGGAAGGGTTTTATTTTTTTCCCTTATCAAACTGAAATAGTTTCGAAAATTATCCGATACGAAATATACTTAGTCTGATCATAAATACTGTTACTATTAAAAATAAACAAAATATTACATTTGAATTTGGAATCTGTCATTTTTATATGATTATTCATTGTGTTTTCTCATTTGGCGCCGATACATTGTACAATATTTTGCGATATTAAAATGGAGTGGGATGATAAAGAGAACCAAATCTCTGTGATTGCATTACACAAAGTAGGTATGAAGCCAAATGCAATATTTAAATCTCTCCATACGCTTGGTATTAGTAAAATCTTTGTGTGCCGGGCTATTAATAGGTACAATGAGACCTCCTCTTTTTGTGACAGAAAAAGATCTGGCCGTCCACGTAGTGTAAGTACGAAAAAGGTTGTCAAAGCAGTAAGGGAAAGAATTCGAAGCAATCCTGTCCGAAAGCAAAAGATTTTATCTCGAGAGATGAAGATAGCACCTAGAACCATGTCGCGTATTTTAAAAGATGACTTAGGACTTGCAGCCTATAAGAGACGTACTGGACATTTAAATTAACTGATAATTTAAAAAAGAATAGGGTGGTAAAATCGAAACAACTACTGAAGCGGTACGCAAAGGGAGTTCACAGAAAATTTTTGTTTACGGATGAAAAAATTTTTACAATTAAGCAACATTTTAACAATCAAAACGACCGTAATAAGCTCAAAGCTCTAAGGAAGCTTCCCAATTAGTCGACAGAGAGCAACGTGGGCACTATCCGACTTCAGTGATGGTTTGGTGGGGTATTAGCTATGAAGGAGTGACTGAGCCATACTTTTGTGAGAAAGGTATCAAAACATCAGCATAAGTCTATCAAGACACCATTATTGAGAAAGTAGTGAAGCCCCTTAACAACACCATGTTCAATAACCAAGAATGGTCCTTCCAGCAAAACTCGGCGCCGGGTCATAAAGCTCAGTCTACGCAGTCTTGGTTGGAAACGAACGTTTCGGACTTCATCAGAGCTGAAGACTGGCCGTCGTCTAGTCCCGATCTTAATCCGCTGGATTATGATGTATAGTCAGTTTTAGACAGTACGGCTTGCTCTAAACCCCATGATAATTTGGAGTCCCTAAAACAATCCGTACGACTGGCAGTGAAAAATTTTCCCATGGAAAGAGTACGTGCTTCTATTGATAACTGGCCTCAACGTTTAAAGGACTGTATTGCAGCCAATGGAGACCACTTCGAATAAGCTTTTTATATTTTAAATTGTTTTATATTTATGTATTAAAGTAACACACCGTAAAAGTAATAAATGTTATTTGCAATAGAATTTTTTTTTCTGTGTTTCAGTATTTATGGCAAGACTAGGTATATATAAGAGTTGTAGAGGTATGTATGCTTGATACACATATATGTTTCAACAACTCATATAAGTATGAATAGTTTTGCATGTATCAGGCAACAGCCCAAGCCAAGGTGTGCCGTGCACCCTTGAGCTAGTTGTCAAATAAAATCGATTGAGTGCCTTAACCGCTCGTCTTAGTAGTCCGGTGAAGCTGACCTTGCTTAGGTTAGCGTAGGCCGGAGGGGATCTCAGGGTGGCTGAGGCGGAGGAGGAGTAAACCTCGGTAAAAAATCAATCTCGGGGTGGCGGCGGAGCTGCTTCGCTGTTCCGCTGCCAGCCGAACCCAGGGGGAAAGGGGTGGGGGCCCTGGACTCCCATTGCACGGGTTCGGCGAGCTGGGAGGCAGTCTCACAACCGGGCTGCCTCAGTCGGGTGTGGCGCGGGAAGCGCCTGCCGCCGGGGGTGTTGCGGAGCTTGCTAACGCAACCCCGGGACACTCCCACAGTGCGGCGTTGGTTGTCGTGGAGTTTTAGCCGCCGTATGGCACCACCCCTGCGTGGCAGCACAAAGGCTGGTGGTCGGTTCAGGTCGGACTCTCCCCCGGGGGCCTGACAGTCCATGATGGATTTTCTCTCCACGTTAAAAAAAAAAAAAAGAAAAAAAAAGGTCAGCTAGGCAGTCAGTTCGAAAAAACAAATAACGCTCTTTTTAATGGAGACTATGACTAAAAAATTAATAAATCAATTTTATAGATTTTTGATTGCACAGGAGAAAGAGAGTTTAAAATATTGAAGTATATAAGAGAAGTGCGGCTTTCGATGTTTCAGTAGATATCACGAAGAATGGTTTGCTGATTTGTCACTGTCCGGAAATACGTTACATTTCAAATATATAGTTCTTACTTTATAAATATGTTTCACGTACATGTAAATATCAATGTATTTTGTAGTCCGGTGAAGCTGTTAAGGCCTAGCTAGGCCAATAGAGTAATCAGTTCGAGAAAAAAAATCAATGTATACCTACTAATAAATTCATAGATATGTATATATAATTCGTGAAGTCATTGTCTTTTATACCATCTCCTTGGTGTCTTATTTCCTTTAATGAATGAAATTTTAAATAACAATGAGATTTCTCAAATGCTTCTTTCATTGCCATTAAATATACTATCTACATATTTTGTTTACAGGTGATTTCGATTTCTTATTTATATTTTAAAAATTATTTATTATTATAGTTGACAATGCAACGGAAGTCCGTTACGGCAATATGGCGTCACGTTTCTGTACCAACCGGTTAGATAATAATTAAACATAACCAAAACTTCTATTAAATCATAATTAATTTAATTCGTTACTTATCATAGTAATCTGTTCGTACTTTTCTATATTTTATCTCAAAGAGTTGCTAATAATATTTCCTGTGTTACTTCAGTTCCGAATGAGCTGATAGATGGCATTACAGATAATGAAGCTTTCATTTTATTTGTAACTTACTTATATTGAAACAAGATGGCCTATATACATAATTAATTCTATTGTATGATTTTTATTTATTTTTTTTATTTTTTGATTGATTTGTTTATAAACTGTTTATTGAGAAAATCAAAATTATTTAAAAAGTTTTACTTCAATCGCGTGTGATGGGTACACGCACTCATTTTTCTTCAAAGAAACGGTTTCTTTTAACTGTTTCTAGTTTCTTCGTGACAGCATTCGAAAATACAGTGATCGACGCAGTATTTGAACATAACTACTACTGAGCTATTATCAATATAGACTTATTAATATTTTTTAAGTTTGCATTTTCAAAAGACAATACTGAAAACTGATAGCGATCTTTAAAGTTTAGATCACAGTTTGTTGTTTTGACACAAGTTACATTCAACATCGAGATTATGTTAATTCAGTATTAAGCAAGTTCACCTTCTTTATTCAGTTTATATTATTATGGTGTTACTGAAATTGTAATTATTGCATACAAAATTATAATAACTCTTACGCACTCTTATTGATTAATCAGTTTTCCATCAAAAGGAGATTTCACCACCCACCATTTCACATTTATTGTTTTATGCAAAGTACCTAAAGTTCAAAACTAGGAATATTCAAAATTTAAAGAAGTAAGTACCGATTTCAGATATCGATACTGAGGTCCTAATTACTTTTTATCAAACTATCGACCTCATAACTATCGAAAAATCATATTGTGTGGTAAAATATTAGAATTCCCTAATTTTTACCACATATTGACAATACCCACGATAAAGGTTCGTCGTAGTTTGGGAAATTCTCTACAAAGTGGTAGCACTGAAATGAGTTTATCATGTCGTGAACAGAGTATCTTATATTACTTGTACGACTAATAGTCTGTGTCTTATATAAGTCTTACTTTGCGTTCACGGAAGAAAGAGAAGTTTGTTCCGTGACTTGCTATATTTGTAGTAATTGTTACAGGTAAACCACATTCGGTATTAAAATTTATGAATAATCAGTATACCCAGCAACCTTCTGTAACTGTATTTTTTTAATAATTGTCAATTGATATCAATAATTTCCGCTATTAAAGTACTGTGCCTCCTCCGCTAGGACACAGTATAAATAATAGGTCTTTACCTATGAAATTGCAGTTCTGCAGTACTGGCCATTTCAAATCAAAATAATTTTTGTTTGGCTAAGAATTCTAATTTCAAATTAATTTTATTTTAAAAACATGGAATTCTTTTCCAAAAGTAGTCATTTGTTTATTGATTAGTATTACATTTTCATCACATTTCAATCTTTTTTGTCATCATGGATACGTTAAAAATTCGAGTAATTATGGAATATGAGTACCGTCGTGGCAGCAACGCGGCACAAGCGGCACGCAACATCAACGACGTTTACGGAGCTAACACTACAAACCAACGCACCACCTGTTATTGGTTTGCTCGCTTCCGTTCTGGGAATTTCGACCTGAAAAATGATCCTCGCGGTCGTCCGAAGACTTTGGACGACAATGACGAATTAAAGGCGATTGTGGAAGCTGATGATACACAATCTACGGCTGAATTAGCAGCAGCATTCGACGTTAGCGTCAAAACAATATTGGTCCATTTGCGTCAAATTGGCAAGGTAAAAAAGCTTGAGAAATGGGTTTCCCACGAACTCAATGATCGCCAGCGCGAAGTACGCGTCGAGACGTGCCTTGCACTGCTCAACAGACACACGAATGAAGGAATTTTGAACCGCATTGTTACCTGCGATGAAAAATGGATTCTGTTTGATAACCGCAAGCGCTCAGCAAGTTGGTTGGATCCTGGTTCAGCACCTAAACAATGCCCTAAACGAAAACTTACCCCTAGAAAAGTGATGGTCACTGTTTGGTGGTCTAGCGCCGGTGTGATTCATCACAGCTTCTTACCAAACGGGGTGAGCATTACTGCAGATGTGTACTGTGAAGAACTGAACACAATGATGGAGAAGCTGGCACATCTCCAACCAGCATTGGTCAATCGCTCGTCTCCGCTGCTCCTGCACGACAACGCGCGACCTCATACTGCACAGCAGATTGTCTCCAAGTTGCAAGAACTGGGGTTGGAAGTTCTCCGTCATCCGCCCTACTCACCAGACCTTGCGCCTACAGACTGCTACTTTTTCCAGAATTTGGATAACTCCTTGGCGGGAAAAAAATTCAATACCCGAGAGGCAGTACAAAATGCCTTTTAAGAATTTGTTGCCTCCCGTCCAGCCGATTTCTTTAAGAAGGGCATCAATAAATTGCCACTGCGTTGGCAAAGATGCATTGATTGCATGGGTGATTACTTCGATTAATACAAATAAAAAATACATTAAAAAAATTCGTTTAAATTTTTTCATACAAAACGGCAATTTTATAGGTAAAGACCTAATATAAGAGACAGTACGGAAAGTATCTAAGACGATCGAAACCGGCACACTTACACAAACATGCGCCTCGACGAGACCCCTAAGCGGTTGTCACGGTGCTGTCCAGTGTACCTTTTAAAACCTCTCTTCGATGCGCATGTTTGGGTGAGTGTGCCGTTGTCGAGCGTTTGTAGGTAGTTTTCGTACTGTCTCTTATATTTATACTGTGGCATCCTAGGAAGTAATATTTTTCTGTGATTTCATTGACTTTTTTTTTATATCATAGGAGGCAAACGTACAGGCGGATCACCTGATGTTAAGTGATCACCGCCGTCCATAGACACTAGCAACACCAGGGGAGTAGCAAGTGAGTTGCCAGCCTGTGTTTGTGGGAAAGGGTAGGGGGAATGGGGAGGTGGGACTCCAGCACTCTCACTCATGGCACGGAATCATAGTACTGAAGAAAAAGAACAAATTACCAGGCATAGACAAATACGGTTCCCAACGATTTTGACGTTTTACCCACCCTCCCTCATCCCAAGCCGCACACCCCTGTAAATTTTTATGTTAATAATTAGCAAGTCTGCCGCCATTACAGTTTTGGTAGTGATCGAGTGAAATTACGTCGAGTTCGTCTCCGT
The DNA here is from genome assembly GCA_036509395.1 of Antheraea yamamai. Taxonomy (NCBI): domain Eukaryota; kingdom Metazoa; phylum Arthropoda; class Insecta; order Lepidoptera; family Saturniidae; genus Antheraea; species Antheraea yamamai. The sequence continues at coordinate 12,601,399 of AP028450.1, forward strand.
GCTTATCGTCTCACAATCAAAATTGTAAAGTTTGGTTGCAATAAACAGCTAAACCATGCGAAATTATTGTTGTGTTCAAAATTGTGCAAGTAAGCGAAGGATTGTTAGGTTGCACCGTTTCCTAAAAAATGAGATAGGACTCAAGTGGTTGCAGTGTATATATGGGCCTACAGATAAGCAATTTTTTTTACAGTACCTATAGCAACATTTTTGAATTCTTGACGATTTTATTTAATGAAATATTAAACTCTTTATTTTGGTAGAACTAGTCTTCTGGCATAATTTTTTTTTTGGACTTGTAGATGATTGTGTAATTAATGAATGTAATAAAAACTGAATAATAAATATGGAAATGAAAAAACTAATTTTCTTTTATTTCTCAAATATTCCCAATATTATGTCATTTAGGTTTTTATCACTGAACATTATTTTAGGTGCAAAACTAATTTTAAATCGATAAGAGGAACGTTTTGTTATTGCTTAGGTAAATTCTAAAGATACAATAAAAATGACTATAAGTATTTATCTATGGAATTTTTTTCGCCTTTGCCAAAAATGAATTGACGAAATAAAAAAAAGTGAACGTCAAAACCAAAAGTGCCCGCTCGTGATTGGTTGTATGAGGTTTCCCGTCTGATACGTAGTATCCTCTTAGTAGTCTGTGCTCTCACTGAACGAATGAAAGGCAACAATGCAAGCACTGTTAGTTCATGTGGGTGTTTCTGTGTGTGTCAGGTGGTAGTACCCTGGATGACTTGACCCATTCATGCCGAAACCAGTAATAGCTTCAGCGTGGCTCTACCACATACTAACAAATAAGTAAATTCCATCCATAGAATTTGTTGTTGATTTTATGTAAACCATAGTATTTGTAAGGTACAAGCGCTCTTTCTCCAAAAATATTTTATGGATACTACCAGTCATTATTTTAAATAACCATTTAATTCAATAATAACTCTCCTGACTTGTAAAAATTTGTTTGAAACAGCTTACCAAAATTATATATTAGTGAAATAAAAAATGTTTGATTCTTAGTGTAATAGAAAATACAATCATAATAGAAACGTAGTCCGGCGTAGCTCTTAAGACCTTGCTAGGTCAATAGCGTAATCTGGTCGAAAAAAAATAATAACAGAAACAGAATTAATAAAGTTCTCATAAAGTAATCTATACTAATATTATAAAGGTGGATGGTTTGTTTGGTTGAACACGTTACTCACAGGTACTGTTACTGGTCTGATTTGGAAAATTCTTTCAGTGTTATATAAGTCATTTAATGAGGAAAACTAAGACTAATAGAAGCGGACCAACAAGAAATAATGTTTCAAAATTGGGGTGTTATTTCCTTTTGAGAGCCTCCGCTAACGTGTACCGCTTCCGCATTAGCCCATAATTACTATTCCACATGGACAATGTCATGGTCAGAAGCTAGTATAGAATAATTAGAAATTTATTACATTATGTACTTATACATAAAGAAAAAAAAAACTGAAATATGTAGAAAACTTTATTACACACAGTATGTAATTACCCCAAATTAATTTTGAATGACAAATTATTTTTTACAGTTTTATACATATTAGTCTGTGTAACAATTTTCAGATTTATAAATGCAGCTAAAAATATATTTAAGCACTAACAGTAACTATGAATTAAAAGTTATATAGACACAAAAGGAGCAATATTCAGTGTCATTGAAAAAGGTTTAGATAATATTTTCATTAACAAAGCAGGCTACAGTTACTATTTATAAGTTACAAGTATTCTTAACAGTAAGGTTTATTGTTGTACATTGAAGGAGAGAATTTGTGAATATTTTCTAAAGGTGGCAACCATGATATGGAGCTTCTAATGGTGTGATTGATTATCAGACTTCACATTTAACATCATTGTTGTATAAATAATGAAAACAAAGATTTTGTCTTCTTTGTCTTTTATATGCCACATATAATAATGTATGCATTAAGATGAAAGTTATCTTTACTTATGGAAAATATTATAACTACTGCTTAATTACAATCTATACTATAATAAAACTGTAGCAAGGTCAAATCTGTACATTAAATATTTTTTGAAAATTTTTATCGGGGTAGACTTTGTTATCGATATAGAAGCCAAAAATAATCTTTTTACAATTTTTGTCTGTCTGTCTGTCTTTCTGTCCCTGTGAACACGCATCACGCTGAAAGTTATGAACCGATTTTAACGAAACTTGACACAGTAATAACTAATATTCCAAGGTTACATTTAGGATACTTTTTGTCCCATAAAACGAAAGGGGCTCTCCAGGAAAACGAAAAACAAAAAATTGTATTTAACGTAACTAGACTTTTTTGCGACACCTTAGTACGAGAGCCAGCAACGTTGGAAGAACGAGAATTTTAGAGAAGCTGGTTCTTTAATATGAAGATATATTATGCCCTTCCAAACAGGATTCAGGATACCTGGTAGCCGGTTAATATTGTGTTTTTTAATGCGCATCACACTTTTACAGGTCAAAATTTTGATTTATAATTAATATTAGGAAAAAAAAAATTCGGTTACATTTAAACGCTATTAAAAACATGAGTTTATCACTGCCAGACAATTTTGTTATTGAAAATAATGTGCCCGGTGATATTCTTTATAAATAAAATAATTCATTTCAAACTATTTTATTTTTTCCATTGCAAACAACATATTTCATTTTATTAACTATTATGATATTAAGATTTCACCGTGAACACTAAAAAACAACGATAAACGTAGACATACGACTTGAGACTGACGTTATCTTGAATACATGCGTCTATAACAGGCGCTTCCACAATTATCGCTATCTTTATCATACATAAAATGAGGTAAACATATCAATGCAGTTGCAGAATTTAGCTTTAAGTTTCTAAACGTTTTCAAAGTATTAGCCGGTTTTAATTGGGGTGTTCATCCATAACATTTAGTTCGTTTATACTTCAATATTACACGCAGTCGAATTGACTATGCGAGCTTTCTTTATGATAGTAGTGCTCAGGTTAACCTCTATAAACTTGAAAAAGTCCAAAACCAGGCCATGAGAATTATCGGGGGTTTCATTAAAAGTACTCCAATCTATGTTATGGAAAGCGAATTGAGCATATGTCCGTTACATCTTAGGATTCTATTTAAATTTAAGTCATTCGAAAAAAACCAACTAACCAATGTATCAGAAGAACTGTCCACCCCTTTCCAATCACTCTATTGGCGTAAAAGAAAAATACCATTATTAGTTTCAATTTTTTCTCAATATAAAAATACTCCAATTCAAATAAGTATAAAACATGAAATGTTCACTTTACACACCTGGGTCGATAACATTGATTTGCACAATATAATTAAAATAAATGTAGATGGTATTTGGAAGCCAAAGCGTCAATATGATGTTCTTAAAATAAAAGATATTTGTCTTCAATATATAAATAAATATTATCAAAATATTGATAAATATACACTGACGGATCTAAAGCTGGGAATTATTTAGGAGCCGCATTTTTTGAGTCAAATTCCAAAACTTTTATGAAATTTCAAATTGATGAAAATATTTCTATTATGCACACTGAATTGATAGCAATTGCAGAGACCTTCTCATCTGCCCAATCAACTGAGTCCATTAAGATTGTTATTTTATCATATTCAAAAAGTGCTCTTCAACACATAGCTCGATGTACCTCGACTTTTCGAGAAATACCGATAGCCTACACTATTTTGAAGCAATTACTAGATTTCAAAGCAAAGAACAAAGTAATTGTTTTACAATGGATCCCTTCTCATATAGGTATAACTGGGAATAAAAGAGCTGATCTTTTAGCAAGAGAAGGATCCTCCGAAGGTGCTCCTATTAATATTTTACCAACTTACTTGGATGTATGCTCAGTATTTAAAAATAGCTGTTACTCGCATTGGAAGGAATACTTTGATGAGCGTTCTAAAACCAAACGGAATATGGTACAGAACGATTCAGCCACATCCCTTACGGTCACCATGGATTGATGACAGTACGATTTGCCGTCGGGAAGCAATCACAGGAATGAGATTACGCTCAGGACACACCCCATGTAAAAAGTTCGCCTACCTGATGCGTAAAGTACTATCACCACTCTGCCAGAGTTGTGAGCTCATCGATGATGAGCACCACATCCTGGCAGAATGTGTTCGAAGTGTAGATATTAAATCTTGGCTTAATGCTTCTGGTTCGTTCCACACTGGTTTGTACAATTCGTTATTGTCTGACCCCATTTCGAAAGATGCTAAAGAATTGTACAAAATTAATATAAGCTATTGTTAAGTTTATTGTCATTCTTATTGTTATATAGTTGTATGTCATTTAGGCGATATAGTCGCGCAGGTGACTAAGCCTTCATTAAAAAAAAATAACAATAATATTAAAATTACAGCTATCTTAACATGTTTAGAACATACTTATTTTATTTCCAAAAAAATAGCATCGGGCAAATTATTGTTTATAACAAAAATGTCTGGCAATAATAATTTCATGTTTTAGTAGGGTTTCAAACTTAGTAACAAACAATACATTCAAAAATTATATAAAAATCAATATGTTTACCAGTAAAGGTGCAATATGCAGTAATAAACGCAACGTTTACCGGCAGCCAGGTAGCCCGCACGCTGTACGGAAGAACATAAAGATGTATAAAAAACTGTCTTATAGAAAATTTGTCGAAACCATTACTAGCTCTTACACAAATAGTTACAGGCGAGTGACATTTGACGCGTCGTGCTCATATCTTTTTAATATTTATATTTTTCTTCAATACAATGAAGTTTGAAAAAGTTTTAATACAAGTTAAAAATAGTTATGATATCATTCAGTGTTTCATTTATCATTATTTATTTTATGAATATATTTTATCGTTTAATTTACAATTTAACTCATCGACTTGATATTTTATAATGCAAACTCTACTGACTGTATAGTAAACGTCTACAAAAAGGGTAAAAGAACTTCTTTAGAAACTGGGGGTCCATAGACCTCTAAAGTTTTTTTTCACATTATCGCCAATATATGTAGGTTAGTTTTTATTTTTTATTGAACTCAGTAGATGATGCTACGAACGGGTTGTAGGCTTATTTTAAAAGATTTCTCACATACCATCTGGGTATATGTTTGAGTGAGTCCCTTGATAGTTTGGATTCACAATTGGAAACCATAGGTGTGGCTGCAATAAGGTTTTAGGTATATTACAATTTTTCGCGTTTAAAAATACAATTGACACCGGTGATAACAGATTTGGTGCAGACGAAGTTGCACGGGTCAGCTAGTATTCAATAAAACTGTCTAATGACACCTTGATACAGTCAAAGCAAAAAAGAAAACTAGGTTTTTAATTTTTTATTCAGAATATTTTTATGAGATTTTTTTATATAAACAGAAGGAGGTTTTACAATGGTAATGTTACTGTATAATTACATTGCTTTTTTAAATTGTAATAGTTAAAATAATCTATTTCCACTATATTCTATCAAGTGACTCCAACATAATAATACTGTTGCCTCTGATTACCTGAAAAAAAAAAAATAATTGCATAATTTATAAACATTTGTATATTCCTTTTAACATTTACCTGAATATCTAATATATAAAATTCTCGTGTCACAGTTTTCGTTGCTATACTCCTACGAAACGGCTTGACCGATTTTGATGAAATTTTTTGTGCTTATCCGGTATCTATGAGAATCGGCCAACATCTATTTTTCATCCCCCTAAATGTTAGGGGTAGTCCACCCCTAAATTTTTTATTTTATTTTTTAGACAAAATTTTTAATTTCTATTTTTTTATGATACAACATACAAAAATACATACAATCCTCAATTTTCACCCTTCTACGATCAACCCTTATTTTTTTATTTATATGGCAAAACAACGTTTGCCGGGTCAGCTAGTGACTCTATATGGATCTGAGTGTTGGACTGTTAAAGAGACCGATGAATAGTAGATAGTAGATTACATGTGGCAGAGATACCAATGTTAAGATAGATATGTGGTATAACTAGAATGGGTAAGATTAAGAATGAGTATATCAGAGGAAGTTTAAAAATAGCACCAGTGACAGAAGCTGAGGACTAATAGGTTAGCATAGTACAGGCATGCTATGAGGAGAGATAAGTCATGTAATCAGAAAAATTTGGGGTGCGACAGATACAGGAGTAGAGGAAGGCCGAAAAAGGTATAACTGAATTGTGTGAACTGTTTATAAAATCTGTCACATGGTGTGAATAATTAAATCCATTAACACCCAACAAAGGACTGTGGAAAAGGAAAACATGTTATATAGGTCCTACTTAGATGAGAAAAGGGTAAGATAATGACGGTCTCAAGTGTTCAAACACTGCCATGTGCCTGTCGAATGAGTATCCTTGAGAAAAATTTTCGAGCTCGAATTTTAAAGTTACAATATTTCATTATCTATATGCAATAAAAGTAATATTAAACTTATTAATATGTAATAATAGTAATTATATGTGACAGATTTTCAATTTTTTCTATATAAACAAAATTGAGAGATTTAATATAATATAGAAAATACTATATTCTATCATAAATTTGAATTTTTTGAATATTTTAATCAGGTTTCATGAGTACTTTACAAATTCTTATAAAAATGGAAATTTCATACAGATAAAGTTTACTTTTTACAGAATGTTAATTGATGGAGCTGGTTAGAAGATAATGTGAAATTGAAACTGTAAGCCTGTAAAATAGCATAGCATTGTCGTAGGTTATGCACAGAGGTGAAGGCCACAGGAGCAATTCAGGTAATGCTCAGAAGACATTTCTCGCCAATATATATAGGATATTTTTTACCTCAACTGGACCCGATAGATAGTGCTGCAATTGGGATTTAGACTTATTTAAGAATATTAGTCACATACCAAGTAAGCATGTCTGTGAGTGGGTCCCGGGATAGGGTGTGGACTAGTAATATCCGTTTTTGGTGCAGAAGAAATCGAGCGTGTCAACTAGTTGTATACATAAGATAGCTATATATTTCAAGGTTCACAAGGCTATAGATCCTAGGTTACCAGACTTTTTTTCTCATAGACCACTTTCAACTTTAGCTGGTTCTAGTGAACCCCCTGCATTTCTACCATATTCCCAAAACATATGCAAGATTTTACAAGTAACAGTTGCTGAGCTTCTTAAAATATTGTCTGCATAGATAGATAAGTGAAGTCAAGCCAACATTTTAATTCTTCACTATTAAAGCAGATAAGTCTTCGTGAATCCCCTGCTTAAGAATTGTGAATCCCCATTATTTTGTCACTCCAACGTAGACTCCCGACGAATCTCCCATTGACCCCCGGGGCTCCACCTGGACCATTTTGGGAACTAAGGCTATAGACTAACCAAAGTTCGTGATAGTCTTTCCTTGCATAGATAAAATATAACAAAGCAAGATTACAAATATGTTTGAAATACAGATTCATAAACGAGAATACATACCACCATCCCAATGTTATTACGTTGACCGTCTTTACATTCTTCCACGGACTCGTCGAGTACTAAATTCATAAAGGGATCAAAACCTCTCAGTACACCGGTCACAGCTCGTCCAGCGTTAAGTTTTATTGACAATTTCTTATCCATAAACCTACAAATAAAGATATTTTTGTTCAAAATGACTACAAATTAATACATATAAACGCATTTCTACTTGATGTACTATATCTATACTTTTTTTTTTACTAAAAACAAGGAAAATAACAAAATAAGGTTATATGGCGCGTGTAGGACGCTATGTATAATTGTACAATTACCGTAGAAATTACTCACTTTTTTAATTCCGGAGGATGTGCTTTAGACATGTTGAAATCTTAATTTATTTATTACCTAAAATCTAAACGGTGTTGTTTTTGATATTATATAGTTTTTTTTGTTTTTATTGTACGCCACAACGCTCACTTCGGCAGTTCGGCGGTACCTTAACGAATGTTGCCAATTCATGGCAAAAGTTTTACTATAAATTTACATTTTATTCTCATAGAAGTAAATTATTATACATCGAACGTTTCTATTGCAAATAATTAATGTAAAATAAATGATAATAATGATCAAGATCAATAATTGTTAATATTGTAGCTACTGAGAATGTCATCCTCTCTGGTAGACTGGCTGAAACTTTTGTACATATTGTAAATAGAATATCGTTCAAACAATTGAACACATATATGAAATGTCGCATGTCTGTATAAATGCCTTTTATAATCATTTTAATACACAGTCTATTTTACACTCTCCAAGTTTTATTATTACGCTGTCCGTTTTAGTCTGGAATGTTCTAGTAGTGAGCCGAAGCTCCTACATTTGGTGACCCCGACGTGATGACCCACCTTCGGCGGTGACAGCAGTGGGATGCGAAGCTCCAACGGAAAATGTTCAGAAGTTAGTTCAGACTTCTACATTTAGTAACGCCGCGTTCCGAGCGCTCTCCAGAGATGATTCCGAGGTTCCTACAAACAGTAACGCCGTCGCCGCGACGCATTTCCGCGCACCAGAGTCTCATCATCCGAAGTCATGCCGAGTTCTACTATCACGCACGCTCACGTGATATTGCCGCCGCACCTACAGTGATGTAACCACGCGGAAAAAACACAGGAAAGACGATGCCAAGTTATGAAACGGTTATTCCTATTCTGTAAACGCAAGCTTATTACAATTTTCACTTGCGAGACTCCTGCAAGACTACGTCGCCGTCACCATGATGCTACTCTCATCGACGGTTTGGCAAGAATGCAAGACGATGCATTTTACCTTGCCAGGAATCTACCAGCGAGGAACGTAACTACCGCATCTAACACATCACTAGGAAGTCGAACAGTCCAACGAGTGCATACGACGCCGTACCACGCACAAAGCAATGGTGTGATCAAACACTGGTACCGTATGAACAGCACTTACAGCTAGACTGACAACAAATACTCGGAGACGATTTTCTTCTATATCATCAGCTGATCGTCGATCTCGAAAGCCGACAGCTTATTGATAGCACGACAAAACTCTCAGTCAAAGTTCCTGCACGCATCTCGGTTCACGAAAGCACACGCAGTATCAACCCTGGATTGTCAAATCGCAACATATTGAATTCCCAGGTACGCCAACATTTACTTCGATGAATTACGTTCGAATCAAAACGTCGAACACTTTATCGAAACGACTGGTCAAACGATACACTGCCGTGCACGACAATACCGCCACATCGCGATGAAATTGTCGAAACGGAACACATGATGAGTCGCGGCTTATTCAGACCCAGCAACTGTCCCTGGTCAAGCCACTTTGTCGCCAAGAAGAAAAACGGAGACAATTCACGTCTGCGGAGACTACAGACTCATTTAGACTACGCATCACTAAAAAAATAAAATTTTTCGTTCAAGCAGATCTTCAGCCATTAAAATATCATTTCCTACATGTCGTCGCTCTCAACAAATCTTCACTACAAAGTACTTCACAGAAGTTTTTGCCCTACAATTGCCTACAAGAGAAGCAACTGTATCCATCGATCGTTTAAAACCTGCCTACGGTTTCAACGAAGTGGATCAACCAAGCACTACTCTAGGCAACGCTACTTCCGAGCCAATCACCCTACAGAAGACACGTTCCGGTCGAAGCATCAAGATGCCGGTACGCTTCGCTTGAGGGGGAATCATGTAGCTACTGAGAATGTCATCCTCTCTGGTAGACTGGCTGAAACTTTTGTACATATTGTAAATAGAATATCGTTCAAACAATTGAACACATAAATGAAATGTCGCATGTCTGTATAAATACCTTTTATAATCATTTTAATACACAGTCTATTTTACACTCTCCAAGTTTTATTATTACGCTGTCCGTTTTAGTCTGGAATGTTCTAGTAGTGAGCCGAAGCTCCTACAATATTAATTACTTATATTTTTACACTTACATACTTTCCTATTTAAAAAACATTAAGTATAATATAAGAAACGACTACATTTTATAAAACAGGTTAAAAACAAAAATTAAATGATTATTCCAGAAATTATTTATATGTGTCACTATATTATAATTTTGTAATAAGCATAATTCTTATCCAAGTTTATCGTTGAGTGCGGCGCTGAGACGGACACTGCGCAGCACACTCTGTCCCAGTGTGCTGCCTGGGAGTCTCATCGCCGTACTCTGGCTGCGGTGGTAGGGAACGATTCATCGTTGCCGAGTGTGGTTTCGGCCATAATCAGCAGCGAATCAGCATCTCAGAGAAGGAGGCGGCGGACAGGGCCTGCGAGGAAGACTCTCATAGCGGCCTTCTCCACCAGTAAAGGAATGACCAAAGGAGGTGGTGGTATGTTCGCCTCCTTCCACCATCGTAACCGAGCCTGAGGGGCTGGGTCAGGGGTCCATCTCCTCATTGCACAGGTTTGCTGATGAGGGGAGGCGGTTGGTCTGTACTCAGCCAGGCTCCCTATTAGGACGAAGCCCGGCGGTGTATCTCGTCGCGTTGACCGCTAGGGCGGTATGGTAGCTTGCAATGCACGACCCTATGCCACCCGACGGTACACCGTGGGGTTTTAGTGATTACGAGTCTCACACTACCCACTCTCTCTCCCGAGAGGGTTGCATTTCCATGAGGATTTCCTCACGTAAACAAATGTTTATCGTTATTACAGAAATTTACCTTAGCCTCTAATTACATTGTGAACTGGGGGTAAACTACAATAAGTGGTTATTATGGACCGGTTTAAATACTAAGAAAGATGTTATTTTCTTAAATACAATAAACTCTAAAAAGTTTTTATAGTATACCCCGTCCTTCTGATTTTAAATCTTTGCTTTTATATGTGTTTTCTATACCCACTCTCTCTCCCGAGAGGGTTGCATTTCCATGAGGATTTCCTCACGTAAACAAATGTTTATCGTTATTACAGAAATTTACCTTAGCCTCTAATTACATTGTGAACTGGGGGTAAACTACAATAAGTGGTTATTATGGACCGGTTTAAATACTAAGAAAGATGTTATTTTCTTAAATACAATAAATTCTAAAAGGATTTTATAGCATACCCCGTCCTTCTGATTTTAAATCTTTGCTTTTATATGTGTTTTCTCCGTTTGTCTATACTCTGGCCAATTTTATAACTAGTAACAAAATTAAACTTTAACATGTCTAATACTAATTATTATGTAAATTTATATTTATTTATTTAAGCATGATATCTATCGTATTTGTCCTTGGTTATTACGCTGGCCTAATCAGGAATAGCAAAATTATACAATTAATATTTAATACTACCTATAAAGTGACTCTTCCATGACTAATTTGACACTGGCAGAATTCGTATCAACGAGACACCATTATTTAAATGTAGAAGTCGAAGGGTTTTGTAAATTTCAAGTTCAAGTTTTCGAAACTCTATATTTTTACCGGAATGTGTAAATCCCAATTAATTTGAATGTTAGATACTAAATATCAAGTACATTATTTATAAATTCTGAAAAGCTTACTTTATTATCCATTTAATATTATTTAAAAAAAGTATTTTTCTTTTTAAACACGTAGATATTATTATTTCTTTTATATAAATTGGTGCACATTTTTAATTAAGTCTAATATTAATTTTATAAAATAAAACGTTTCCACCTTTCTTTTTTTGTTCTAAGTATTTTCTTGTATGTACTTGGTATCCCCAGAAAATTACGTCAAAATTTTATTTACGAAACGACTAGAGTGAATAAACCAAAAATGCCATTTAAAGTATACATACTGTCGTATAAAAAAAATCTTTCTTAAATGTATAAAGAGCAAATTAAGTAAACGACTGCTGATGTATGCACTTATTTGTGTAATTAGTGTTTGTTTTCCAAAGAGGTTAGAAATAAATAGTTTTGTAATTATATTTTAATAACAGGTGTATGTTTGTGCATACATAGTAAAAGAGAAGTATTATTATTACTGTAGTATTTGAACGCATGTTTATGAGTAAATATTGAGTGTTGCTATGTTAAAATAAATAAATTGATTTGCAATTTTTAATATTAATTCTAGTTGAACTAGGTACGTATGTTTCTATATCAAAATTAAACGTTATTTGCAATAAATATATCTGTATCGATCTGGGGACATTTGCATTTACAGATTTATTTTACAACTGAAAACAAGTCCCAGAAGAAATATTGCCATTCTAAAAAATTATATCATCTATAAAGGTATCAAGTTTGGAGAGTTGTTGAGTTTTTTAAATATCAATACATGTGACCGATATGAAATTTTGTTGGGTTATAGTCATACCTTTATCACACATCAAAGTAGAATATGTATAACCAACAATACAATAGCAACAAGTTAGACAGCTGGGAGGATGGATGTTATTGAGATAAGCGTCTCTTTCTCAAGTAAATAGTTACAATTTGTTTTGTAATTATGAATGTTTACTATATCTAAGGAATATATATTATCGGTGTGAAAGTTTGTGTTTGTGTTTTGTTCAAAAATGGATGAATCCGGGATTGATATGGGATTTGATCTCGCATCTCTTCTGACGAACGATTTTAGTGTCGACCAGAAGATATTGGAGGAGATGACTGCGGCCCAACACCACCAGGATTTCATGTTCTACGAGCTGAAGTCAAAAGCAGTACCGATAACTGAAAGGTTAGTGGACTTTATAAGAAAATCTCGGTAACTAAAAAAAACTTGAACGTGCGTTGCGTTGTAGCGAATGTTTCGCAAATATTTTTAGCACATTATTATGAGGAACAATTTCACCGAATACAGATCGCCCGCGACCCTGAAAACTGGACTTGGCAAAGCAACATGTCTTGTTTATCAATGCTTTATACAGTTTCAAAGCAATACCCTCATTTATTTTTTTTAATTAAATATCATTACTGCATACTATAGAAAGTTTTTATATATAATTTAAATTTAGAATTTGGATATTTTGCCTACAGTCTGTGGTTTTTTTAAAATACACTTTATAATACATACGTGATCGCAATTTTGATATTGTTTTGGAGCGTAAAAGTTTTCCCGCCAGTTTTATATTATCCAGGATGCGCATTTTTATCTTCGAACAAACCTTTTTGTATATAAACGCTATGACTTTTGACATTATTTAGATTATAACATGGGAAGCTGATAATGAAGTCTGCTATTACTTTCAAAATTGACCTCCTTAGCGATGCGTGCACCTCTAACGCCGAGCCATCAACGGCTATCAGCTACGTTGAAATTCGACTCGAAACGTCATAAATTATGGCTAGTGCATCGTTTATTTTGCATACAAATTTATGTATATAGTATTTAAATGCTCACATAATATTATTTGATATGCTGATTTATTTAATATTTATAGCGCTGTAATGCTTGTGAAACATCTAAATAAATGTACGCACAAAAATACTAAACAGAAACCGCGCGCAACGTAACTCTCTCGTTCCTTTTTTATTATTGGTAACGTTTGATAACTTGAAAGAACGAGACAGATATAGTTGGTCTGGTTTACATCGCGCCGTACACATGTAATTACACGTAGACAATTATTGATGTAAAATTTCTAAAAACATTGCAATTTATTATATAATTTAGTTCACTAATAATCATTTTAATTAAAAAAGCGATTTACATATTTAAGGTCATTGCTGATTTGTTCATTAAATTTCTACTAAAGCTAACTTTACTAGAAGTGTAGTTCCGGAACCTTAGTTTTATAGCGTACAATTATATGCTTTTCGTCTGATCTAGTACGTACTTATATATCGTTGTTAGTATTCTTCATTGAACTTAAAAGAATAAAACTTGGAGAATTTATTTCACAAATTTTGTTCAACTTTGTTATTTGATGTAAACTTTGATACATACATAGCTGAAAATATGAATTGATTATATTTGTCACCAGCTGACGAAGACTGCTAACTTGTGGCGTAGTTTTCTAAAATATGTATTCACACTAGCTATATCTGTGGCTTCGCTCGCGTTTGTTATTATTTGTTGCAATTATTGTTTGATCTCATAAATAGTTGAATTGTTGCGTAAAATAATTATTATATTTACATTATATCTAGTTATTTATTATGAGGTCATTTTAGGGTTATTGGGTTAAAGATGGTGGTAGTAACGATTCTATTGTAAATATTCGTCCTTATTCACTTCTTATTAAACGTTTCGCCGTCAAGTTATGAACTGTGGGAATGAAACAATATGAATTTACATATAGATTACGTAAATGCAGGATGGGATTTAAGGAAGGGAAAAATGTTTCAGCACCACTTTTTCACGTGGGAGATAGCGAAAAATATAAGTATTGATATCTCTTTAAGCCCTCTTTAATTTTATATTTACTAAGAGAGTGACTTTCCCAACTACTCCTCTTGGTTCCTTGTGTCTTTTCCTATATTGTTTTTATTTGTAGATTATTTTTATTCTATAATGCTTACATATTCGTTAATCCCTAATTATCATTTACATTCTTAACTACATACTATAAAATAAAGTTCTCTGTCACGTCTGTATGTCTGTCTGTTCGCGATAAACTCGAAAACTACTGAACGGATTTTCGCGCGGTTTTCACTAGTAGATAAAAAGATTAATGAGGAAGGTTTAGGTATATAATTGGTCCGGTTTGTTTATATTATCAGGGGAGACAACGTCTGCCGGGCCCGCTTGTATATATATACATTTTAGTTGTAGTCGTTTCTATTTTTATTTATTTACATTCTATACTTATAGTCAGCTAGGAATTCCATTTGTCAGTCCTCTTATATATTTCTACTATCGGGCCCGGTGGACGTTGTCTCGCCTTGAGAATAAAAAAAAATCCTATACGATAATCGCAGCGCCTACCTTCCAGGTCCAATTGTGAATCTATACCATTCTTGAATCAAAGAACACACAAAAAAAACATCAAAATCTGTCCAGCCGTTTAGGAGTTCAGTCACATAGACACGGACAGAAGAAAATATATATATACTAGCGGGCATGGCAGACGTCCCGCCCTGATTAAAAAAAAAACCTGGACAAATTATATACCAAAACGTTCCTCGTGCATCACTTTATCCACTGGAGAAAACCGCATAAAAATCCGTTCAGTAGTTTTTGAGTTTATCGCGAACAGACAGACAGACAGACGCGGCAGAGGACTTGGTTTTATACTATGTAATGATTAAGATTTTCATATACATGCATCATATTAGCACGTCTGGTGTTCCATTTCCTGGTCAGACGGTGGTTGGTAACTAAGCGATTAGGTAGAGGTCAGTAGCCGAGTGGGTTACGACAACCATGTACGTGATAACAAACTCGTCATAGTGACTGTTTTTAGTTTGTAGTTTTTCGGAATTGGAACGGAAACGGAAAAAAACGGTTTTTTTTCTAACTGACTACGCTATTGGTCTAGCAAAACCTTTACAGCTTCACCGGACTACTGAAAAATCGTCCATTTTCATACAAACTTTTATCCACTTTTTCACCGTCTTACTGATTAATTTGGAAAAATCTATTAGTGAACATCTACTGCAGTGATACTCAACCTTTTTTTAAAACGGGCCACAAACACTTTTCACTCATGGTGTCGCGGGCCGCAAACTTTAAATACAAGTATTTAGGTATTAAATAACAAAAACGTAATTTCAAATTAACAACGTATTAAGGTAGTAAAAAATGGTCGCCCGTTTTATTAGATCTTATATCATAAGGATTTAAGTGTTACCTAGGATTCATTTAATTTACTCAGCGTGCTCATAATTTTTCTAATGGATACGAAATTTAAAATATGGTATAATCGGGTGGGTCAACTACAAAGACCGGCGGGCCGCGTACGACCGGCGACCCGCAGGTTGAGTATGGCTGATCTACAGTATAAAGGAACCAGCATTTTAACGGTCCAGTGGTTTGGTCTGTGCTTTGATATGTCGGTCAGTCAGTCAGATAAATAAAAAGCTACTTAAAAAAAATAGTTCAACTTCTTAAAGGACAGACCCACGGGCAATATATAGCATGCTATAGCTGAAGGATTTCTTTGGTTGAACGTGCTAATCTCAGGGACTTCTGGTGTGATTTGAAAAATTCTTTCAGCGTTAGATAGCTCATTTATCGAGAATATACGCTATATATCATCACACTAAGACCAATAGGAGCGGAGCACCAATAAATAATGTTTTAAAATGTTTTTTTTTTTCTTTTGTGATCTGTTGCGTGTTAGCGTTAGACCAAAGTAACTATTCCACGCGGACGAAATCGCGGGCAAAAGCTATCTATATTAAAAAGATAAACCAGATCGAGTTTCTTGCCGGTTCTTCTCGATGACTGGGTTGTTTTACGAACCTATGGTAGCTGTGACGTTCATAAGCGCTTCTCATGGGCTTAAATTGAATTAAGTATTCTTGATTTCATTCGATTTGATATGCGTACGGTGTCGTTCGTCCAGTTTACCAAGTAGTGAATTATGCTGTTTAAAAAGTGTACAAATGGGAATTTTCTCGTGTGACCAGTGTGACAAAGCAAACCGATTAGCGTAGCGGATAATGACGCACACGTCTAGAATTATTGGCATGGAAACAAATATTGGCAGTAAAATAACAAATCAGAACAAAAACTATATTCCACAAAATTAACATTACGTTTCGTTGCGACGTACGTATAGTATGGTCGTATGAGAACAGGACAGACAGACGGATCGTATGGAAAAACTATGTTTATTTAATAATTTAAAATATCACGATATAATATCCAATTAAGTGAGTTAATGTCTGTTGTTGCGTAATTGTAAAGTATGCGTTGCTCCCTTATTTCTTTTAAAATTGACAGTTTAACGAGACATTACGACAGTTCAGTCCCATACGTAATGTATTAATATCGTTCTATGTTGGTTTTTTTTTTAATCTTAATTATGTTTAGGGACTTTTATTATAGACTAGCTTCTGCCCGCGACTTCGTCCGCGTGGAATAGATACTTGGGTTAACGCGAACACGCAGCGGAAGCTCTCAAAAGGAAAAAAACCCTTATTTTGAAACATTATTCATTGGTGCTACACTCCTACTGGTCTTAGCGTGATAATATACAAAATATACCCCTTTCTCGATAAATGAGCTATATATAGTACTCAAATAATTTTTCAAATTGGATCAGTGGTTCCTGAGATATGCGTGTTCAACCAAAGTAGTTAAAGAGTACTCTGTCTGTCTGTTTGTATGAACACGCATCACTACTAAACTATTATGTTCAGAATAAAACCTCACAAAGAAAATCATAAAGTATATCCTCGAGAGTAACTTAGCCCTTGTTTCATTAAAACCGGTCCACTCTATCAAAAGTTATTGTAATTTGAATGACGGCTCCAGTTAAGTACGCGAGAAGAGTAGTAATCTATACTATACTAATTTATAAAGCTGGATGGTTTGTTTGTTTGTTTTTTTGTTTGGTTAAACGCCCTAATCTCAGGAACTGCTGGTCCGATTTGAATTTTTTTCCGGTGTCAGATAGCTCATTTATCGAGGAAGGTATATATCACTACGTTAAGACCAATAAGAGCGGAGCACCAATGAATGTTTCAAAATAGGACTTTTTTCCTTTTCAGAGCGTCGGATCCGTGTTAGTTTTAGCCCAAAGTAACTATTTCACGCGTACGAAGTCGCGGGCAGAACCTAGTATTTAATACGTTTATAATATTTTCAGTAGAGTGGTTAACTGTGATGTTAATTATAAAATATTAAAAAACAAAATAATGCTTATGCAGATACAAAACAATTAAATACATCTTTCTTCCATGTTTCTTTCTTTTGTCTAGCAGAGATTGTTATCAATTTAACAAAAGTTCGTCTTTTCCCCTCAAAACTTGGCTCTACTCAGTTTTCTAATGACAATTGAGAGTAGACGAACTGTAAAATTATACACGCTACATTCAAGTTCAAGGACCTTGTCAAGCAGATTTATTATAGGGTGGATCAATATGTGAACGATGGTGACGTCTGGAAATGACGCCAATCTCTGTACATTCACCAAAAATGAATGTAACTATTAAAAATATGTATAATGAAAATCTAAACCAGATCGAGTTTTTTGCCGGTTTTACTCGATGAGTGCGTAGTTTGTCTGAATCGGTGATAGCTTTGACGGTCATGAGCGCCTTCTCAGGGCCTAAATTGAATATTGTATTTTTGATTTTGATTTTGTCGCTCCGCTCGTCACACAGCTAATTACTATAAATTTTCTTAGTAACTAATTTCAGAATATTCGTGCAATAAGATACAATCACCTCTGTGCACGGAGTGTAACAGAGTAGAAAATGTTTATCATATAATTGTGGAATGCGTCCATAATGAAGCAGAAAGGCAAGAGTACTGCCTAACACGTAGTCCGGTGAAGCTGTTAAGACCTTGCTTGGTCAATAGCGTAGTCAGTTCGAAAATAAAAAACTGCCTAACAGTAGGTAAGGATTTACGTTGCGTTGGGGTCTGTAACGGCTTTTGGCTTCACCTTTATCGGATGAAGCCAGGATGCTGTACAGCTTAGCCAATGGTGCTATCAATAGGAGGTAAATAGTGGTTATATGTGTGTAGTATTTATTATATATGCCTTCCAATAAGAGTGGCATGGTCGCTTTGTGACCAAAAAGAAAGCATATATTTTAACACGTCCGTGGTGTACATGCAAGTCATTTATGACCCATCAGACACACGCAGGAGCGTTGAAACTGTAAACATAAAGACATCAAAATAAATCGATTTCGAAATGTCGCGAGATTACCCATACATTGTTGAAGTTCAGCCAATTTGCACAAAGCTGTACACTGTCGTTCGTCTTATACTTACGAGTGATCGGATATTGGCTCGTGCATCAGTTTTTCTGGCAACTTCCATCGAGTGCGGCTTGAAATAAAGGATTGATCGATATTTTCCACATAAATACGTCTTGTACACTGACTCAGGGTTGTCATAGTTTCATGCTGAAACAATTTAC
The DNA here is from genome assembly GCA_036509395.1 of Antheraea yamamai. Lineage (NCBI taxonomy): Eukaryota > Metazoa > Arthropoda > Insecta > Lepidoptera > Saturniidae > Antheraea > Antheraea yamamai. The sequence continues at coordinate 12,620,348 of AP028450.1, forward strand.
AATGGATACTACCTGTTTGCCGCTACTCCGTCTGCATTCGTCATTGTTTTAAATATTCTACTGGCTGATCCCGCGATTCCGTCCGCGTGGAATCTAATGAAAAAAAAAACAGTGACTAATACAATCATTTAAATGTATTAAGTCCATTTACTTATCTACTTTTCTCTCATACTTAAGTCGCGTCCTCATTAAAATTACAGTAACTTTTAATAGAGTGAAGCGATTTTACAGAAACCACGATTAAATGTTACTCGAGGATATGCTTTATGATTTGTTATATGAGGTATTATTCTGAACGCAGTACTTTACCAACGATGTGTGTTCAAACAAACAGAAAGACAAACATTTCTAAGAATGATTGAAATGTATTTTATTACTTATTCAAGATACCTGTTACAATTCTTTTACAAAAATCTATAAAGTACAGACACTTTAGATTTTCATTCTTATTATATGTATTAGATTATTTAATTATTCATTCAGAAATGAATAACAACAGGATGTCCTCTAGTCTATTCAGTAGAGAATAATTCGCGTTAGAAGTTATACTTCTTTGGCGTAACAAGATAAAAATCTTTTCAAAAATTTTATCTTTCGCCTTATTCTAACGTTTGTATAAAAACGACACTAACAATAGAAAAAAGGTATTAAATACATTGAAAGTTTTAATACAAAGAAATACAAACAACAAATACAAAGAAACAAAATGTTGACTATAGCTAACTTCAGGGTGTCGGTTTTTCGTGACGGTGTGCGCGCGCATCGTAAAAATTTACTCTCATCATTTTTCCCTAACGCGCCAAAAGAAAGTATAACTTCAAAAACCTAATTTAAATCCGTCCAGTCGTTTTCGAGTTATAAGAACATTAATGTACAGACAGAGAGTCACGTTAAATTTTATAATAAACTACTCTTTGCTCGTGGTTTCACTCGTGTTATTGTAGATTCGATATATATCTCGGGAACTGTATTTTTTTGGGGATGAAAAGTACCCTATGCCCTAGGCTATTCAATAACCCCAAAAACGTGTGTGCAAAATTTCACAACGATCGGGGGACATGACAGCGTAACGAACAAACTTACATTCGTATATACAATATATTAGTTACAATAATCCATGTGTTATTTTAGTGTATTCTTACTAATATTATATATGCGAAAGTAACTCTGTCTGTCTGTCTGTCGCGCTTTCACGCTTTCACGCCAAAACTACTGAACCGATTTAAATGAAAATAACAATAGGAAATAGAGGATGAAATTTTGTATGGAAATATGTAAGTTTCCGTTCCGGTTTGAAAAATTATTTCAGTGTCGAATAACTCATTTATCGAAGAAGGCTATATATCATCACGCTAAGATCAATAGGAGCGGAGCACTAATGAAGAATGTTTCAAAATCGGGTTTTTGTTCCTATTGAGAGTTTCCGCTGCATGTTAATGTTAGCCCAAAGTAATTATTCGCGGACAGACGCTAGTATACAATATATTAGTTAAGATAATCCATTTGTTATTTTAGTGTATAAACTATAAAAGCTGTAAAGTTTTCACCAAAGTCTGTTGAGTAGTTTTTTTTAATTTTCCAGTCTCTTGCAACTTGCACTCCGCACCTTTTTTTTTGTTTTGTTTCATTTATGATATATGCTAAATGTCATTGTATCTGTAGTTGTTGTAAACACCCAACATCACAAACTATCTAGTTGTGAAACTTATGAAGCCCTCTCTTAATTACCACGTGCTAATTCAAAAGACGCTGATATAGCATACTTAACCCCTATGTTTTGACTATCAAATTTGCGATAACCATTTATTCAGCCACCCAGTGTTTACAGTTTAAGAGATTATAAATAAGATCGATGTACCATTTTGTAATGATTCTCTAGTAAACCTTGCTAAGAATAGATCGTATTTTTTTAAACCTCAGAAGAGGCCACGACTTTTAAGTATCTCATTGATAAAATTGTAAAGGTAAAATTGATACAGCACATTCTATCAACTTGCAGCATTATGCATTGTGTACATTTTACATGTAATATATAGGTATACTAGGTGTGCCCGCGACTACGTCCGGGTGTAATTTCAATTATAAACACGGAGATTAATGAAATTATAGGATTGTTATGTCATCAAATCTATACATATAATAAGAATGTAAATCTAATGTGTCTGTAATTTTAGATTTTTGTGAAAAAAATTTTGCTCGTGTCTTGGAATGAATAATAAAAAATACATTTCAATCATTTTTAGAAATGTCTGTCTGTCTGTTTGTAAGAACACGCACCACTGCTAAAGTACTGCGTTCATGATAAAACCTACCAAGAAAATCATAAAGCGTATCCTCAAGTAACTTTGAAAAGTTATTGCAATTTTCATGTCGACGCGACTTAAGTACGAGAGAGATGGACTTAATACGTTCAGATGATATTAAAGTACTTGACCGTAACTGGAAGCTTTCTATTGAGAGCGGCGTATCCGGTTCCGTCGATTTTAGTCACTTTTTACTACTTTTTATGCCTAGTTTCCGGTCCTGTGGCGTCACCTGGCGGTGAGCGACATTTTAGTTTACTTAAAATGTATCTCGCTGCATCTTAATCATTGGCGTTTGAGTTCCCGTCGAAGCAACTAGTACGCAGCAGCTCTGTCTCTGCGAACGTTGCAGAAAGTTTATATAATAGTGAGAACTATATAACAAATAAGTTTTTGAGTTATAGTGAATAAGTGAATATTTACAAGGACAACCCACCTATTTCGATAATACAAGTAAGTGCTTCGTGTTTTTAATAATTGGATGTGTTACAAAGTGAGTTCAATCGCTTTCACTTACAATTTAATTAGTCATTTGACGATTATACCGAGTACAGTTACCGTTTGTGTAAAATTAATGTGCTTTCGAGTTGAGTCTATAATTAGAAAAACGGTTATACCGTTCGATGTGTGTCATTTACGTGAAAACACGATAGATAGAGCTCATATACTTTATAGGGTGTCGCTTGTATATAACCTGACGCGTGTATATAGCTTTAGGGTTGTCACGTGTATATAACCTTTTTTTTTTTTATATCATAGGAGGCAAACGAACAGATGGGTCACCTGATGTAAGTGATCACCACCGTCCATAGACACTTGCAACACCAGGGGAGTCGCAAGTGCGTTACCAACCTGTGGGGGGGGGGGGGGGGGAAGGGTAAGGGGAGGGGAGGTGGATCTCCGGCGCTCTCACTGACCGAACGAAACGCAACAATGCAAGCACTGTTACTTCACGTCGGTTTTCTGTGAGAGGGTGGTACTACCCCGGGCGAGCCGACCCATTCATGCTGTAATCAGTAATAGTTTCAGCGTGGCTCTACCACTAACAACCTAACCTAAGGGTTGACGCGTGTATATAGCCTTAGGGTTGTTACGTGTACATAACCCTAGGGTTGTCACGTGTACATAACCTTAGGGTTGTCACGTGTACATATACCTTAGGGTTGTCAATTCTACATATACCTTAGGGTTGTTATTTCTGCATATACCTTAGGGTTGTTATTTCTGCATATACCTTAGGGTTGTCAGTTCTACATATACCTTAGGGTTGTCAGTTCTACATATACCTTAGGGTTGTCACTTCTACATATACCTTAGGGTTGTCACTTCTACATATACCTTAGGGTTGTCACTTCTACGTATACCTTAGGGTTGTCACTTCTACATAATACCTTAGGATTGCCACATGTTCATATACCTTGTCACATGTTCATATACCTGAGGGTTGTCATGTGCATAAAATAACTTAGGGTTATCACTGTTGCATATTAACAGATACTCAAAAATTTATTTAGTGAGTTTTGATTGGTTTATTACAATATTTTTGTAGTTTATTACAATATTTTTGTATTTCGGTTACAGCACAATAGTATATCTTTTAATCAATATCATACGCTTTAGTTGCAATTTCAGAAATGAACGAAAGTACCCATAATACCGAGACGCAGTCGGTAGCCGGTCCAAGTAAAGAATCTCGTAAAAGAAAACTGAGCGATTGTAGTAGTAGTACCACCAGCAGCAGTAGTAACAATAGCACTACAAAACAGCCTGGCTCTGAGAATAAACGTCAATGGTCGCGTCGACATAAGAAGAGTAAGCGTGCCAAACAATCGAACCATATGATGGAAAAAATATTTCAAGAAATAGATGAGTTACGGAAACAAATTGCTACAGCAAAAAATAAATGTCATGAGAATATGTCCATCGATACCGGGGTTAGTGATGAGTTGTACGAACAAGACGAACTTGATTCCTGTGACGATGAAGCAGGTACACACAAGTGTCCAGATGTCGACCCTGATTTCATATTTGACATCGAAACGAAGATTAAAGAACCATCTATTCCTAAGACTCCCGAAACTTTTTTAAAGATGTTGGTTACTGTTCAGAGATTAGGTAGCACCTCTTGGTCTGAGGTGAGATATGCAGACACGCAAAAGAATTACAACCATAGTCCAGGTTTCACAGAGTTGGAATCTAACGAAGAGATTAAAATATATGATACCTTGCGCCATCTTGCATATGCAGAAAAATCGTACGCTGCCATTACTTTTGGGATACTGAAACAAAAAGAAGTTCTTCAGGAAACCATTCGTAGTCTTCTTTCTTGGGCAAAGAACTTAAATGTTATTACACCTGAGACTCTAAGTGGAAAGGTGGAAGAATTGTTTCAAAAAGGAGAGCTATGCAAAATTACATCTGACCTATTGCAATTAGTTTGTGGCCATAGAGCTGAAAGTATTGAAATGCGCAGAGACAATATCGTGAAGAACGTGAAAGATCCCTTGATCAAAGCATCACTAAACAGAATACCACCATCAACAACCCACCTATTTGATGTCGAACCTTTCACATCAACACTTGAAAAAGGGGGTGGGGTCCGAAAAGCTTTTTGGCCTCCAAATACGAATAGGCATAGAAAGTATCATCAGTATTTAGATAGCCGCCCCTCGCGGGGGTCGAGCGCACATCTAGCAACGGTTCCACCACGTGGATCTCGTTGGAATTCTCAAGAAGCAATATCATCAGTGCCTACAGGTACGCACCTGCGTTCTCGCAACAATCCACCCTCGCGGGGTCAACATCATAGAAATCTGTCTACCAGAAACCAGTCTTCAAAACATCGTAAAAATCTTGGTTAAAATTCATTTCACAACAAAGGTGCTCGGCTTGATCGGGAAAGCTTCGGAAGAGAAGCAGAATATCGGAGAAACTTTCGCGGACGTCAAAAAACTTACAATAGACAATGACTCGAAACAATTTCGCGCCGGACAGTTGGCACTATTTCTCCGATATTGGAAAAAAATGGGAGCACCAGAAATAATCTTGAAATTGATCAGAGGGTATCGAATACCGTTCCATTTAAAACCTCCGCTCGTTTATCCAAACGTAATCAAAGGTCCTTTTCAAACTCCAATATCGGTAGAAATGTCTGTGATTGTCCACAAGATGAAAAAACAAGGCATTCTAAGAAGGGCTCCGTCCTCACCGAGTTTCATTTCTCAGCTATTTCTGGTGCCGAAACTAGACGGATCAATTCGAAGCGAATTCAAAGCGCTAAACAAGTACGTAACGACCAAGAAGTTTCGTATGATAAATATGCACCGTATTCCAGATTTCCTTCAACCCAGAGACTGGATGTGCAAAATAGATTTATCGCAAGCATATTTCCATCTAAAAATATCGAAGTCACACAGAAGATTCCTACGCCTTGTATACGATCAAGAACTGTTAGAAATGACTTGTCTACCATTTGGTCTGAGTACAGCCCCCAAAACGTTCTCGATTCTCACAAATTGGGTGGCTCGGATATTGCGACAAAGATGGAATATAAGAGTTCTAGTGTACCTAGACGACCTTTTGATAGTACACCAAAATTCCGACATACTGCACGATCACATAACGCGCACGGTAAAGACATTTCAGGGTTTAGGGTGGGAGATAAACTTCAAAAAATCCGTTTTATCTCCTCAAAAGAGCCTAGTATATTTAGGAATACTATGGAACCCATGGTTAAACCTGAAAACTCTGCCACACGAAAAGACCGCTGTCATAACCACAGTATCAAATCAAGTGCTGGAAAAGAAGATGGTTACTCTGAAAGAATTGCAAAAAATAGTAGGTCTTCTAAACTGTGCAAGCTTTGTTATTCCCCGAGGTCGACTCAATCATCGACAAATGCTAATGTTCATGAACTCATTGCGAAACAGAGAATCGAGAAGGGCATATGCTCTGCCTCAAGGTGTGGTCTACGAACTGAGTTGGTGGATCCAAAATTGCGCGTTATCAACCCCGATACATTACCCATATGCAGAAAATTTTCTAGTAACCGATGCATCCGATCTGGCTTGGGGAGCGCAACTAAACGATCGAGCAATACGGGGACTATGGTCGCAGAAAGAACAACGGCTTCACAGCAATCAAAAGGAAATGTTGGCCATATTACACGCTCTTCAGTATTACGTTCAGTCACTAAAAGGCAGCTCAATTCTAATTCAGTGCGACAACAGAACTGCGGTGGCACAATTACGGAAGGAAGGGGGCACGAAATCCCTACCTCTTATGGATGTAACTTATCGGATTTTAGAACTGATAGATCAATACCAAATATATCTCAGCATACACTACATTCCAGGCAAGTACAACAATCATGCCGACCATCTATCTCGCTATCGTCGCCCTCCAGAATGGCATCTGTTACCAGCCTCTCTAGAAATAGTGTTTATGAAATGGGGAATCCCAATGATAGATTTATTTGCTTCAAAAACCGCTCATGTAGTAACAAATTATGTGTCTCGAGACTTAAAAGACCAGCAAGCACTGTTTCACGACGCGTTCAGCGTTCCATGGAACTACCCACTGGCGTGGGTGTTTCCACCACCATTTCTCATTCCCAAAGTCTTGACTCACCTAAATCGATCGAGGGGGGTATTTTTAATAGCAGTGCCACGGTGGGAGAGAGTATTCTGGCGGGCAGACCTAAAAACCCGAGCGATCGCGGCTCCGATAACGTTGCACAATTTCCAGAAACATTTAATCGACACGTCAACGGGGCTCCCACCACCGAAAGTGGAGCAAATAACTCTAAAAGTTTGGAAATGTGGGGGTGGACCGAGGCAGTAGAATCATGGAATCCCGAACAGGTATCATTACTCAAAAATTCATGGCGGAAGTCTACTCTAAAAACCTATGAAGTAGCGTGGAAACGATGGATTTTATGGTCACATAATAAATCAATTAATGCAAAAAATCCCAGTGGATCACAGTTGGCACAATTTTTGTGTGATTTGTATTTACTTGAAAAGATGTCGTATAATACCGTACTTTTACATAAATCTGTCGTATCTACGTTATGTAATTCTGAAACTTCAAGTAAGTTAAGCTCGCATGTCCTGGTTAAGCACATTTTGAAGGCCATAGCACTGGAAAATTCTAAGGATTCTTGTGCCAAGGCACCAATTTGGGACGTTAATCAAGTGATTTCATTTATAGCAAATTACGCTATTGATCTTAACAATTTATTTCAAGTATCGCGTCACACTGCTATTTTATTGTTATTGTGTTATGGAAGACGTATTCATGATTTGACGTTACTTAAGATTGATTCTAAGCACTGTGTAAGGTCTGATGAAAGTGTAATTTTTTGGCCTGAATTTGGGTCTAAAACAGACAACAATAATTATAGACAGTCTGGTTGGAAATTTCTCTCGAATAAAAATAACCTTAATCTTAATCCTGTTCACTGGATCGAGAGAACTATAACATTATTAAATGGTAGACGCAATACGTCAAAATCATTTAATCTGTTTATTACAGTACGAGGAGTTGCAAAGCCTGCCTCAAGCACAGTTATATCAGGATGGATTAAAACTGTCTTCAAGGAAGCCGGAATTAAAGCTTCGCCAGGAAGTATTCGTTCGGCAGTTTCTTCCAAAAACTGGCTGAAAAACGTTTCGATTGACGAAATCTTGGCTCGAGGGAATTGGAGATCTGCTAATACCTTTCATAAATTTTACAGACGCGAAGTAAAATAAGTAATAAGAAACTGAGGAAGTTACCCAGATAATTAAAATAATAAAATAAGTTTTTTTATTTTTATATTATTTTCCTGATATAATAACTTAATTGTACGGAATAGTGATACCTTTCATAAATTTTACAGACGCGAAGTAATAAGGAATAAAGAAACTGAGGATGTTACCCAGTTATTTACAGCAATAAAATAATGTTGTTTGTTCTATTATGATTATCTTCGTTTACGATATAATAACTTAATTGTACGGAATAGTGATTGTGAGAATCGTAATGAATAAAATGATTACAAAATCTTATTTGGTACTGCCATTTAATTGCGATAATTTTAATGAATAAATTGATTACAAAAATCATGTTTTATTTAGTACTAAAAATTATATCACATTGGCGTTTATGTGACGTCACCAGGCGATAACAAACAAATCTCTCAATAGAAAGCTTCCAGTTACGGTCAAGTACTTTAATAGCAGCGTTTTACCTGAAATAAAACGCATATTAAAATACTTACCTAACTGGAAGCTTTAATTTCATTTCTGCCTGGTGAAAAATAACCCAATGATTAAGATGCAGCGAGATCATTTTAAGTAAACTAAAATGTCGCTCACCGCCAGGTGACGCCACAGGACCGGAAACTAGGCATAAAAAGTAGTAAAAAGTGACTAAAATCGACGGAACCGAATACGCCGCTCTCAATAGAAAGCTTCCAGTTAGGTAAGTATTTTAATATGCGTTTTATTTCAGGTAAAACGCTGCTATTATTACTCACTGTTTTTTTTACATTAGCTTCCACGCGGACGGAGTCGAGGGCACAGTTAATATATAATATAGTACTTGAATGGTCAGACGGTGTATACCCCGGGGGGGGCTGTCCCTGACTGGGTTGCTTTCAGGCCGGCATGACAGCGGCGACCGGCGATGGATAGTATGTGTTTCGGTGGTCGCCATTGTTTTTGGATTGTACTGTGCTTACCATCAGGCACAGTACAGTCACTTTGCCGAGCTACAATAAAAATAAAAAAAAAACTAGTTAAAACTCGTATAAGTCCTTACGATTTTAAGACGCGAGACGCTTCGTAGATTTTTTTCCATTATTTTTATCTGAAACAGTATTATCGGTTGTCGAGATTCCAAGGAGCGCACATATTTCATGACGTACGTATGTATGTGTCTACTAATTCGTATGTCAACATTGAGACGCCTTCTCAAACTGTACTGATATTGCTCTGGTTGTGAAAAGCGTACCGCCTGTCGTCCGCAGTGTTTTATGGCTTTAGGAAATGTTTGTTTTGTCACGTATCTGTTTGAATATATACGAAATATGTGTATAATTGTATTTGAAATTAAAAAAAATTACGACACTTATTTGTCAAGAAACGGGTATTTCACAAGAGGAAAGTCCTAGCGAAATTGAGGGAATATATTGAATTAACGGTCGCTCGCAGCTTTGTCTGCGTTGGTGACGTCTTTGTAATGACGTCAGTAATACTTTATTTAAGTATCGGTTTTTTCTGCATGCGTCTAAATATCTCGCAGTTCTTATACCCAATAAAACGTTTACGGGATATGTTGGAATTGAACTGCTGCTATGAGTATAAGAGGTAATTCTGATTGCATAGAGCTTGTGTCTAGACCAGAGGTTCCCAGACTTTTTTTCTCATAGATCACTTTAAAATTTTGGCTGTTTCCGGTACGGACCCTTTGCAGCCACATTTCTACTATGTTTTCAAAACTCAACTAAAATGTGAAGATTAGATCTAATCTTACTATGGAAGTTTGCGTTGCGGCTGAGTACCAACTACGAATTAATAGTTTAAAAAAGAGAAGTGAGAATTGATTGGTTAATTAATTAGTTGATTGTGCTGTGAGAAAATGTCAAAAAAATAAAGTTGGCCAATGAAAAAAGTGATTCAATAGAACTTTACTTTTATGACATCTACTCACAGCACAAAGAACCAATTAATTATCACTTATTTCCTTTAGAAAACTCCTCATTTGAAATGATAAGAATAAAAAGAAAATTAGTTTTTTTAGTGTTGTATGTATACAAACTAGTGTTCGAAATTCGACCATATTTCATTTTGACATTCAATAAAACCAAAGAGAATAATCATTATTTCAGTGGTTTCGTAAATTAATTAAAGATATATTATATATCAATTAATTATTTAAGTATTTATTAATGTATATTCTGAATTATTATTAAATTAACATAAACTTTGACCAGTTAATTTCAAAGGGCGTGTAAGGGATGGAATGTAAGTCATGTTAAAAATATTGAATGTAGGATGAAAGAAGGTAATTGGCACGTAAGAATAAAATGAAGGATGTCAAATGTCTTTTTCATTTACATGTGTGTCATTCAAGCAGTAGTGTGAGTAATATATATTTTAATTAATTTAATATATTACTTTGTACACTTCTTCTCAATATACACTTTAACTATGCCAAATTTGACGTTCATCCGTTCGCGCAATTCGCTTAAAAAGGGGTACAAAGATTCCGTTTCACGTATTAAATATATAGATATGTAATTATTACACTATTAGTTATTATTGTTGTCATATTATTTTATACATACACACATACAAATTATATTGTATAAAAATATTATCTGCCTACATTAATAAGTGAAACCAACATTATAGTTCTTAGCTATCGAAAGCAGATACATTTTCGTGGACCGTCGTTTACGAATTGTGAATCCACATTTTTTTGTCTCGCCAACGTAGACACCCCGTCGAGTCGGGAAGGGAGCATAGTGGGGCAATGCCCTATCTTAAAATCCTAAAAAATAAAAATACTAAAAACTAAGATAAATTATTATAATTAAATTGTTTGTCATAGTTTGAGATAAAATAAATTGTAGCGATAGTTTGTGACATTCCAGGGCAGATCAATTATGATAAATTTTTTTACTTCCGCCTTACCTGTAATCAATGCTGCCCTACCTCAAATTCGACTCTAGTTACAGCCCTGCCACGGGCAAAAGTTAGTGCTACATAACAAATAGCCATACATAAGCATAGTCATAATATAATCTAAAAGGCCTAAAGTAGCATTATTTAGAAAGAATATTTTTAGACTTTTTTTTATGAAATCGTAGCACTAATTTAATAAGTATTTATTTATACCAGGTGAAAGGTTAGACACTCGCAGTATTCTAGGATATGACACTTCATGGTCACATGAAAACCTGAGTTACAGTATGTTCTAAGACTTTCAAAAGTATAGCTACAAACGTGTAAAAAAAATAATAAACGTAAGTACAATGACCGGTACCAATAACTACAATGAGCGACCCTGCGTTAATAACTTTTGATAGCTTAAGTTTCTTTCTTTTAACATACACCAAAAAGACTATAGAACCAAAAAATGAAAACATATGAAGTATATTTCACATACCAGTCTTATACAGCACATCAGCTGCTTTTTATAAGTTATAACACATTATTAGAAAATATGTCAACACTATTAAGGAATTTATTAATACGTCTCTAAAAATATTACTATTTTGTGATATAACATCAAAATTAACATAAACATGCATACATTTGAGATGTACGTGATAAGAGCGAATTCAGTAATGTATATGATAATGTGGGGAACAATAACCGATAACAGTCATTGAATAAACGCGCGACGATTGGGAAAAAATACCAACATTTTGCGAGCAACTTCACAATACGTCTTAGAAGCGTAAGGATGTAAATTGTATGAAATTGAAGGCGTCAAAGTAAGAAGGTTGCAATACAGATTTTCTTGTAGGAGTTTTGTAACCATTCTTTATTGTCTTCGATTGATTGATTACTATATCTGTCGCTGCGGGGTTTAATTCGTGTGCAACAGCGCAGCGGTCACAAGTGTGTTAGTTTTGCGGGGTGGTAGGGTGTCTGTACCCGACTGGATCGCGTCCACCGTACACCAGGTGGAACACCCGCCATAGTGACACGTTTGGGCGTGTCGCGTTCCGGGATCAGCCGGTGTATATCCAGCAACCGGGGGGGGGGGAGGCTGTCCCTGACTGGGTCGCTTTCAGGCCGGCATGACAGCGGCGACCGGCGATAGATAGTATGTCTTTCGGTGGTCGCCATTGTTTTTGGATTGTACTGTGCTTACCATCAGGCACAGTACAGTCACTTTGCCGAGCTACAATAAAAAAAAAAAAAAAAAAAAAAAACAGTCATTAGCAGCACCCGGGGAGTACGTGCAGAGGAATGGGAGGTACACTGGCTGTAGACGCGAGTAACACCAATCCCCCAGTTTTAGTTAGACGGTGCTCGGATTATACACTCTCGTTCTTTAATGTTAAAAAATGTGCACTGTTAGCGTTGTTCGAGAGAAAACTTGAAAGGGAATGGTGACTCATACTAAATCTAGTCATGTTTTCGAGACTAGACACTTAAGAACGTGTGGGAACATAAATTCATAACGTGGCATATTAGTTTAAATGCCATTGCTAGATGCTATTAGTTTAAGGCCCGTAAATACTAATAGTATAAATGTGAAAGTGAGTTTGTATGTTATGTTTTCACACCTTAAATATCTAGTCGATCATAGTGAAATTTTACATACACGTCGTCAGGGTCACAATAAAGGACATAGGGCTTTGCATTCAGAAAAAATATGATGTACCAAGGGATAGATCAGCCTATACATATATTAACCTAAGACGCTAGCTAAACCTAGCTAAGAATGTTTAATATAGTAAAATACCTTTATTTCTTGTAACACACGTCACCAGCCGGTTTTAGGTTACTATGTAGAAATTTTCTACGATCACTCATTACAAATGCAAATAATTACATAGTACAAAACAAAGTCCCCTACCGTGTCTGTCTGTCTGTCTGTTCGCGATAAACTCAAAAACTACTGAACGAATTTTTAAGCGGTTTTCACCAGTGGATAAAGTGATTCATGAGGAACGTTTTGGTATATAATTTGTCAAGGATTTTTATATAATCAGGACGGGACAACGTCTGCCGGGCCCGCTAGTGTAGTATAATGTATGTTCTTTATTTATGATACAATATTACGCGTATCATGTTGCGACATTTATTTATTTATGTATTTTCATATTTTATCTTTTAAATACAATTGGACTCCACTAGAAGTCTTGGTTTACTACACCGATATATATATTTACTTGAATATTATTTTAAAAAAATATTAACAGCTGAAGTAATGTAACGAATGAATACTAACACCATGCGCAATGAAAGCAATTAACTAACAAAGGCAACGGATATATTATTAACTAGCTGTGGCCGCGACTCCGTCCGCGTGGAACATAATTTCATAAAACAGTTACTAATACAATCATCTGAATGTATTAAGTCCATTTACTTATCTACTTTTCACTCGTATTCAAGTCGCGTCGTTATTAAAATTACAAAAACTTTTGATAGAGTGAACCGATTTTAATGAAACCAAAACTAAATATTACTCAAAGATATGCTTTATGTGATGTTTATCGTGAATGCAGTTAGTATTCATATAATTACTGCTAAAGAGCAGTAATGCGTTTTCATACAAACGTATAGACAGACAGACATTTCCTAAAAATGATTGAAATATATTTTATTAGTTATTCCAAGACACCTACAGCATACGTTAGATTTACATTTTGATTATATGTATAGATATAGATAACTGATAATTTATTGGAACTGTAATAATAAGCTATAAATGGTTTACGTCCCACCTTTCTGCTCTCGAATTACACGATCTTCACTCATGCATAACACATATTTGCAATGTGACAGATGAAAATATAACAAAGTAAATAAATGACGCCAGGTGATATGTTTACGTCGAGTAAAACTCACGTGTTTTGCGGAGAAAGATAAAGTTATAGTAGCTATTAAGATATCTTGCTAGTATTTTAAGATATCTTGCTAGTATTTTTTACGAACAGACAGATAGATGTATTTAAGATCTCTGACAAGCATACATATGTACGTATAAACAAACAGATCTTAACAAAACGTCTTTAATTATAAGGTTTTAATTAAAGTGAAACTTTTTTCCATCGTCTCAAATGTCTTCGTCTGTCTATCGCATGTCGCATTACAACCGGCAGCGGACTAGGGGTAAAGTGAAAGGTGCTCAGCAGAGCAGCCAAGGCCAACATACCGGCGCCCATGGCTCAATTAAATTTTTTTTAATAAATATTTTGTTCAGTTTTTAAAATGCGTCTATCATCTGAATAATTGTATTTATTATGTATTCCGTACTGTACTACACAGATTGAAATTAAAGTTGATTGTTGGATATCTTATCTACTATTGTTTTCCCATTATCATTCCCATTTTCAAATTATGAAGTTAAGATTAAAAACGCAATTTTAATACCCTAAAACGAATAATTTTCCGAAAATTTTCAATTTTCACTTGCATCTTGGTTTCATAAAACCACACATCTTTTTTATTTCGGTTACCTTTTTATAGCGTGACAAAGTGCGACCACAGATATATTTATTATTTGCATCCACAATAGACAATGCCCGTGAAGTAATTTTGAAAAGCGTACATAAAAATATACCCAAAATTAATCACCATTTTATTATGCCCTGCAAATTACTTAGCAGTTCGTTTACTATATGACCTTGTTAGCACACACGAATTTATTTAGCTGTTTATTAGTTTATAATTGGTAATATCGTCTCGTAACCCTGGAACGGTTCTAAGGTCATGGTAGACTGGCGTTTTTTTTAATTGATTTGTTATGTTATAACTTTATGATGTTTCCATGACACAGCGTCGATGGACGTAGGTTTGAATGGTTGTAATTTAGCCGGAGCTTCCGGTGAAGGAAAACATCGTAACATAGCATGGTAGGTTTTTTCTAAGTCTGTCTGGCTAGCTACCATCCTCAAGTTGAAAGTCTGGCGTCAAGTACATGTTGATGTGTTCCGGTAACTGCACTTGAGAACCAGTCCCCTCTAGGGTTGCCGTGTTTACCATTTTAGACCACGTCGTTTTCAATATCAAATGACATTGTGGTCAAACCCTACAGCCTATAAAGTATAAAAAACGATAGTTCCCTCTCCAAACACAATTGTAATTTCATAAAATATTAAATGGTATTCATTTCGTCTATTAAAAGCAATATTTATATTAACCAAAGAAGTGAAACTTCTTATGTAAAGGCTTCGAAATTCTGATCGGCAGCCTTTTTGTGCGACAAAAAGTGGTGGGGGAAACATTGTGTTGGGTAGAGTGTTAAAGACACCGGTTCTCGGGCGTCGGGCGCGGTCAAATACTTGAATGTGTGACCGTCTGGGAGCAATGCGCCACGATGGCTTTTTGTTTACTTTAGACAAAAAAAAGTAACTTCCTAAAAATGTTACAGATGGCGCTGTAGCACACTTTGTAGTATTTTTGAAAAATATTGTACTTTTATTAAGTTTCTTAAGATTTACTAATAAAAGTAATTACAACTAACGATTGCTGATCTTGAAAGGTAATTCTATAATATATTTCGAATTAATAACCTATTAGGGCTCCCCGGTCCTAAAAAAATTAATCTCTACATTTTAAAATCCGTACATGATTAAAAGAATGGACCCCTTACAGAATCACTCGGTTCTTCGTACATGGTGCCTCAGTCTGTCTGATTATACTTTGTTATAAAAGACTTCTTACGCTGTACGAACACGCTAAATGCTTAAGTATATGTTAAAAATAACTTATGAGAATATAATTACAAATGTATCGAATACAAACATGCTTGGGTTTATTTACTCATTCGAAAATACATTACACTTTGACAATCATTCAGTAATGAAATATGAGGTTCATCATCACCATCAGCTTGTAAGAGACCCACTGTAAGGCCATAGGAAAGTTTAGAAAGTTTCCCGAAGGAAGGTATGGGCATGATCACCACGCCAGCCCACGTCGTATTGGCGATTTCAAACTCTGAGAAATCCACAGTTCTATGTTTTCCCACATACAGTAGTACTACAAGAATATTTCTCAGGTTCAGGATTCCTCACGATGTTTTCCTTCACCGTCAGCCGATAGTGTTACCAATTTAAATTAGTAAAAGTTTGCGAATTCCGAAACATTCGTTGGTACATGCCAGGGTTCGAACTTGCGGTCATCGGATTGATATTCCACCGGTTAAACCACTAGAACATTACGACTTAATTTTTTAATGTTATAAATATTTAAAAAGAATACAAGATTAAATTAACAAAAATTATATATATTTGACATTACATATGTAAAATAGATTCTTCATAAAGGTTTCTAATGCACGTTACTTACGCTAAGAAAGGATTAAGTTATTGAAAAATTGAAATTAATTATCGACAGTTTATAACTTCAAAAGGTCAACCAATAAGGGAACGTATAAAAAAATAAGATTAATTAATAAAATAAAAAAAATGTTAAATAAGGTCACGAGTCTTCGCTCACTGAATCCTGTTTACCTAGATTAAATGTAATAAAACAAATCGACAATATTACCGGTTCATTCTCGTTTAACCCTGACTATGACGTCACAATAATGTACACTCATTGGCTGAAGGCACTGTACTGTATCAATGTCCGCCAATCAGGGCCCATTTTTGAATTGATCTCAATTTACTACAATGATACTTTGATAAAGCTGTTGCTAGCTGACGCAGGTATGCAATTTAGAGTTTTGACGGGGCCCAAATGTGAAGCACATACGCTGGTACACATGTGTGCCTCACTAATTCTTATATGTATGATTAACTTAATGAGATTTGCGTTGTTGTATTCAAGGTAATAACTCAAGCTGACCGTCAAGGTTCGGTCATTCTGGCACCCTTTGAATTTGTTGCCAAGCGACTGAGTGCCTTGAGTGCTAGTCTTATTAGTCTGGTGAAGCTGTGAACGTCCGTCACGCCAATAGCGCTAGTCAGTTCTAAAAAAAGGCTGGTCCCAAATTTTGTGATAAATTACATTTCGTTTTTCAGCTTAATATGGTGTTTCTTGGTATTCATATGAGTAGTATAAAGTATGTGTATAGTATTATTTTAGAATTTATTAGTATTTTTCACTACACTATGGCAAAGTTGGCATCGACTTCAAATATATTATTAGGTAGCGCGAAAAACTATATTTTTTATTTAATTTGGTTAATTTAATAATTCAGTTATTTTTCTCTTTTTTGTGCCTTATTAGTTTTTTACATCGAAGGCGGTTTATTTTTTTTGTAATTTTTTTTTTATTTCTCCATTTTTAGTGTCCATAAATATATCAGGTTTCTAATGGGCATAATAAATCGGTTTCGATTTCACCAAATAAGTAGAGACCAAGTGGGTGAAAATCAAATAAACGATATTTCACCTCCTTAGGGGTTGAATATTTTCTTCAAATTTATATAGGACCACCTCTGAATACAACCAATTCAAATAAAAAAAGAATTATTAAAATCGGTTCATAATTGACGGAGATATCAATTAACATAAAAAAAATACATACAACCGAACGTAGTTACCTCCTCCTTATTCGAAGTCGGTTAATAAAATTATTGCGGTGTTGCGAGGATAGTAAATGGGGCGTGGAGGTGAGGGCCACAGAAGCAACCCAGGGGATACCGAGAAGACATTTCTTGCCCATATATATAGGATAGCTTGGATTCACAATTGGACCCAGTAAGTGACGTTACAATCGGGTACCAGGTTTTTTAAGATTTTTCGCGTTTGTAAATAAAATTAGAACCGGTAATAACTGATTTGGCACAGAGGAAGTTCCGCGGATCAGCGGATCAAAGTAAGAAATATTTAATAAGCGGTAATATATCAGACTAAAGCTTATCCCCGCGGACTTTAATATTGTAAATTTATCCAGAAGTTCGTATTGATCTCTTTATATTTATTAGGATATTACGGATGTTAATGTTAATTCTTGGGCGATAGTTTTAATAAGATTAGTTAAAACATATAATATGAGACGATGCTCCCAGTATAGGTATTATGATTTCTGCTATGCTACCATATCATTTAAAGGATATTTAAAATGTTGCTTCATCTATCTAAACATATATATATATATTTATATATCCGAGAATGGTTTAGATTCACAATTGGACTCGGTAGGTGGCACTGCGGTTGGCTTTTAGGATTTTTTAAATTATCAAGGCAGGACAACGTCCGCTGGGACCGCTAGTATATGTATATATTTGGTGAAGGTTTAGGTAAATAAATGAAAATATAATAACTATGTTAACAACAATGAAGTAGTATAAAGGTTTTTATGCTTGTTATGATGAAATATATTAATTGAACGTACTGGAATGTCAATAAGCGAATATATTTTATAGTATACTAGCGGGCCCGGCTGACGTAGTCCCGCCCTGATTATAAAAAAATCCTTGACAAATTATATACCAAAACGTTCCTCGTGAATCACTTTATCCACTGGTGAAAACCGCATAAAGATCCATTCAGTAGTTTTTGAGTTTATCGCGAACAGACAGACAGACATACGCGGTAGGGGACTTTGTTTTATACTATGTAATGATTTTGAAAGCGTGCCGTGACGATTACTCGACTTTCACGCTTTTTGTTCACCCAAAAAGTGCACATATATACACAGTATACATATAGCTAATGGAAAGCGTTCGGTGACGATGACGCGAGTTCCTTAATTTTTGTTCATCCATAAAGCGCTCAATGCGCCTAAAGAAGTTTACACTTCAAAAATATTAATATTGTGAGGTCTAATAAATACAATGATTTTTAGATAAAGATGGAAGAATGTTAGTTACTATGAATGTGTATATTACTATTTTTTACATAATTATATTTTTGGTTCGGCTCCCTCTAGGTCATGCTGGCTACGTGCCTACCGACTGGCTATCGGCCAGTTCAAGTTCATACGCTATCAAACGACGGCAGTGGGGTCTATAGATTTGTCAATTACGAGTCACGAGTTGGAAGTCGTTTGAGAGAAACTACTTTATAACGCTGAAGTTTGTGTATCGTATTACACTTGGCCTGCGACTTTACTTATTTCAATATTATAATTATGTTTAGAAATTTTTGGTTTATAATATTGTTTTATGAAATAGAAATATTTGAAAACAGGAGAGTGGCTTATTTATATTAAAATTATGTATAAAACTCAAGAGTTTATTTGTTTGAAGATGCTGGTTACTGGAACTAGATTAGATTTTTTTTTATATTTCATAGCTTATTTAATTGAAGAAGGCGTTACTTTGCGTTCATACAATACCTCCTCAAGGTCCCTTATGATGATCGGGCATCGGGCACAATACTATCAAACTATTGTCAATCATCATCAATATTACCGTGTTACTACAAAAACGAATATTTACCAGTTCGGTTTAGAACGGAAGGTATGTCTTGATAAGAAATTGTTTTTATCTGTCGGTTAATATCTCCAATATAACACGTAAACTGCATGTTTAGTTGCAACCGCAGATGTCTTATCACATCTGGTGTCTTTTGATATGATAAATTATACGTAGGGAGCTGTCGTGTAAATAAATTTATTAATTTAGAACAAAGTGTCAGAAACAAGCATATCTCGAGTCCCAATTTTAATGTTGCTAACATAATATATCTTTATAATAGTTGACCTAAGTTAATTACTCAAAGAAATTATATACGGTTTATCTCGTCAGTATGGGCGCTTTTTTATGAGGTTAAGTGATCCATTCAGCATGTGACTATGTATAATCGACATTAATTGATTTGCAATTCTGTGCTTGCTGTTTTTCGGCAGAAATAATTGTAGCGTTGGTTCTTTAGCTGCCGAGCTTTGTACAAGTTCACAACATAGTGTTACTCGCGTCCGCAGGAAGTATACCTCTCACCCCCTACACGTACTCCCCGGGTGCTGTTAAATAGTAACAAATTTTTGGCCGATGCACTGTTCCACATAAATTGAACCTCGTAGCGACAAATAGTGTAATAATAAAGGATGGATACTCTATTTAGCCATAAATAAAACAACATAAAGGGAGTTTTAAAAACTATACCAAACCAATATAGTAATGGTAAAATCCATTATGGTCCGTGGACAACAAATTAATAGGAGAATACCTATTTCAAATCTTAATATTTTGGGCTACTTTGGGACGACTTTGAAATTTGTTTGAATTAACTGCTCTGGTATATCTGTTACTGGTTTCAGCATAAATGGGTTGGCTCGCCCGGGGTAGTACCACCCTCTCACAGAAAACCGACGTGAAGTAACAGTGCTTGCATTGTTGCGTTTCGTTCGGTCAGTGAGAGCGCCGGACACCCACCTCCCCTCTCCTTCCACTTTCCCCTTCCCTTCCTCCCCCGTCCCTACACAGGCTGGCAACGCACTTGCGACTCCCCTGGTGTTGCAAGTGTCTATGGGCGGTGGTGGTCACTTACATCAGGTGTCCCACCTGTTCGTTTGCCTCCTATGATATAAAAAAAAAAAAAAAAATTTTTTTCTTTAATATATTTCTCAAAAACCTCGACTGCTAAACATATTACAAAGTCGGCAGATATATTAATTGTGAGGTCTATATTTATAAACGATATCAGACACATCTGATAAATAACGGATCACTCTGCAACAGCGTGAACGTCAACCAAACAACGAGACAAGAGGATTTACAGAGTGAATCTTGCAGTGTTCTTATCGCGTCTCCGATTGTCACAGGCACGTTTGATTATTTAATTTAATATTCAGTTTACACGTTCCTATACTACATGCCTCGGTATGCGCGCGCTCGGGAGTTACGCGGTTACCAGGGCCGTATTTAAGTGGGGGGTTTGTGGTTCAGACTCCCGCAAATACTATTTTCGATATACATCGATTTCACGGGCAGAATATTGAAACAAAGACCGCACGTCAGAACCATGGCGTGTACTAATATGATTTTTTTAGAATTCGTGTACATTTACTAATTTATTTTGGTAATACTATCGGCTGACGGTAAACCTAAACCTGAGAAATGTTGTAAAAATAAAATATAGAACTGTGAATTTCTGGATGTTTGAAATGGCCAATGCGTAGTTAGTCGGGTAAATATGCGTTCTTTCCCCAGAGCCTTTAGTCCAGCAGTGGCATTTTTACAGACTAGCATTTATGATATACTAGCAGGCCCGACGGACGTTCTGCCCTGATAGTGAAAACAATCTTGACAAATTATATACCTAAACCTTCCTCATGAAGCACTCTATTTACTGGTGAAAACCGCATGAAAATCCGTTCAGTAGTTTTTGAGTTTATCGCGAACAGACAGACAGACATGGCAGAGGACTTTGTTTTATAATATACTAGCGGGCCCGTCAGACGTTGTCCCGCCCTGATTATAAAAAAATCCTTGACAAAGTATATATTAAAACGTTCCTCATGAATCACTGTAGCCACTGGTGAAAACCGCATGGAAATCCTTTCAGTAGTTTTTGAGTTTATCGCTAACAGACAGCCAGACAGACGCGGTAAGGGACTTTGTTTTATACTATTTAATGATGATAGTGATCGTTTTTTTTGTAGTTTTGTAGTAACTAAATAACATTACTATTTTAACTAATATGGGAAGTTATATACACGGTAATTTTATTAATTCTTTCATGCGTGTAAAAGTAGAAACAAAAGATATTGCAAAAATCATTTTGATGGTCTTTAGATTTCCAAACATCAGCATAACGAATATGGAAATTGTGTATGCAATATTTTACATTTTAACATATAGGCTAGGTTTTACATCGTTCGCCTAGGAAAGTCGTGGGAGTCAGCCATTGTGGCACAATCGTGGAATCCAAATGTCACATTACTCAATTTCATTTTTTTTAAACATCTTACTTAGCATTCGGAATTTTTGTTACAAAATTCGGTTTATATGAATAGTTTTATTTATAACTAGCCGGAGCCCGTGACTTCGTTCCGGTGAAAATTATTTTGTTCTTTCATTTAATTATGGGTTGTCTTTTGATTGAAATGTTTTCATCGTAACTTAACCCTTAAAATCCCGCTCAATTTTATATCATAACCGCTTAGTTTGAAAAAAGTATGTTCTAGTAAAAATGTCGTCAATATCGGTTAGCTTGCACAAATAAATGCTACAGTATGGAGTTCTTAAAGAGGAAAGTAAATAGGACATTAAAGGGTCGGCAACGCGCATGTGACACCTCCGCTGTTACAGGCGTTCATAGGCTGCGGTGACTTCTTAACATCAGGTGGCCCGCATGCTTCTTTATAAAAAAATGTTCGCATGAATAATCTTCTCATTAATAATCATTAATAAAAAAATAATAATTGCACAGTGAGAATTATTGTTTATATGTCAGGGATAAATATTATTTGTTCTTTTGGTTAACTATTTCGTAGCTCACAAATTACTGACCATAAGAATCAACTTTGCTTGAGAGATCTAATTAAAAAATTGAACGTATGCCACTTCTCAAGTTATTAGGAACTTTAAAAAATATCATTATAAATCATCAAAAATACTATAAGTTAAATCCATTTAAATATACGTAGACTAAACATATATGTATTATTACAGGTAAACCGTGACTCGATATAGTATAATTAGAATTTAGTTAAACAAAGATTTAGATTTAGAAAACGTGATTAGTTTTAATAGTTAACTAACTGAAACTAAATTGCTATTAATTTATATTGCTCAAGCAATCTTCACCTTTTCAATCCTGGCTGGTCGAAGAAAGGACAGAGATATTTTTATTTAATTATATTGCACTCCTCTTTCCTCGTCAGTGAAATTAATTTTAGATATCCCAGATAATATATGAATAATTTCCGTTTTCAAATTTCCGTTACCAATACTTTTATATTTCGATAATGCATGTAGATTAGCGTATGTAATTTTTTTGTGTAATTACATTAGCGTATGTAATTTTTTTGTAGAAAACTATTAATATTGTATTATATGTAACTGCAGTATTTTTTATATACCAGTGGTGGCAAACGCACATACGGGTTACCTGATGGTAAGTGATCACCGCCGCCCATGGACACCTGCGACACGAGGAGAATCACAGATGCGTTAATCTTGTTAATCCGGCTCTCTATATATTTATTTATGTATGATTTGATTTATTGCCTACTTGTGTTATTTATGACTAGATTTAGTATAAACTTTTTGGTTCGTGTATTGTATTGTCTTCTATTAGTAATGCGTTAAATTAATTAGAAATTCAAAAAACCTGATTTTGTATTAAAAGAATAGCGCACAAGCAAGAAATGAGAGTCCAATATTTTATTTTTAACAACTATCTCGTAGTAAAACTGACAAACCGATGGACAACTCAATTTTGATTCAGCAATATATTTATCAAAAATCATGGTAGACGTTTACCTTTTTAGAAAGAAAGAAAGAAAGAAAAAACATTCATTTGCAACACACATAAGTAAATATACACGTACAATTAAAAAAAGAAAAAACATACATATAAACAATGAAAAATAGAAATACAAATTGATGGTTAAGTGTGTGTGTGTGTGTGTGGCAAATGGGCCCCGAGTCAGCGTGTGTGCTGTTGGGGGTTAGTCCTTTCAGTTCTGTATATGGTTTTTTATAATTTCAATGCGTCGACTCATTAAGGAAATAGAAAATTACGAAAGTGCACCTTTTCGTTTCGTTCGTTCGTTTTTAGTATACGCCTTACCTAACTACCAGTGAGTGGGGATATATTTCCATGGCATTTTAATGTAGTGAGAGCATTTAAAATATCCGAGGACTAGTAACCCTATTGCAATAGAGCAGCGTGTTTACTATGTTCAACTCGTTATTTGTAATCTAGGTTTTTATTTACACAACTACATTACGAATAATTTTTAAAAACTAATCTATCAATCTTGCTTACACTTTACTTGAAAGACCTATATTTATTTTTTAACCGACGTCAAAAAAAGGAGGAGGTTATCAATTCGACTGTATTTTTTTTTTTATGTTTGTTACCTCATAACTTTGGACTGGGTGAACCGATTTTGATTATTCTTTTTTCTTTTAGCAAAGGTAATAATACCAATTAACTACTTAGCTTATTAATTAGCGCAATCGTCAGCATTGTTTGTTACGGTATAATAATTGACTCCCAAAATTATCCCTCGATACGGCCCTGTTGACTGAATAGGGATGGCTAAAGATTGGTTACTAGCGAAGATATCGTATAGCGTATATCTATATCGTATAGCAGAAGTTCCCAGACTTTTTTTCTCATAGACCACTTTCAAAATTTAACTGGCTCCGGTGGACCCACACTGCAGCTACATTTCTACCATATTCCCGAAACTCGACAAAAAATGTGAAGATTAGATCTCAGCTATGGAAATTTGCGTTGCGTACGGAATATGGAATATGCAAGTATTTACACGTACCTGTCGCTGAGCTTTTTAAAATATTATCTTCCTACATTGATAGGTGAAATCAAGTCAACATTTTAGTTCTTCGCTATCGAAAGCAGATAAATTTTCGTGGAATTGTGAACCCCCATTTTTTGTCACGGCAACGTAGAACCCCGTCGAGTCTCCCGTGCACCCCTGAGGTCCACCTGGACCACTCTGGGAACTAAGGTCCCAAAGAAATTGTAATTTAGTGGTGAAATGATGATTACAGAATGAACATCCGTTATCTAGGAATGTAGCGAGCGTTTGTTCAATCGAATCGTTTGCCTTGAGAAATCCGAGAACAGTTCATGTTGATACACTAAATGTTAGCTCACGATTACTTCGTTCGAAATAGTACCGCGACTGGCGGTCTTTTAATAAGTGTCGATAATTACATTTCACTTTCGGCAATGTCGAGTTAATTATGTCCATGATTGATAAAATGTTATTGGTAATTTATTATTTGGACTGTGTAATTGTTTGCCACTAGCTTTTGTCGACGACTACGCTCCTTTGGAATTAATTCCCAACGAAGTATAGCTTGTATTTTATGTTAACTAAACAGCTATTATGTTACATCTTTAAAAATCCAGTGCCATGATGTTTGTCCACCGTGAACTCCCTAAACTACTCAACCGATCTTCATGAAAGTAATTTGGTCCAAATTGAGAGATAGGATAATTTATATTTCGATAAAGGGCCTCAACATTTTTTAATCACAAATTAAATTATTGTCAATGTTGATTATTGTTGTTAATTGTTCCATCAATAAAAGTTCCATCAGTCTCGAACAGATGGCGTTTTAAATTAGTTTGTTGATGGAAAACTGTAGGACGTGCTATTATAGACATCTCATTGATGGCGACAATTTTGAAAATACTTTATCATGATTTTAATTCAATGGGTAATAAATAAGCCACAGCAACGTGTGGCTGGGTCAGCTAGTATATTATATATATAGAAATCAGCGACCCCTCGCGACTTCGTCCGTGATAAAATCACAGAAATAAATGTTAAGAACGATGATATATTATCTAGCGTTATTTAGTGGAAAGTTATAGTAGTAATACTACAACTATTGAAGCGATAATAGTGTCAATAAATTATATATTATAAATTACTAACGTCTGAGAGCAATGTAATGAAAATCAGAAATAACTAATGAATTGAAGGAACGGTAGGCAATTTCGCAAATAATATATTTTTCGAGTTATGAAAATGAAAATTTTATTGTATATCATTCAATTCGTTATAAACTTCATCTAATAACAGAATACGCTAAGAAACAGCTGACGCGTATGGCATGTGTATACAAACTATGCTTGCTCAGACGCAAGCCGGTGCGTCCTTATTAGCTGCTTTTGTACCAATACGCTGACAGAAAGGATCGTGACAGAAAAATCTTAGTTTTCGTATAGCCCCCATCAACTGTACCGTGCTATAAAGAATTTCACTTCATTGTGTGCCACCTTTCATGGTGGTCTTAGCATCCAGGCAAACCTTATGCGTAGCAGACAAAGTTAATTATATGCAGGATTCGAACCCGCAACCTTTTGACTCGATAGTAGGTGTTACCACCACTACAACACGAGGCTTGACATTTATCACTGCTTGTTTAGTTAATTTTAACCCTACATTTGTCCTTAAAAATATATTTTCGATAAACATTCACTCATATGACGCCTCAACAAAACCACCGTACAAAATTTGATCCTTTTTCTGTGAATATTACGTAAAGCTAAGAAACGAAGAAATGTTGTAATTATTTTAGAATTTATAAAGCAAATAGAGATGCTGCGTTTGTTGAGTCAGAGAGGACACAATGTCATGGATTAAAAGATAACAGTTACTACGGTAGCTTATCGTGAATATCACCTGCAATGTATGTACATCTTTATATTAGGTCCTTTACCTATGAAATTGCCGTTTTGTATGAAAAAATTGAAACGAATTTTTTTCATGTATTTTTTATTTGTATTAATCTAAGTAATCACCCATGCAATCAATGCATCTTTGCCAACGCAGTGGCAGTTTATTGATGCCCTTCTTAAAGAAATCAGCTGGACGGGAGGCAACAAATTCTTCAAAGGCATTTTGTACTGCCTCTCGGGTATTGATTTTTTTTCCCGCCAAGGAGTTATCCAAATTCTGGAAAAAGTAGTAGTCTGTAGGCGTAAGGTCTGGTGAGTAGGGCGGATGACGGAGAACTTCCAACCTCAGTTCTTGCAACTTGGAGACCGTTTGCTGTGCAGTATGAGGTCGCGCGTTGTCGTGCAGGAGCAGCGGAGACGAGCGATTGACCAATGCTGGTTGGAGATGTGCCAGCTTCTCCATCATTGTGTTCAGTTCTTCACAGTACACATCTGCGGTAATGCTCACTCCGTTTGGTAAGAAGCTATGATGAATCACACCGGCGCTAGACCACCAAACAGTGACCATCACTTTTCTAGGGGTAAGTTTTCGTTTAGGGCATTGTTTAGGTGCTGAACCAGGATCCAACCAACTTGCTGAGCGCTTGCGGTTATCAAACAGAATCCATTTTTCATCGCAGGTAACAATGCGGTTCAAAATTCCTTCATTTGTGTGTCTGTTGAGCAGTGCAAGGCACGTCTCAACGCGTACTTCGCGCTGGCGATCATTGAGTTCGTGGGGCACCCATTTGTCAAGCTTTTTTACCTTGCCAATTTGACGCAAATGAACCAATATTGTTTTGACGCTAACGTCGAAACCTGCTGCTAATTCGGCCGTAGATTGTGTATCATCAGTTTCCACAATCGCCTTTAATTGGTCATTGTCGACCAAGTCTTGGGACGACCGCGAGGTTCATTTTTCAGATCGAAATTCCCAGAACGGAAGCGAGCAAACCAATAACAGGTGGTGCGTTGGTTTGTAGTGTTAGCTCCGTAAACGTCGTTGATGTTGCGTGCCGCTTGTGCCGCGTTGCTGCCACGACGGTACTCATATTCCATAATTACTCGAATTTTTAAAGTATCCATGATGACAAAAAAGATTGAAATGCGATGAAAATGTAACACTAATCAATAAACAAATGACTAATTTTGGAAAATGAATTCCATGTATTATTACTCATTTCTAGGCACCTGCAACATTTTTTTTATACGAAAACCGAAAAAGAACGTGCACGTTAGATTTACATTCTTATTATATGTATAGATGCTATAAACCTCTGTAAGATAATCAATTCGGTCCGGTATATAATTCGAAAACCTCAAAGAAATATTACAAGTGACATGGTGTAACAATAAAGAATCGAAGCGTGAGTAATGTTCTAAAAGTTATCTACTGAAAAATTTTGGCCGCTAGCCCGGACACGAATCATATCGCGTGGCGCGTCGACTCGTCGACATCCGGAACAACGGGAGTGTCCAAATACCATCACATTGGCGTGCATGTTGTACAAAATAGACAAAAATGATAATCGAATTATCATATATTCGTTTCAGTACAAATGCAGTGGTATGAATGCGTTAATTCTTTGTGCGTTTTATTGCCTGCTTATTGTTTTTTTATTTAATCGTATGGCTAAATAGAGAATCCATCTTTTATTGTCATCGATTGATTGATTACTTTATTTGTCGCTGCGAGGTTTAATGTATTTGGAACAATGCAGCAGCCAAAAACTTATTACTCTTCAGCAGCATCAGGGGAGCACGTGAAATGAGAGGTATACTTCTTGCAGATGCGAGCAACACCAGCCTGTTTATTGTGGAAGGTATTGACAAGTTGACATTAATCTATGGCTCTTAGGAACGGAGCAATTACCATAAATAGTGTAAACCAGAAAGTAAGCTAAGCGTAAATGAAGTAACGTACTGTTAACGGGTAATGGGTAAACTATTGGCCGTAACGATCCAACGTAACTAGTTTATTATGATACCTTTATTTAATTATTCTGTTTCACCAAAATCCTAATCAAATACTTAACTAGACGTATAAATAAAGGTATAAGTAAAATTATTGAATAAAGAGACGGTAACTTTATATTCAAACAAATTCGTGATAGATTCGTAGCTTCATGCTAAATTACAATTACGTTTAATAAAACTAGAGCAGAAAAACCATTTGTGAAATAGGTCGACGACATTACAAATCTTACAAAGATCAAGACTAAGCTGGTACAGGACAAGGATGAATAGTTTAATAGAGAGGAGGCTTAAACTCTACTGTAGCAAACAAAAAAAAGCTATCCAATACGACAATAAGTGTGAAAATCTGCCGCGGTGTGGTATATTCCTGCAGCTATAGTTAAGAGCAGTCCTCTTGTAGCCTTATCGTGTTTACCACCTTAGATCGTTATTTAACATCAGATAAAATGTGATCAAACGTTAACACCTATAAAGTATTAAGAAAGAACAATGATAATTGATGATACCCTCCCGATGAAATAACGGCAGTGGACGATCAGTACCAGCCTGTCTCTCCAAACAGAGCGTGTTCACGCCCACGCCCGCGTAACCACAGATCACGCCGCCGTGGTATGGGGGTCGATTTCACTCCTGCACACCAGATTAGGCCCCCCTCGGCAGCGGTTCAAGCCTAGGTCCATTCCCTCGGCGTGGAGCCCTTGAGTGCGCTGCTCGCGCGATACAGTGACACAAAACCTTACATCACTGCGACAACATTACACATGTCACCTCCACACACGTGCACGCATACACGCTTACACCTGTAAGTGGAAGAGTTTTATTTTATTTCCCTTATCAAACTGAAAGAGTTTAGAAAATTATGCGATACGAACTATATATAAGAGTTGTTGGGATAAGTATGCTTGGTACACATATATGTTTCAACAACTCATATATGTATGAATAGTTAGCTTAGATTAGGTTAGCTCAGATAGATCGCGAATTGCATGTACCAGGCAAGCCGAGGTGTGCCGTGCACCCTTGAGCTAGTTGTCAAATAAAATCGGCTCAGTGCCTTAAGCGCTCTCCTTAGTAGACCGGTGAAGCTGTTAAGACCTTGCTAGGCCAATAGCGTAGTAAACTCGGAAAAAAAAATTGATGATACTGTGAATTGATTTTAAATCTATAAGTTATAAATTTATATATGGTTCTTTAGTGACACCATACAGTGGAGCTAAACACCAATTACTAGAGTAAATAGAATCTAGGCTGTGTTCAAAACTCCAAAGACAAAACTGGGCGAAAATATTGTTTTCTTGTCTCATAAATTAATAGTGGACTTCTGTCTCTTTTGGATTAAAATTAAATATTTTAACGGTCGTGATGCATTTTAGAACTAACACAATGAAATCTAAGATTTAATCGAAATTTCATAATCCTTCACACATTATTCAGATAACACATATAGAATATCCATGCGTTTATCACTTACTCACTTGCATTTTCCTTTTTTTCTCAATTTCGCTGGAACAAGAACTGATTTAGTTATTTTCCGTGGTGGAACTGCATTAAGTGAATAAATATAGGCTATAAAGATAGCGGGGCCTAAATTAGTGGGACTTCATTTTCTATCTTAAATATAAATGTGACATTATGCAACAATACAAGAGGATAATTCTAATGAATTATTCATTCGAAGCTTTTAATAAGTGATACTAAGTTGACGGAAACATGAAGCCTCAAGGCTGAAGGCAACTAGACCAAATAAATTGTTGTTTATAAACTCTAACGTCCGCAGTGAACTGATTCGTCATGGATCGTCAGATGTTTTTTAAATGTTGTAAGGCGTTGTTACATATTACAATAAGTTCTATGTTGTCTAATTAACGTTATATTACGTTATTGAAATTTGTGGAACGAGTAATTTCTATTGGTATCATTATTTGTTATTATATAGTATAAAACAAAGTCCCCTACCGCGTCTGTCTATCTGTCTGTTCGCGATAAACTCAAAAACTACTGAACGGATCTTTATGTGGTTTTCACCAGTGGATAAAGTGATTTGGAGGAACGTTTTGGTATATAATTTTTCCAGGTTTTTTTTTAAATCAGGGTGGGACAACGTCGGCCGGACCCGCTAGTATAGTATAAAACAAAGTCCCCTACCGCGTCTGTCTATCTGTCTGTTCGCGATAAACTCAAAAACTACTGAACGGATCTTTATGTGGTTTTCACCAGTGTATAAAGTGATTCACGAGGAACGTTTTGATATATAATTTGTGAAGGATTTTCTTACAGTCAGGGCAATCAGGGCCGGAAAACGTCTGCCGGGCCCGCTAGTTATTATATAAAAGCATTTTATAGTTTAAATGGCAGATATATTTGCTTTAAAGAAAAAATAGTATACTTCTGTATGCTCTTACTATATTTTAGGCTTAAACTTTACTTTTACTTTAATGGTGATTATATTCCGAGATGTGTGAATAACTTCATTTAAACTTCTTGTTACAATATAAATTTTAAACGGAATAATTTGGTCGTAAGAGTCTATATAGTAGAACAACGCAACAAGTAAAGTTCTGCTGCTGCATTTGTTGTAGGAGCATTATGAGGTAAAATTAGAGTAGTAGGTAAGTCTTTTGATAGCCCTAAACTGGAATCCGGCAAATGCACCTTTTGAGTAATAATCGCGCGTCATAATTCGCGACTAATGTTTTTGGATATTTTAAGCCATAATATTTTTTTTTTCTCTCCGGTAAAAGGTTTTCCTTTGTTTATTTTATGTGGAGAAGTTTTTTTTTCCTAAATTTGTCCACAATTTCTGCTTCACGTCCATATTGTGATCGGTTTGAAAGTATACACATGGCGATAAAGCGTTTAGAAATTCTTGAAACAAGAATATTGAATGAATGCACAGAACAGCATTTAATTGTGTAACAGTAAACCAAATACCTTAGTAAGTTTCATGGTCGGTAGAAATAAAAAATAAGGCGTAAACGACCGTGACCACGTCTCAAAGGTATTAGAGTAAGAAATTATCATGAGGGCCGGCAGCCGTTTCGATTGGTTTGTTTGATTTAAACACTTTGTTGCTCATTTCCATTTTGCACAAAGGCGAGCATAATTCTGTAGAGGAGTTTTACCCTTGACAAATGGTAAAAAGAACTGTCAAAAGCCAAAATAAGTATTTTTTTTTGTAAGAGAAGTGATTGCACTCGGTTTGATGATTCGGTTATCCAAAAGTATATGATACTAGCTTCTGCCCGTGACTTCGTCCGCGTGGAAATGTTTCTTTGGGTTAACGCTAACACGCAGCGGAAGCAATCGAAAGGAAAAAAAACGATTTTGAAACATTCTTCATTCGTACTCCGCTCCTATTGGTCTTAACGTGATGATATATAGCCTATAGCCTTCCTCGATAAATGAGCTATCTAACACTGAAATAATTTGGGGAATGATTCAAATCAGACCAGTAGTTTCTGAAATTAGCGCGTTCAAGCAAACAAGCTCTTTTCGGCTTTATAATATTAGTATAGATAATCATTTCTGTATTAAACGAAATGGTGGCGATTGACGAGCTATTGATAATGTTTGAAAATGCCTTAATATTCTGTTTTTTTAATGATCAAGTGTGTCGTTTAGAATCAGAACTGGTCAACTCCACTTTGCAATTTTTATGGGTATAGCCAATTTTCCATTTCGAGCTTATTGCAGAGACTATGAAACATTTAGGTATCTGTAGAGTTTTAATACAATTAGTATAGAAAGCTAAAAAAATAAAAATGTATGCTATAGTACAATAGTTTAAAGTTATGAGACTTAGAAAATTGCAAAGTGGAGTTGACCACTTTTGATTCTAAACGACACAAGTGATTACTGATATTGATAAAGAGCACGAATTGATGGATTT
Organism: Antheraea yamamai; assembly: GCA_036509395.1. NCBI lineage: Eukaryota > Metazoa > Arthropoda > Insecta > Lepidoptera > Saturniidae > Antheraea > Antheraea yamamai. The sequence continues at coordinate 12,652,515 of AP028450.1, forward strand.
AAATTTGATAGCAATCGACAGTCACTTTAATTGATCATCTGAAGAGATCGACTAAGTACAGTATAATCCAAAGACAACGAGTACAATTGATTGATAAAATGTGTTCAAAATCGTGAAAAGCTGTTAAAATTAATAAAACCATCCGCACGGAACTGGAGGCATGGATTAATGTGCAATCCGGTTCTTAGAATATAGAGAGTTTGGAATAGAAATACAAGAATATCTAGCAAATTGAGTTAGTAGGCGTGGCGCTTTAGCTCGCACGTTTTGCGAAAACTTGTTATTACCATAAAGTCACGTTTCACGTGGCATTCGAGAACAAAAGCAGTATAAGTTATACGATGAAGCTATAATTTATTCAAGCTTTGTGTAAACTTAAATACTATTTCATTTTGCTACATCTGAGATATTTTGGGAACATAGATATCCATAAACATCTACAAGTTTGTTGGTATGTGGAATCATTAAGTTTCATAATTTATTCCAGCAAAATTTAGATAAGCTAGATTAGAAAATTAAAGGAAGTAATCACAAATTAGACATTCAAGGTTCTAGCGTTACTAGTAAAAGTTTTTAGGTAACAGTGTTAGGTTCTATAATGAGGTCCCAAACACGTCATATATCTGTTGGAGAGTAACTTCAGGCACCATGTCAAGCACGTTTTACTTTCAAAATGTTATTACAGGGTGTGTCGTGTATGGACGTGAACTATTCTGATGTTTGTATGCGACAGCCCTCTGTTAAAACGTGACTGTCAATAATGACTAGTCTAGCAACAAAAAATATGCGAAAAAAGGTAAACCAGATCAAGTCTCTTACCGGCGCTTCGCAATGACTGGCTTGTTTTAGGAAAGTAATGTAAAGAATACGCATCTTTTCAAAGCCCAAATTGATTGAAGTCCCATAGTTTGATTTGAGGTAAAAACCGTGCCTTCTTTTAGTAAGACAATTATGTGCAAATTTCCTAGTGGCCAGCAAACTCGTCACCCAAACGAGCCAAATATTAACAATACAGAATGTTTTTATTCAAAGTGCCGATCTTTAATCTTAAGCTTTGCTTTAGTAGATACGTTTTTAAGGAAATAATTGGGATTGAAAGTACATTCTCTAGTTTGCCCTAGCTAAATATGTTTTTTTTTTTTCTGCGAGCCACTAGCCGTGCTATTGTTGCTTACTAAACATGAACTTCTTTTCTGTATGCTTGTGTTTCAGAAACACCTTGTCTCTTACGAGGCAAGTTAATAAATAATACATAGTATAAAACAAAGTCGCTTTCTCTGTCCCTATATCCCTATGTATGCTTAAATCTTTAAAACTCCGCAACGGATTTTGATGCGGTTTTTTTAATAGATAGAGTGATTGAAGAGGAAGGTTTATATCCATAAAAACATCCATTAAATAGTGGAGAAATACTGTTATTTTTGAGGTTTCTAATGTGATGTTGTAAATAATTACATTTTTTCCGCTTACATTGCAACAAACGCAGGCGAGCTACGGGCAGTAATTAATAAATCAAAACTACTGGATCGATTTTAATCATTTTTTCAGTGAATGACATAGGCTATATATTTTATACCCGTGCGAAGCCGGAGCGGGCCGCTAGTAAATAATATTTCGTGTTTGCACTAAACATTCTTTGGAAAGGCCACAACGAAGGAGCGAAAGAACCGTCTGCGGTGCGCGATTCTCGGTTTGCCGACCACTGCCCTAGACGAACATTTACTGTTGTGATTGATTGAAAAGCAGCATTGATTTCGCTACTATGTTCGAATCAGAAGAGCTTGATTGGCAAAGTGATATACGAACTGTTTCAGGTAACTTTTAAGAGTATTTATAAATCAATGACTGAATTAAAATTTGTGGTCTTTTATTCTACACCTCAATATATAAAAATCCAGTGCTCCTGATGTTTGTCCACGATGAACTCTGAAACTACTCAAGTGATCTGCATGAAAATTGGCATTTATCTATAATTTGGTTCAACTTGAGAAATAGGATAATTTATATTTCGATTAATGGCCTCAATATTTTTTAATTACAAATTATACTGTTATAATTATCCCACATTTTAATTTTGAAGTTCTTTTTCAATGACCGAGCTTCTTATATTCGTAAATACCTGCAGTTAGGAAAATTATGTACCAATGCTCCGTTTTCGATACATCCTTTCATCAAATAGCTAGATGATCTTTATCTAAAGCTATTTTATGTACATCGAGCTAGTGAAAAAGTCAATGATCATTTCTGTATTACATTCGAATCATCCTTGAACCTGCGCGGGCGCTTCGGAAATAGCTCTCTGTAAACACACGGCTGCGGTTTTGGCAAACACCTTCCACTGTTTGAACTGCCAAATGCTTTCGTTATTAAACATTTGTACTTTTCTCTGTATGTTTACGGCATCCTTTAAAATGGGCTATGTTGTTCTACATACGAAAACGAAGCGTTATTTCTAGAGACATCAAATTCTGTTTATCTCTATATTATTAAATTTTATATCTAGGTTAGGTATGTATTGAGTACCGCGTAATAACAATAATATCCATTAAAACAACGATGCACAGACTTTTTGGAACTAGAGGACACTGACAGATTCTGAGCTAAAGACGGACCGCTGTAATTTAAACCAAATGTGCAAATAGAATATAATAAAATTATTAATTCCGAATGCTTTTAATTTTTGCTATTCTGATGGGCCGTATGTACTTCAACCATGGATCACGTACGGCATGCGGGCCACGGCTATTGCACCCCTGCATTAAAAAAATAAGATCTTTCGATAGTAGCTATACTTATGAACCCACCAGAACGTTAGCCACTAAGCTCGCTGGCTGTGCACTGACTGATTACAGTATATAACTCTTGGAAGTTATTACGCCATGTGGTTTATGTTATCTAGCATTATTAGGTGCGATCCTCCAGATCAAAGCTGCTTCTATGATACAAGTAACAAAGCATTCACTACATGACGTCACGCTCAACACTGTAATCCATTCACCCCTACAGTTGATACATAGAATCTTTAAGAGACTTATTTTTTCTGGTTAGTCAGTCGTAGCCAAAATGGTCAGGTCTTAAATACGTTATACGCTTATATATAGCATTAGGGTGGTCCTTATTTAGAGTATGTTCGATATTTTCTTCAGGCTAGTCGTGAAAAAAAATCGTGCCAAATTGCAGCTGTTAATTTTAAAACTAAGGCCCCCATGACAGCTAACGTTTTAAATGGAAATAACGTGGGAAAAGTTCTGTTATTACTTTGGAATTTTTGAAGTGAAAACTTTTTTAGTCGCGTTGAGCGGTATATTTTTTGCAGGAGATAAACTTATAATTTCGCCTCATGACATACTAGTAAGCATGACCGGACCGTACTGCGCTTGCGCAGCTTGCGTCAGTATAGCGACGCGTGGTATAGCGACCTATCTATATCTAATATTTATATTTTGTATTGAGTTTGTGCAGCTAATCATATGTTGGATTACTTAATAAACTATATAAAAATGTGTATAATTATTCCTCCGAGTGCCAATAGATGTGAAAACCAGAGTAATGTAAATATTAATTATGAAATTTAAATAATTCACACTATAATTAATTTCACAGTTGAAAAGAGAAAACAGTTTAAATTCCACATCTGTCAGCAGGCTTTATGACTGCCTCGGATTTTTTAAAGTCATGAACTATGGTGTATAGATGTATGGTTAGATAGCTTGAATAGTTTGTTAGACTAGAATTCGTCATTCGACTTTGTCACTCTTGTGCTAGTTGCAATTTCGACTGAGTTTTATCTGCGTTTACCACAAAGCCTGAGGAAGCTGTATGCCTATATAGAAACCAAAAGTAGTTCATTCACATAATGTAATCCCTATAATACGCTTAGTTTTTCAACAGCATTTATATATCCATTGTATCTTCTGGTACCTGCAATTACTCACCGATTTGTTTAGTTTAATAATAATCACACCTAATTACGGGATATTTGTAAAGTATGCTAACACTTAATACGCTTACGTCAAAAAGTTTTTGCAAAATCAAAAGTGGTTAAATACCATCTTCGAAATGGTAAATTGTAGGCATAATAGAACCTTAGCAGTGCAAGGGCAGTGTTACCTCTGTGTATTTTTAAACCCTGTATGCGAACTCATTGTTACAACAAACAAGGATGAGTCATTCACCGTGGGAACCAAAAACAATGGAGTTCTAAAAATAGCCCGCCGGGAACTGTATCGAAACGTTCGAGTAATGACGTCCGCTTTCCAGAGTCTTCAACCCTCCTTTATTGAAACCAAATCAAATCAAAATACTCTTTATTCAATTTAGGCCCTGAGAAGGCACTTATGAACGTTAAAACTACCACCGGTTCGGAAAACAACCCAGTCATCGAGAAGAACCGGCACGAAACTCGGTCTGGTTTATCTTTTCATAATAACTAACATATTTTTTTTTTACTATTACAACATAATAGACACATAAAGCTACATTCGTTTTTAGTGGTTGCACAGAGAGAGGCGTCACTTCCAGACGTCGCTATCGTTCACATACTGATCCACCCTGTAATAACCTTTATGTATTAAGACCCGCTTGACATAACGCTTGAACCTACTATCCGGCAAATCGGTAATGTGTTTTGGGACTTTGTTATAAAATCTAACACTATTACCTAAAAAACTGTTACTGGTCTTAGTAAGCCTGAAACATGGAGTGACCAGTTTGTTATAGTTTCTGGTATTTTTTTTACATTATGTCGGTAAATCTAGATTATCTACTTTTTCCGGACATACATCAAATTCTCAAGAATATATTGAGAGGGCAGAGTTAAAATACCGAATTCCTGAAACTTAGTTTTTAATGATTCACGAGGTCCCAAATTATAGATTGCTCGAACTGCCCGTTTTTGTAGTAGGAATATGGTGTCTACCTCAGCTGCGGCTCCCCACAACAAAATGCCATAAGACATTAAGCTATGTAAGTAAGCGAAGTAGACCAACCTAGCAGTGGCAATATTTGTTAGCTGGCGAATTTTTCGAATGGTACGTATACAAAGCAGGCTACGCGAATACGTGAAGTGTGGCCAGCGCGGCGTAATCGAGTTTATTTGTTTTTTATCTGTACTGGTACAAAATAAATTAATTGTGATACAAATGGTACATAATTAATTCACCCACGAACTAGCAATACAAAATACTAAACTTTTCCTATACCTATTTACCTATTTACTTACGGTGCCGGATTTGAAGACAACTGTTTTTCATATTGTCCCTTTGATATTGAAGGATTCGCATGGTATGTGGTGCAGTGAATTGCTTTGAATGTGGTTGGATGGATGCATCTATTGAACAGAATTATTGTTCGGAGGCTATTATTCATATATGCATTCGATTCGCTGTTCTTAAATCGTTTCATACGTGATTAATACTCGTATGAACGTAACAAAAGATTTATAATGGAGTACCATCCTTAGTTTATTATTTAATTTTTTAATTTATGTCATTTGTTTCTTTTAGTTAATGGCATCAACTGAGTGTTAAACAATGTAACGATTGACATACATAAATACGGTCGTCGCCAAACTTTTTGACCGCTCTATACCAGTCGCGCAGAACACAATGTGACGTACAAAAATTTGTCGAATTAGAGACTAGTGTCATTGTAATGGCTATTTATCAATACTAGTGGGCGCCCAGTGGTCAACATTCAACCATAGTTCATTGATTTTGTTAAAGTTTGTATTTTATTAGGGTTTTTTTGTCAATAATCTATAATCAAAGGTTTTTTTTCTCGAACTGATTACGCTATTGACCTAGCAAGGTCTTAACAGCTTCACCGGACTACATCAAAGATTTTCATCATGGCTACTCAGTTATTTGCCACTGTCCTGTTTTAATTATATAAATATTAAACTAAATGAAAATTGAAATTAATTATAAATTTGAAATAAAAAACAGGCGCTTACATAAGGTGGTTAGGCTCTCAAATTCTAAGTAAATATAACTCTACGAAAATAAAGAATTTTATGGCAATTTACGACACAGTTTTCAATTAATTTTACACGACACCATGGGTGGGTGGTATTTCTGGATGATATTGAATTAAATGTAGTCTGTAGATTATGAGGAATAGTGATATGCCCAAAATTCGTTTGGAAAAGTAATGGATACACAATAGAATCAAATGATGAATCCAAAACAAAGATGTTTTAATACTACTATTATCTTTTGAAAATGAATTCATTTTTGTTCAAAATTCGTCATCAACTGTACTAAATATAATTGCTACATCAGGTTGAACTGCATCATTGTAACCGCGGAGATCTAAGTCAAGGATTACTTTCATGACCAAACGATTTTTCTTATTTTGATTTTACATAGTATTTTTTGGCTCATTTTTTATTGAAACATTATTTGAAGTGAGTTCACCATATAAAAATACTAAACATTACAATATTGACATTGACTTTGGCAATATTGCTTTACTCTTATGACAACATGAAGTGAAAGCAGTCCTGTCACCTAAAAATTTTGACATTCAATAAGACCAAAGACAATAATGATTATTTCAGTGGTTCCATAAATTTACTAAAGATAAATTATTTATCAATTAATTATTAATGTATATTATGCATTTACATATTATATTATTATGAAATTAACCTACAGTTTGACCAGATGATTTCAAAGGCCATGTAAGGCATGTAACGTCAGTCATGTTAAAAATAGGCCGCTTGTGGCTCTTTCACTACTTAGTTGCGGCTCTTTCACAAACACGGAATATTAAATATTAACTTGCCTTGAAAGACACAAGTAAACATTTTTAATTGCCATGAGCCTGCAGAAAAGAGGCACATTTTTATAGCATATAATAGCACGGCTATTCGATCGCAAAAAGACATATTAAGCAACTAATTATTAAATTATAGTTATTTAACAAAGTTTAAGTTAAAAAAATGCTCTTTGATTTAATTTCCGCTTTCTATTGTTTATATTTGGCTCTTATGGTTCTAAAAGAAAGTCGGTTGAGAATCACAGGAGGAAGATTGATGTAACTGTTTTGTCTTATATAGAGACTAGCGGGCCCGGCGGACGTTGTCCCGCCCTGGCAACAAAGAAAAACCTTGACAAATTATATACCTAAACCTTCCTCGGAAATCACTTTATCTACTGGTGCAAAACCGATTGAAAAACCTTTTAGTAATCTTTGAGTTTATATCGAACAGACAGACGTGGCAGAGAAGACGTGTACCCGACTGGATCGCGACCACCGTACACCAGATGGAACACCCGCCATAGTGACACGTTTGGGCGTGTCGCGCTCCGGGATCAGCCGGTGTATATCCAGCAACTGGGGGGGGGGGGGGACTATCCCTGACTGGGTCGCTTTCAGGCCGGCATAACAGCGGCGACCGGCGATAGATAGTATGTCTTTCGGTGGTCGCCATTGTTTTTGGATTGTACTGTGCTTACAATCAGGCACAGGACAGTCACTTTGCCGAGCTACAATAAAAAAAAAAAAAAATTGTGATTCAGCTAGTCTATGAACAAGGTCTAATAAGATATTCATTCATTCATCCACACTGGAATATGTCGGTATTGAATGTCACTAAATATGGTGCTTAATTATAGCGAGCCGATTAATACCTCCGTATTTGGAGGCACGGATGTCGGTTACACTAGGTTGTTAGAGTCGACGGGGAGAATTGACATATTCTATTACCACCTGGTTCATGATTTTTTGAAGAGAAAACTTCTTCTGACGCGTTGATCGGTATTTTTGGTAGGAGGTAACTTTATGATTTCGCGACGCGTTGTGCGAGGGCCTGTGTACATGTAATATTGATATTTCGTATTCAACGTGTGCAGCCCCATCATATTTTTGATTAATTAGTAAACTGTATAAAAATATATACCATTACCTATTGTTCGGAGTGCCAATAGATGTGAAAACGAGACCGATAATAATAATTTCAATATACACATTATGCAATTTAAATAATTTGTACTATAATTTACAGTTATTCCATTGTTTTGAGTTTTCACTTCTATCGGCAGTCCTTATGACTGCCTCGACTTTTTTTCTGTCCATCACGATAACTTTAAAAATGCTTAAATTAATACTATGAATTAATTTAAATAGCTTTAAATTAATGCTATGAAAATTACAAAATAAAACCATATGACTAATTTGCATATTACGTATACAGCTCTGTATTTTGTAATATTGGTGGCGTTTTACGTAATATAGTTTGGTGAAGTGCATAGGATATAATACCACGGAGCATGGATTCTGACTTGCCAAAAAACTCCCTGGAAAGTTCTGACAAGACGGCCACCATCTTGTTAGAACATCGAAACGATCGCAAGAAAATTGTAATGTTACCTACTCGATAATGGCAGTAATAATCTACTAGAAGGTTAGTTGCCAAAAGTAAAGTAAAGAAAGAAAGAAGTTATAAGCTTCGTAAGTATTCATTATTCAATCAATTATAATGAATATCGTTGTCATATCATTCAATTTAATTAATTTTTGATTTTTCGAAAAGCTTTCTCTTCATTTAGTGATTGCTAAATTTAAAATTGCAATATATGTGACGTCATACAAATGACATGTATCAAACAAATGTGACCATCTGTGAAAAGAATACCTCATAAAATACCTTTAAAAATCATGAAATTCCTGTGACATTATTTATGGATGACCCGTATAGCCATATATATTTTTTTCCTCATATGTGTTTTAAATACATTTTAGTTTAAAAGAAATATAAATAACTATGCAAATTTGAGAGTCTATTTTTTTTTATTCGAGCACGACAAAGTGCCTGATCTGTACTTGACGGTAGGCACAGTGTAATTTAAAAATAACGGTGACCACAGACGGTTCTGTAATTCATCGTCAGTCACCATTGTCATGCTGAACTACACTACTATATAATTAGGCTGATAGAAGACAGTTAAGTACATTTTCCTCGTTTATTTCTCATACGATCTTCTTTATCTCTCTTTTGTTTAGTAGTTATTTCAGAGTTTTAGTTGTTATCAATAAAAAAAAAATTGAGATGGTTTTTTATTATACCATCGACGCGACGTGTGGAAGCCTTTTTTATGACTCTATTCGTTATATTTCAAACTCTACAATTTACAATATTTGTACAATAATCAATACAGATAATAATATCTATATGTATATCGCTATTTTGATCAAAAAATGATTTAACTGAAAATTTACGCTTTTCGAGTATTCACCAGAAAGTAAGTTAACGTTGCAAGAAGAATACGTCCAATTCAACAGTCACTTAAAAATTATCAAAACTACAATTATAATTTACTGGCTTCTGCTCGCGACTTCTTCATTGGTGCTCGGTTGCTATTGTTCTTAGCGTTATGATATATAGCTTCCTCGATAAATGAGCTATGTAACACTGAATTTTTTGTTGTTTTTTTTTTTAATTGACTGTTCTCTATTTGATTTAAACGTGTGAAAACTTAGTCTCCGAGGATAGTTTATAAAGTAAAGTAATATGAAATAAGTCTATGTTTTCATAAATAGTAATTATTTTGTCTACCTTCATTTATTTAAAAAAGGCATTAATTCAGACTTATGTCATTTTATTTTTAAACATATACAGAGGTTTTTCCGTAACATTGCGACTTAATTCAGTTTTATGCTAACTATTGTAGTGCATTATATTGTTATTCCGTCTGTATTGAAATTATTTTGTAAGAAACTGAATTAACTAAGAACTTTTTAAATGCTATTTTTACCAAGTATGTTAGAGAGATTTCATCCCTGTGATTGACCCTAACGATCCATGCAATAAAATATACATGGTATAATTTATACAGATTTTAGTCGGTTCGATTCCCGGGTGAAGCAAGAGAATTTGCGAAAATAATTGAATGCAGTTTTATTTCTTTTAAAAAATAAAGACATGTACCTTTGTATTAAAATTTGGTATCTCTATTATTTAGAGTAGTTTCCCTCCAGGTGGCATTAAAAAATTCCAGCCTGTATATCTCTACTTTTACAGTTGACTTAAAATTCTTAGTTTATTATTAAGATAAAATTAATCGGAACGTCTAAACGTGGCTAAACTTTAAACGCATTTTCCCATAAAATTGAATTTTGGAGTTACTTCTTTTTTTAGCAATGGAAGAACAAAATTCGTAACCCTTATTATGTCCGTATTTCCACCACAATACAAGCGTTACTAGTACATATAAATATTCATATAACTTGTGATCGGTAATATATTTAATGCATATGTTTGTAAACTCATACCGAATATTGACATCTGTTTAAATATGATTTCTCATCAATTTAACTTACAATGCGGCGCCGTCTGCCGCCTTAATAACAAACGCGTGACGGCTGATTGGATCCATTACGACTCCACATCATTCGTCAGTAGCGGATACTCTATGGCTATAGTTTTAACCACGACATTTTTATAACATTACTTGTATAGTTATTTATTTAGGGTAACTAGTGGCCAATACTTTAAACATGAATTAACACTATATACCTCATGTCTGGGTGTACCTTGTGACACACGAATGCCCTTGAAAGTCAATGGGAAGTTGTAAAAAACTATCATAAGACCAGTCATGTTGTATGAATCTGAGTGCTGGGCTACAAAAGAGATGGATGAGAGGAAACTACAGGTGGCAGAGGTGCGAATGTTAAGGTGGATGGTCCCATGTTTCAGACTTAGCAAAACCAGTAATAGTTTTTTAGGTAATAGTGTTAGGTTCTACAATAAAGTTCCAAAGCATGTTACCGATTTGCGGGACTGTAAATTTAAGTGCCACGTCAAACGGGTTTTAGTTTCAAAAGGATATTATATAGTGGATCAGTATGTGAACGATAGTGATGTGTGGAATTGACTCCTCTCTGTGCATCCACTAAAAGCTATTGTATGATGTATTGGAAATATATGTTAAAAAAATGTACCCGATCGAGTTTCTTGCCGGTTCTTCTCGATGACTGGGTTGTTTTCCGAACCGGTGGTAGTCTTTGACGTTCATAAGTGCCTTATTAGGGCCTAAACTGAATAAAGTATTTTTGATTTGATTTGATGTGTGGTGTAAGTAGAATGGATAAGATTAGGAATGTGTATATCAGAGGAAGTTTGAAAATAGCACCAGAGACAGAGAAGTAGAGGAGTAATAGGTTAGCATGGTATGTTATGAGAACAGATGAGAACCGTGCTACTAGAAAAGTTACGAGTATGATGGTGGATGGATATAGGAGTAGACAAAGACCGAAAAAGGTATGGATGGATTGTCGGAAAAAAGATATGTGTGTCAAAGGTATGAATACTGTCATGTCATCTAATAGGCGAGAGTGGAGAAAGAAAACATGTTGTACCGACCCTACTTAGTTGGGATAAGGGTAAGATGATGATTACACCAAGGGTTCTCAAACGATCGGTGACGAGTACTTTTTGAGTCCATCTCGAGAAACATTTGCCAATAAAGAATTATTCATTGATTTTGTTTTAGTAAGTAGGTAACGGTTGTGGGGGACAGCAGCTGAAGTAGATACCATATTTTTATTACAAAAACGAGAAGTTCGAACAATTTACAATATTCGCGAATCCTTAAAGACCAAGTTCAAGGAATACGGTATCTTAACTCTGCTCTCCCAATACATTCTTGATAATTTAATGTGTCTGTAAGAACCTTGAAAAGCTAGATTTAGTAAAAAAAACAGCATAATTTAAATACTAGAAACTGTGAAAAACTGGTTGTCCCATGTTTTAAAAGTAAAAACTTAGTAAAACCAGTAACAGTTTTTTGGAAAATACTGTTAGATTTTACAACAAAGTCCCTAAGGATATTACCGATTTACCGGGTTGTGAATTTAAGCGCCATGTTAAGCGGGTTTTGGTGTCAAGAGGCTATTATAGAGTGGATCAATATGTGAACGATGGTGATGTTTGGAATTGACTCATCTCTGTGCATCCATTAAAAACGTTTGAGACATGTACCTAATATATTCTAAATATTATATATATTTGTTAAAAAAAATTTACAAAAAAAATAAACCGCCTTCGATGTGAAAAACTAATAAGGCACTAAAAAGCGAAAAATAACTGAATTATTAAATTAACCAAATGAAATAAAAAAATATCGATATTCGCGCTACCTCATAATATATTTGAAGTCGATGCCAGCCTACATTCATTCATATCGTTGGTTAGTTAATTTTAGCCAAATCATCGGATTCGAAATTAAAAATCAATATTACTTTATTCAATTTAAGCCCTGAAAAGGCGCTTATGAACGTCAAAGCTACCACCGGTTTGGAAAACAACCCAGTCATCGAGAAGAACCGACAAAAAACTCGATCTGGTTTATCCTTTCATGATCCATATTTTTACAAATATAGATAGTTACATTCGTTTTAAGTGGATGCACAGAGAGAAGCGTCATTTCCAGACGTCACCATCGTTCACATATTGATCGACCCTATAATAGCTTTTAGACATTAAAACCTGCTTTACATGACGCTTATACGCACAGTCCGGCAAGTCGGTAATATGTTTTGGGACTTTGTTATAAAACTTAACACTACTCTCTTATTATATGGCTATTATTATTATATATTATAAGCATTTCGAACGTTTACGTAAAGGTAGTAACGCCTAGACAGCGTGGGCGGTTGAATATTTCTATTTCGTTAGTTTTAAATGAGACGTAACCGGACCAAATGGGAAATTAGAAAGGCTACGTTTACACGGATTTGACAAAAAAATTTACACAATAAACGACCGTATCGCAACGTAATTACGTAAGTATTTAAGAAACCAGTGCCGACTGGTTATTAAATGAAGTCATTTTGTGTGTCCTCCGGCATCTAATAATCGTGATGCGTACCGTATCCCTGTTGGATTAGACACCTGCAGTTTGCTAGGTCTATATGAGCTTGGTTTGTCACTTGACATCGATATGTCGTAGTATATATGTATTATATATATAGTATATTGGTGTTGATATTTTATTTATATATTGTGATATTAAATAGGCTAAAAATAATTTCATAAAAACCTCACCTTTTACACCTACCAATATTTATCTCTGCACCACCTAATGGTTGACTGGCAGAGAATGCCTTAGGCATTAAGTCCGCCATTGCGTATTTAACGCATAATCTATACTATAATAAAACTGTAGCAAGGTCAAATCTGTACATTAAATATTTTTTGAAAATTTTGATCCGGGTAGACTTTGTTATCGATATAGAAGCCAAAAATAATCTTTTTACAATTTTTGTCTGTCTGTCTGTCTGTCTGTCTGTCTGTCTGTCTGTCTGTCTTTCTGTCCCTGTGAACACGCATCACGCTGAAAGTACTGAACCGATTTTAACGAAACTTGACACAATAATAACTAATATTCCAAGGTTACATTTAGGATACCTTTTGTCCCATAAAACGCAAGGGGTTCTCCAGGATAACGAAAGACAAAAAATTGTAGTTAATGTAACTAGACTTTTTTGCGACACCTTAGTACAAGAGCCAGTAATGTTGGAAGAACGAGAATTTTAGAAAAGCTGGTTCTTTAAAATGAAGATATATTATGCTCTTCTAAACAGAATTCAGAATACCTGGTAGCCGGTTAACGTTGTGTTTTTTAATGCGCATCACACCTTTACAGGTTAAAATTTTGGGTTATAAAAATTTAAGGAACTTTTTTTTAGTAACTTTTAAATGCTATTAAAAACATGAATTTATCACTGCCAGACAATTTTGTTATTGACAATAATGTGCCCGATGATATTCTTTATAAATAAAATAATTCATTTCAAACCATTTTATTTTTTCCATTGCAAAGAACATATTTCATTTTATTAACCATTATGATATTGAGATTTCACCGTAAACACCGTAAACGAAAAACAACGATAAACGTAGATATATGACTTGAGACTGACGTCATCTTGAATACATGCGTCTATAACAGGCGCTTCCACAATTATCGCTATCTTTATCATACATAAAATGGGGTAAAAATATCAATGCAGTTGCAGTATCTAGCTCTAAGTTTCTAAACGTTTTCAAAGCATTAGCCGGTTTTAATTGGGGTGTTCCTAACATTTAGTTCGTTTATACTTCAATATTACACGCAGTCGAATTGACTATGCCAGCTTTCTTTATGATAGTAGTGCTCAGGTTAACCTCTATAAACTTGAAAAAGTCTAAAACCAGGCCATGAGAATTATCGGGGGTTTCATTAAAAGTACTCCAATCCATGTTGTGGAAAGCGAATTGAGCATATGTCCGTTACATCTTAGGAGACAATATTAAGCTGGCAAAATTCTATTTAAATTTAAGTCATTCGAAAAGAGCGAACTAACTAATGTATCAGAAGAACTGTCCCCCTCTTTCCAATCACTCTATTGGCGTAAAAGAAAAAGACCACTATTTTTTCTCAATATAAAAATACTCAAAGTCAAACAAGTATAAAACATGAAATGTTCACTTTACATACCTGGGTCGATAACATTGATTTGCACAATATAATTAAAATGAATGTAGATGGTATTTGGAAGCCAAAGCGTCAATATGATGTTGTTAAAATAAAAGATATTTGTCTTCAATATATAAATAAACATTATCAAAATTTTGTTAAAATATACACTGACGGATCTAAAGCTGGTAATTATTTAGGAGCCGCATTTTTTGAGTCAAATTCCAAAACTTTTATGAAATTTCAAATTGATGAAAACATTACAATTATGCACACTGAATTAATAGCAATTGCAGAGGCCTTATCATTTGCACAATCAACTGAGTCCATTAAGACTGTTATTTTATCCGATTCAAAAAGTGTTCTTCAACACGTAGCGCGATGTACTTCGACTTTTCGAGGAATACCGATAGCCTACAAACACTATTTTGAAGCAATTACTAGATTTCAAAGCAAAGAACAAAGTAATTGTTTTACAATGGATCTCTTCTCATATAGGTATAACTGGGAATGAAAGAGCTGATCTTTTAGCTAGAAAAGGATCCTCCGAAGGTGCTCCTATTAATATTTTACCAACTTACTTGGATGTATGCTCAGTATTTAAAAATGGTTGTTACTCGCATTGGAAGGAATACTTTGATGAGCGTTCTAAAACAAAACGAATATGGTACAGAACGATTCAGCCACGCCCCTTAAGGTCACTATGGATTGATGACAGTACGATTTGCCTTTTTTTTTTTTTTTTTCGAACTGACTACGCTATTGACCAAGCAAGGTCTTAACAGCTTCACCGGACTACGTACGATTTGCCGTCGGGAAGCAATCACAGGAATAAGATAATAAGATTACGCTCAGAACACATCCCATGTAAAAAGTTCGCCTACCTGATGCGTAAAGTACTATCACCACTCTGCCAGAGTTGTGAACTCATCGATGATGTGCACCACATCCTGGCAGAATGTGTTCGTAACGAAGATATTAGATCTCGGCTTAATGCTTCTGGTTCGTTCCACACTGGTTTGTACAATTCGTTATTGTCTGACCCCACTTCGAAAGATGCTAAAGAATTGTACAAAATTAATATAAGCTATTGTTAAGTTTATTGTCATTCTTATTGTTATATAGTTTTAGCCTTCATTAAAAAATAAATAATAATAATATTAAAATTACAGCTATCTTAACATGGTTTGGACATACTTTATTTTATTTACAAAAAAAATAGCATCGGGCACATTATTGTTAATAACAAAAATGTCTGGCAATGATAATTTCATGTTTTAGTAGCGTTTCAAAGTTAGTAAAAAACAAAACATTCAAAAATTCATTATTTAAAAATCAATATTTTTGCCTGTAAAGGTGCGATATGCACTAATAAACTCAACGTTTACCGGCAGCTCACACTCTGTTCGGAAGAACATAAAGATATATAAAAACTGGCTTATTTTCTTTTTCGAAACCGTTGCTAGCTCTTAGACAAATAGTTACAGGCAAGTGACATTTGACGCGTCGTGCTCATATTTTTTTAATATTTATATTTTTCTTCAATACAATGGAGTGTGAAAAAGTTTTAATACAAGTTGAAAATAGTTATGATATTATTCAGTGTTTCATTTATCATTATTTATTTTATGAATACATTTTATCGTTTAATTTACAATTTAACTCTATCAACTTGATATTTTATAATGTAAATTCTACTGACTGTATAGTAAACGTCTACAAAAAAGGGAAAGGAACTTCGTTAGAAACTGGGGGTCCATAGACCTTTAAAGCTTTTTTTCACATTACCACCAATATATGTTGGTTGCTACGAACGGGTTGTAGGCTTATTTTAAAAGATTTCTCACATACTATCTGGGTATATGTTTGATTGAGTCCCTTGATAGTTTGGATTCACAATTGGAAACCGATGGTGTGGCTGCAATAAGGTTTTAGTCATATTAAAATTTTTCGCGTTTAAAAATACAATTGGCACCAGTGATAACCGATTTGGTGCAGACGAAGTTGCACGGGTCAGCTAGTGTGTAAATAAATATGTCCTAACGATGACCAATATTATATTATATCATTTATATATGAATATTAAAAACAATTAGAGTGATGTTTTCCGAAGAATAATTGAAAACAGATTCTTTAAAAATAAAAATTAATAATACTAACAGCTTCCCGGAATGTCGTTCATATAAAACAGGTTATGATGTCTTCCGGGAACTACCTTTCTTTTTTATATTAGAACTGAATTTACTTTTCGTCTTTGTAATAATATATTCCTAAAGAAGATCATAGTTTTATGCCTCCAAGATCCTCCCTCGCGAAAAGTCATGTAAACTATATTTAAAAAATCGTCAGCTGTGTGATATACACACGACGTTGAAACGACTTGCGCGCCCTCTATTGCATGTTGATGGTAATATGTTAGAAACCTTTACGAAATCTTCAATAAAAACTAGGGGTGTGCGAATAATTCGAACTTACGAATTATTCGTTTCGAATCGAATATTAATATTCGATTCGAAACTCGAATCGAATAATTCGAATTATTCGAAAGTTCCCGAATAATTCGAAAAATTTCGAATAATTCGAAAATTTTCGAATAATTCGAATTTTTTTCAGGGTTTCTTATTTTCAATTTTCGAATAAAAATTTAACAGTCAATATACATTTTATTTAAACCATGAAATATAGTTACACAAATAGAACAAATTTCCAACTTTTTTTTTTTTTTTTCTGTATTCTTGAAATGTTAATAAATAACTTATAAAAAAATGGATGGTAAAAATATTGATTGCCTTTTTTTTACGGCACTTCAAAAAATTACCTGAAATTCATGCTTCTAGACTAGAATACCCCCTTAATTCGCGAATTATTCGAAAACTTTCGAATTATTCGAAATTTTTACGAATTATTCGAAATATTTCGAATTATTCGATTCGAATTTCGATTCGAATATTGATATTCGATTCGATTCGATTCGAACGATATTCGCACACCCCTAATAAAAACTGTTCAAAACTTACATTAATTTAGATAAAATAAACTCGAAAGTGTGCAATAAAAACATAAAAACAACATTTTTATATATAAAACCTAGCCGGCTATAATTAGCAGTAATTAATACTTCTTAAACGGTACTAACGTCGATGTGATACAGCGCCATCTAGTGGCAATGGTTAGTAAAATAATTAACATAAAACTTACTTCTTGTAAACCATTAAACTGTTCTCACTTATAGTGATCGCTCGAACGATGTTCGAGTTACATATATACTAGTATTCATTCGCAGCTTCGTGTGTCTGTTTGTTTGTATTAAGTATAGAAATGATGGTAGCATATATTAATTTCGTGTAAGTTTATCCAGCGCCAAGATTTTTTCCAATCTATGTGAAATTTATCGTTATATGTTGGTCAATTTGAAACAATTATCTTATAAATTACACTTTATATGTTATTCTTATGTCTAAAGCTATATTACTTTAAAGTTTCATCAAAAACCGTTCAGTAGTTTTTACATAAAAAAATTAGGCTGTCATAAGGACTGCCGATAGAAGTGAAAACTCAAAACAATGGCTTAACTGTGTTCTCTATTAAATCAATTATAGTACGAAGTATTCAATATACAATCACCTCTGTGCACTAAGCGTAATGGAGTAGAAGATGTATATCATATAATTATGGAATGTGTCCGTATTGAAGCAGAAAAGCGAGAGTACTGCCTAACAGGTAAGGATTTACGTTGCATTGGGGTTTGTAACGGCATTTTGGCTTTACCTTTGTCGGGTGAAACCAGGATGCTGTACAGGTTAGCCAATGTTGCTATCAATAGGAGGTAAATAGTGGTTATATGTGTGTAGTATTGATTATATTTGCCTTCCAATAAGGGTGGCATGGGCGCTTTGTGACCAAACACTTACAAAAAAAAAATGAAATATTCAAATTTGTAAATCGAAATTATTATCATTAGTCTCTCTTTCAAATCTATTGGCACTCCGAATAATAATTAAATGTTTTTTATACAGTTTTTTAATTAATCAAACATATGATAGACTGCATAATCCCAATACAAAATATCAATATTAAATGTACACAGGCCGGTATACCACGCGTCGCTAGTCTGACGCAATCCGCGCAAACGCAATACGGCCGGTCACACTTACTAGCATGTCGGAAATTATTAGTTCAACTTGTGCCAAAAAAAATACCGCTCAACGCGCCCAAAGATAATAAAATAGATAATAATGACAATAAAACTTTTTTTATTATTACAAACTGACAGAATAACGTTCTAATAAACATCCCACACACTAGCACAAATACGTTTTGGTCTTCATAAAACATTGCTGTTATGCGGTACATCATATTCTCAATACGGGAACTTTAATGGTCACTATTCTTTGGACCATCGCACAGTGTGTTATTAGAGCCGAGTTAGCGGCACGTATGGTTTATGTATCTATTTTATGGGTCTAGTAATGATAAAGACTAGACAAAAGTACCGACCGTATAATTTTGTTTAGTTTTCGAGATATTAACAAAATCGAGAAAATTTCATAGAAACCAAAAAAATATTTTATCTCCTTTCCTTCTATTTTTTTATTATAAAATGTTACATGGTCTCGTAGATTATTACCAAAAGAACCAATTAATACATAAATAATTGACTAATAAAGTTCTTACAAGGAGCAACACATTCTTTTCCATGATTTAGTTTTTTTTTTCCGGCGAACTTATTACATGGTCGCATTTTCTTTTACTGCATTTATATTTATAACACTAATGTGAGTCATACAGAGGTTCGTACCATACGAACGGTCCATCGGATTCATACAAAAAATCAGACGCTACAGACGTTGGGTTTCAGAGCTATGAATTTGTTAAAATCTAACTTAGGGTTATCACTAAAGTAAATTATTGTAACGTACAATTAGTCGTACGCAAAGAGTGTCATCGTGACACGGTAGGCCTTTATATTGAGATGAAATTTGAATTCTAGCATTATTTAGGAAATAAATACACATTCCAAAAAGAGAGTTCCACTCTAGTACAAGCTTTGTGTCGCTGTAGGGCATAACACAGTCTATATGGCTTTTCTCTTCGATGATGGTCTTCATGTGGTATTGCGAAGGCCTCCCTCGTTAAGCATACGCTTACACTGAATATGAACCGACTAAACCCCAGAAACTCAACAGAAGGTGGTATTGAAAAGCAGAAAAAAAAATTCAAACTGAAATTAGCAAAAAAACAAGTTTTCTTGTTGGCATCCTGTGACAAAATTCGGGAACAACAAATGACGGCAATACGGGCAGTATTATCAGATTCAAACCGCAAAATATCTGCAGATATTTTGGGGATCCAAGAATGGCTGGTCGTGGATCTATACACCGTTCTTGTGGCATTATAAAGTTTCTTTGTTATAATATCGCTGCTAGGTACGTACAAAATTATGTGATGTGATGTGATTGCTCCGACTGGTTTCGGCCATGGCGATCACTTTGACCCCTAAACTTAGAAATGGCGCTGGTGCGCTTGAAGATGGCTTATGTAGCCTATCTTCGCGGCGAAACTTCGTGCACATTGAGGGCACGTGAGTATGCCGTTCTCGTAATGATATGTTATGGCAGCAGGAGGGCGAGCCTTTAACTGGTCGCGTTTGGTATCAAGGTCAGCTTTCCGCTGAGCCACGAACTCGCGTACTTGGCTGTTCACCATTCTGCGTCATTCTGGCCGTTGTGCTGCCAAACGTTCCCAACAAGAGGGCTCTATATTGAAATTATAATTGGTATATCAGTCACATTACACAAAAGACTGAGGCATGTTGCAAACGTAATTGATTTTATTTTGTTGCCAATCGATACGCTGTCCGTACAAGCTGGTGAAACAAGTTATGGTGTTATGACCGAAAGCATCATACATGACAATTAAGCAATAAAACTACAGTGCTTTATTTGTTTCACAGAGCGTTAGAATCTGCAGATACGCTTTTATCGACCACGTTTACTGGCAGCCGACAAAAGAAAACCAAACGGTCTGTGCTTCCTAAAGAAGTCCTATCATTTTTTAAACTCTCAACGAAAAAGTTCGTAACCTATGGCTATGTACAAACAAAATATGACTAATAAATAAGAACATGAAACACTTTTATTGTCAACATAAGAAATTTTAACTTTAATGACGATGATTGAGAAAATAAAGTTTAAATTTATACTTTTCCATAGAAATATTTAAAATACAACTCTGCATGCATCCACTATAAACAAATGAGATTATCTATTTTTGTAAAAATATGTATAAGGAAAGGATAAACCAGATCGAGTTTCTTGCCGGTTCTTCTCGATGACTGGGTTGCATTTCCGAACCGGTGGTAGCTTTGACGTTCATAAGCGCCTTCTCAGGGCCTAAATTAAATAAAGTATTTTTGATTTTGATCTTGTAGTGTGGACCTGTGTGGCACCTTTTTCTTACAAGTCGACGGCGAGGCAACCAGGTTCCTGTAGGCGCTTTGTAGAACATTTTTTTTATTTTTCATCATATTATTATGATTGGCATCCCCTGAAACTAGCGCCCGGGTCGAGGGTCTAGTTTATTCCCGTCCCTAAATCCGGGGCTGTATTAGGCCACATCGTCATTTAATATCAGGTGGGCCTGTGATCAAAGGCTACAAAACCAATAAAGTATATGAAAAACGCTACGCGCCGTAGCAGTTCATGTATTATATGGTGGATCAGTATGTGAACGATGGTGATGTCTAGAATTACGCCCATCGATGTTTGTACAAAATATGTATGATGAAAAGATAAACCAGATCGAGTTTCTTGCCGATTCTTCTCGATGACACAGTTGTTTTCTGAACCGGTAGTTTTGACGTTTATATGCGCCTTTTCAGGGCCTAAATTGAATAAAGTATTTTTGATTGTTTGATTGATGTTTAAATCGGACTTGTAAAACAAAATAATTTTCAATCTCCGAAAAGACGCAGAGCAGAAAATAGGTAGGCTAATATTTCATCTATTCAGTAATCACGGTAGTCCAAAGTTATCTAATAACCTGAGATGAAAGAGTTTTCACACCTAGTGTACCTTGAAGACTCAGTTGGAAACTCAAAATCGAAATGAAAAATACTTTATGCAGTTTCGGCCCTAAGAAGGCCCTTATGAACGTCAAAACTACCACCGGTTTGAACAAACAACCCACTCATCGAGAAGAACGGGAAACAAACTCGATCTGGTTTATCTTTCTAACATACACACAGTGACCACGTTCAACAGCTTGGCTACTCGATTTTTGGAAACACAATTATGATAAAGGCATCTCAGTCCTCTTGTTTTTTTTTCATGGGAAAAATGTTACATAAGACCCTTACCTCAAAGTCGAGCAGCGTCGGTGGAGTATGTCAGATTTTTACTGACCAAAAACTCCCGTCTTTCTGCCTATCCATTTCATACCGTCAACCCGGCATATGTCGGCTCCTCGTCAGGGGCCTTCGCCCTGCGGTGTGAGGGGTCGGGAGTGGTCACACTCTCTGAGGAACCGTTTCTCAGCTGATTTTCTTTATTTTTTCTTATTTAGTAGCTATTGACGAAATTTGGTGTCGTATAAATAAAAAAAAATGTAATATTAATACTTGAAAAAAATTTGAATTATGGTTGAATTTCGACCACTCGATGACCAATAGTTTTATAGATTAGCAGTTATCTAAGAAAAACAAAACGCTATATTCTGTATAATTCTATTTTCAAACATTCCGAAATAGCCAGATATGTTTGTTACTAATATATAGTTGTTAGTTCGAAACAACAGCAGACTTCGCCATTTCCTCGCGCTTCTTACGTATACAACGTCAACCAAAAATTACATACATAATCAGTGAAAGTGTGTTCAGCTGTATGGGAATTGATATCAAAATAATGTATAGGTAGCTCTACCTATCGACTAAAAGTTGTATCACGAGAAACATTACTTACTGCCAATTTTTACATTTAGTCCTGTAGAGAAGCGAGAGATGGCGTTAATATGCAAAATTATAAGTACCATAAAAAATGTAACATTTCTTTTGCTTGATAAAAATCTTCTAAAACATTGTAAGCAATAAAAATTCCTTAGCGCAATACCAATTTGCGGGACAATTAGTTCAAGGACTAATTCAAGAGTCGTATACGCTGACTCATTTCGAATGATAGTAACGTCTGGAATTGACTATAATTCAATGATTATGACAGTAAATAATCAAAAGTATAATTAATCACTGTAATCAATATATTATATTGAAAAGTTTTATAAAAATATTATGAAGTAAATAGTAATAATATTGATAAGTCTGATCGAATTTATTGATAACACCGGCACACAAAAAAGCGGTTTGTACATTTGACGCCACCTACCTACTGATATGTATTTCGACGTACTGAATCCGAATTTGGAGTCAGTTTGGAGGGTAAACCCTCAAAATCTCGAGTACATTGCAAAAAAACATAAAAAATAGTGATAATTGGGTGTTTTATTAATGTTTTGTAATTTTTG
The DNA here is from genome assembly GCA_036509395.1 of Antheraea yamamai. Classification (NCBI taxonomy): domain Eukaryota; kingdom Metazoa; phylum Arthropoda; class Insecta; order Lepidoptera; family Saturniidae; genus Antheraea; species Antheraea yamamai. The sequence goes on from AP028450.1 coordinate 12,675,494, forward strand.
ACAATTTTCAAGGAATTTTACAATTGACTTATATTTAAAACGGTTTAAGGTCAAAATAAACTTCAGTTTCGGATTCATCGGGTCGAAATACGTGCTTAAAGTAATTCCACAACATTTTTTTCATAACCAAAAAAATCAATTTTCGCTATTTTTTACCGTTTACTGCAATCTACAAATCATGTACATGTAAAATGATAATTAAAAAAAAATAGCTATATATTCAAAACCATGATTTTGAGATCTGAGTTTTGTATAATCAGTCGACGGGTTAATATGCATATAAGTAGTTGATAAAATCAGCTCTTGTCTAAAAGACACGTTTACGTACAATTTAAATGCAAACAAAGTATGCATTGTACAACATTAATTGTAGGTACTAAGTGTAAAATATATCTTGGCTTTATAATATTTATTTTGTGAGCGGTTGATTCTAGTGTCAAATTATACATTGGACTTGGTTAAAAAATGTTTTCAACATTTTGCAATCGTATCGACGTAACTTTAAGTTACATTAAACTCTGGACTGTCCAAAACCATAAAAGCTTAAGGCCCATAAAAACGAATGTAGACCTTATGAGGCACTGGTCAAATGACTCTTGCTAGCATAAGTTTAAAAAAATACCTGATTATACCACACATATTATCACAAAACTTTGAAAAATTACAAATGATGTACTGTGAAATCATATTCTTTTTTATGTAAAACGTATTTTTAAATTATTTTCTCATTTGTATGAATTTTTTTTTACTAAACAATGTACGATGTCGTGAAATAAAAAATAAAAATTAAAAACATAATACACCATATTGACATTTGCTTCTTAAAAATCAGCTGTGGGGTTAAGGCTGGTGTCATTTTTTTTTTCGGATTGACTACGCTATTGACCTATCAAGGTCTTAACAGCTGCACCGGACTACTAAGGCGAGCGCTTAAGGCACTCAGCCGATTTTATTTGACAACTACCTCAAGGGTGCACGGCACACCTCGGTTTGGGCTGTTGCCTGATACATACAATTCGCGACCTATCTGAGCTAAGCTAAGCTAACTATTCATATTATTCATACATATATGAGTTGTTGAAACATATATGTGTACTATGCATACATACCTCAACAACTCTTAAACATATATATTTCGTATCGGATAATTTTCTAAACTATTTCAGTTTGATAAGGGAAAAAATAAAACCCTTCCACTTGCATGTATAAGCGTGCATGCGTGCACGTGTGTGGAGGTGATATGTGTAATGTTGTCGCAGTGATGTAAGATTTTCTATCACTGTATAGGGGAGTGTGGAACGGACCTAGGCTTGAGCCGCTGCCGAGGGGGGCCTAATCTGGTGTGCGGGAGCGAAATTGACCCCCAGACCACGGCGGCGTAATCTGGTTACGCGGGCGTGAGCGTGAACACGCTCTGTTTGGAGAGGCTGGTGACATACAATCGAATCATGTATTGATTCTAAGAATTCCAGATTTTACAAACTTTGTCTTACTTTTTTTTATATGTTATCTACTACTGGACACAATCCATGTTATTACAAAAAAGTTAAATATGTACTTGAATGCTTGCTTTAAAAAAGTTTGGGTACTTTCGTATTAAATGCATCGCGCTCGTGAAACATAACTAAAGGTAAACGTCAAGTCCTTTTTTAACCGACTTCAAAAAAAGGAGGAGGTTATCAATTCGACTGTTATATCATCGAATCATATCATCTACATAGTTACAAAGTTTAAGTCCACTCTCGCGTCTCTGTAATACATTTCTACCTGGAACAAATTTGAAATTTCGGTTGGCACCGACGTCCAATACACCTCTAGGTAGCACACATATTCATATGTTTTATTTAATTTGGTTAATTTGATAAACTATTTATTTTCCGCTTTTTAGTGCCTTATGGGTTTTTGATTGATATTGAAGTCGGTTAATACTTTTTTTTGAAAATTTACTTTATTTTAAATAATATGAATTATCAGATACAACTTCCGTCTCCTTTTGCTTTTGCTGTAACTCAATGTTGTATGAACTAATATACAAATCCAAAACAATCTTGTGTTTATATTACCAAACTCCTGGTTTTTTCTAACATTATAAACATCGTCACGGTCGTGAACTCATTCAAAACAACGATACAAGTCATCCCGAGTAGAAATCAAACCACATATTACAATTACAAAAAAAAAACACGTTTCTTTAATGTTTTTTAATTATTTATACTCAGTACAATTTAAGATTATTTTTCTTAGAAAGTAGTTGTCAATGGCGGTAAGATGTTATTCAAACGAAACCGGTCTTAGATATTAGTATGTGAGGCCGGTTCTCCTCTTGACCTGATTACTGTGTCCTTAGCCATGCGCTGCTCCATGTGGGGCACATTCTAGAGTACGTCTGTCTGACTGTACGATTGACTTACGACGAACGCCGCTAGGCATTCTGCAGTTAATTTTATTTATTTTGTCACTAGTGAACAAGAGTCAGAAATAGTAATTTCATCAATGGAAACATTAAACTTTAGAAATATATATTTTGATAGCTGTTATCTGCTGTTTCCCTCGCCTGAATGTTGATCTTTTTAAGTGAAAATCGCTTTAGCCGTGTTTTTGGTACACTAAAGAGTCGCACTAAAGTGGTACTAAAGAAGTATAGGTATCATTGTTCTCTTTATCTTATTGTGACTATCGCGAAGTCTACCCAGGATGGATACTATTCTCTTACGGATGATAGCATAAAAATTATCAACCCTGGCATATGCAAACATCTTTAAAACGCTAAAGAATCGTGGTAGTCTCAATAATATTCTAAAATTATTATTATATTGGACACGCAATGCGTTTATAGTCCTTGTATTTAATTTAATCCATAGGCTACTCGTATAAAACGTTGGCAAAATGTTTTGATTACCTGGATTTTAATGTCGTCACTACAATGAGGAAATTCTACTATTATTGCCTCGACCTTTTTTCTTTACAATGTGTACGCAAAATGTCATGATGATCAGCTAATTAGTCAAAGCGTGAAAGGGTAAAACTCAAACTCACATTCTCAGTTATTATTTTGCTAGGATTATGACATTTCCGAATAATGATAAGACTGATGTGTCTCACAAATGTTAATATAATCGGCATTTGGTCGGGAGATATTTTTAAAGTTTATAAAAATGAATAAAATTGTAGTACATGTTTATAATGTCAAAATAACCGCTCCTTATTAAATACATATGAAATTATTTACGGTAGTTGTAACAAAAAAAAAACATATTTTTTTCGTGTTACATTATTCCGGCTAGTCTCCGAAACAGTAAGAATGATCTTGACAGGTATTTCTCTAGTAGATAGTTGATGTGTTATGGAGAAATTTGGACTGCTTTTATTTTAGAAAAAAAAAGGTTCCGGGAACAAGTAAACTAAAGAAGTAGTGTCCAAAACCGCGCGCGTGTTTACAACGGACAAAAACTTTTTTGCTAAATTCCAGTCGTAGTCGCGGGTAGTAGTTAGTTTCATAATAAAAGGCTATCAAGGCCGAGTGAAAGCACGCGACTACATTATAATTCAGTTCACGTTTGCCGCGTACCAGTATTATTCTGTTTTAAAGAAGAAAAACATAATTTAAAAATTGTCACACATTTTGAATCTATTACATGGGTTTATAATCTATATGAGTTGTTACTGAAAGAATAGACTATCCCCGTTGTATACATATCACGCCGGTTCAAATCCACACCTACTATATTCCCGTAATAAGTTCAGAGAAAAAAACATAAATAACTTGTTATTAATCATATCGTATGACGGAACATTGTAAATAGTGTTGTAAATCATTCGTTTTTTTCATCGACCCACATCCACCAGATGCGTAGTGTTCAGATTACATGACGCATATCAGAAAAGCCCGTCGGAACAAATCTCGATTTTTTGTTTTAATCGGCCTCTATTTTTTCGCCTTGACAGAATGCAATGACGTTCACCGGATGTGTAAAACAAAAGACTTTTCATAAAATTATAATTGTCGATGTATGTAATTTGGTTTACATTGCATTCAATAAATCTGATATTTCACAATGGAAAAAATAAAACTATTGTTTTCCATCGCCTCAAGTTTAGTCGTCTGTCTATCGCATGTCTCATTACAGCTGACATGCGGTTGCGGAGTAGAGGTAAAGTGAGCAGCAACAGCCCAGCCAAGGTCAATATGGCGGCGCAAATGGCTCAATTCAAAATGGTTCAATGATTTAAATAAATAAACCTTGTGCTCAGTTTTTAACAACCGGCTGACATATGAATGATTGTATTTACTATGTATTCCGTACTGTAATACCCAGAACCAAATTAAAATTTATAGTTGGACATATTACGAAACATACGTTTAGTCGGTCAGTCAGGGAAACCAATGAACACTCTAAAGACACTGACTATTTAATCGGGCAGAGCTTCGCTCTACAATGACTTCAAACTAGATGTGTGCGTTCTGATCAACGACATCTTGCTCTTTATAGGCTGAATTATCTAATAGAGTGGCGCTAGTGTCAATGTTCCGGTCGTGTCCCTGACTTATTGTAGCGGTAACGGAAATTTTCGACTTTTAAATCATTTGGATGTAATTTCAGTTAATAAAGATATTATAAAGGCCATATTAAATCATTAAAATTAATTACAAAAAAAGAAATCATGACAGATATCTTGTCTGCTATTGATTTCCCATTATCGTGCGTGTTACAAAATAACGTATAGGTCGATGCGGCCAGGGATGCCAATAAACACTTCGTAGGTACTGTCACTATTTATTTGGGCAGAGCTTCGCGTTACAATAACTTCCACATAGGAGTGCGTGTAGATCGACGACATCTTGCCCTTTTATCTGACAAACTGTGGAAGTCAAAGCAATTACTATTAATTACTTAATTTTCCCCAAAATAACACAAAAATAATAATAATAACGATCAAATTAGATTATTTAAGTAATACATCAATATAATCGTTCTTATTTATGTAAATAATTGATATATGTAATATAGTGGCGCTAGTGTATATGTTCCGGTGGCGTTGTAGCCTCGCCTCTCGGGTGTGTCATAGCGGTACTTGACGTAGTCAATAACATGTACATGCATTCCAAGGAATCTGCAGAATAAAATGCCTTTAAATATACTTATAGTACAGTGTTGTATATGGTACTGTATTGCACCGGTAATTTCAAAGGAAAATTGGATCCTTAGATGGAACCGGTCACTGTAGTCAGAATCAGTTTGATTCAATACACGTGGTAACTAAGTTTTAATAAATAGTTTGTTGATAAAATGAATCATAATCGTAGTAAGTCAATCGTCCATAACGCGTATGTTATGGCGGGTTATGCGACCTTTTAACTACAACGCATTGTGTAGATAAAGAAATGGGGAAACATATTTACTGTACCACTTGTTGCACTCGTAGTAATTCACGTGTACATTCCAAATATATAATAATATATTATATAAATATATATATACATTACAATTATATTGTAGGTGGTAGAGGCACGCTGAGGCTACTACTGGTTTTAGCATGAATGGGTCGGCTCGCCCGGGGTAGTACCACCCTTTCACAAAAAACGGACGTGGAGTAACAGTGCTTGCATTGTTGCGTTTCGTTCGGACAATGAGAGTGCCGGAGGCCCACCACCCCTCCTCTCTCCTCTTCCTCTCCCTCTCCCCTCCCTCCTTCCCCGCATCCCACTAACACAGGCTGGCAACACATTTGCGACTCCCCTGGTGTTGCTAGTGTCTATGGACGGCGGTGATCACTTAACATCAGGTGACCCATCTATACGTTGGCCGCCTATGACATGACAAAAAAAATACACAATTTAATATTACAATATATATCCTATTTATTTCTTAAATTATACCAGTGTTTTATAAAGTTATATAGTTGCAGAAAAAGATTTCTAGTTTTTTTAAAGACAATTCTCGCACTAAGTGTCAAGCTTTGTTGACAGACACAATTAACGGTCACAAAATACACCAACGTATATATTCATTGTTTTTTTTACGCGATTGGAGTCAAATAAACATACGGATCACCTGATGGTAAGTAATCACAGCAGCCCATGGACAACTGCGATACGAGGGGTGTCACAGATACGTTACCGGCTTTTGAGAAAGGAGTAGGCTCGATTTTTAATGATTTATGAGTTATATTACTCCGGAAATATCGTTTTGTGTTATGGTTGGTCTATGAATCTGGAGTAGGTAGTAGGTACATGCCAAAGATGAAGTAGATTTTTAGTAGATTATGAGTGTTAAATGACCCAAGACCTTTGCGTGAAAGGTAAAAAATATCGAGGCAATCGTAAGGACTACCGACAGAAGTGAAAATCCAAAACAATGGAAGAACTGTTTTGAAATTTTAAATGAATTATTGTCTGAATTATTTAAATTTCGTAATTTTAAGTTACTAAATTAGTCTGGTTTTCACATCTATTGTCGCTCGGAGCAATAATTATAGATTAGTCCTATAATCAATATCATTACATAGTATAAAACAAAGTCGCCTATCGCGTCTGTCTGTCTGTCTATTCTAGATAAACTCAAAAACTACCGAACGGATTTTCATGTGGTTTTCACCAGTGGATAGAGTGATTTATGAGGAACGTTTTAGTGTATAATTTGTCATGGATTTTTTCATAATCAGGGTAGGACAACGTCTGCCGGGACCGCTTGTAGATTATATATATCATATCACGTATGTATCAATATAGATTCCTATAATGAGTGATTTTATTTTATAAATTAGTTTCTAATATAAAAGATAATAAATTTTAACTATAAAGATACAGTTTTGTGATGATTAGTCGAATAGTTTTCTTAAAATACTAAAAAACAAAGTGGCGTTTCAAATTACCGCCCCCTCCTAGACATTTGTATACAGTTTATTGAGTAATCAAATATATCATGGGCTGCACAATCTCAATACAAAATATAAATATAATAAGATGTACACAGGCTCCTATACTATGCGTCGCTAGTCTGACGCAAGTCGCGCAAGCGCTATACTGTATATCACGCTTACTAGCATATCATAACGCGAAATTATACGTTTATCTCCTGCCAAAAAAATACCGCTCAATGCACCTAAAGAACTTTTCACTTAAAAAATGATTTATTTATGTTTTCTAATGAACGTCTCATTGTGAATGAGATTAATATTGCACGATATAAAACATCCGTCTATCGAGCAATGTTAGAAGTGTGAGACATATATATTTTCTTTAAAACTAGTTCAACCGTTAACATACGTAATCTGTTTTATTATATTTTTATATTAATAATAAAGAAATAATCGATTTGTAAATCTAAGAATACAGGTTTCAAAATCAAAATCGAAAATACTTTATTCACTTTAGACTCTTACTAGCGGGCCCGGCGGACGTTGTCCCGCCCTGATAATAAAAAAAAAACCTTGGCAAATTATATACCTAAACCTTCCACATGGATCACTGTATCTACCGGTGAAAACGTATGAAATTCCGTTCAGTAGTTTTTGAGTTTATCGCGAACAGACAAACAGACAGTCGTGGCAGAGGACTTTGTTAACCCAATAATCGAGAAGAACTGGCAAGAAACTCGATCTGCTGTATTTTTCTAACATATTATACATACATCTTTAGAGTACATTACACGTCACAATCGTCCCCAGTGGATGCACAGAGAGGTGTCAGTTCCAGACATCACCATCGTTCACATATTGATCCACTTTATAATAGCCTTTTGACAACAAAACCCGCTGGGCACGGCGTTTAAACTTACAGTCCGGTAAATCGGTAATATGCATTGGGACTTTGTAAAACCCAACAGTATTACCTAAAAAACTGTTATTGGTTTAACTGATTTTGAAACATGGGACGACTACTTTGTCGCAGTTTCTAGTATTGAGATCATGCCGGTCTTTCACGTAATCCAGCTATTCAAAGTTTTACCTTGTCAGTGTGTGTTAAGCAACAGTTTGTGTGAAGCGAACAGTCTGCTATCACTTGTCTATGTCAAGGCGTACACTCGCAGCCGGTTTTAATTCGTGAATGAGCTTCAATCGTATCGTTGATGACAAACTCGGTAATATACTTGTGTTAGTTGTAATAGTGAGTTTTATATTGTCATGTTTCGTGTTATTTAATTAGGTCGACGTACGATTAAAACACGAGTTTCGACATTGCTACTGCGCGTGTAAATTGATTAAGCGACTAGCTGGTTCCCTTCTTTGCTGGTCGTAATATCGTTTATCTTAATATATAAAAATCTAGTGTCATGTTTGTCCACAATGAACTCGGAAACTTTTCAAGCAATCTTTCTGAATGTTGGTATTTACATATAACTAGATGTGCCCGCAACTCCGTGCGCGTGGAACCTAATAAATGTAAAAAAACAGCGATTAATAATATCATCTGAATGTATTAAGTCCATTTACTTATCTACTTTTCTCTCGTACTTAAGTCGCGTCGTCATTAAATTACAATAACTTTTGATAGTCGGATAGGGTTTTAATGAAACCAAGACTAAATGTTACTCAAGGATATGCGTTATGATTTTCATGAGAGGTTTTATCTTGAACTCAGTACCTTAGTAGTGATGCGTGTTCAAACAAACAGATGGACATTTCTAAAAGCGATTAATATGTATTTTATTATTTATTCGTAGACACCTGCAATATTTTTTTTCACAAAAATCTAAAAAGTACAGACACGTTACATTTACATTCTTATTATATGTATAGATAGAATATTGGTTCAACTTGAGAGATAGGCTAATTTGTATTTCGATTAATGGCCTCAATATGTTTTAAATATAAATGAAATTATTGTCAATGTTGATTATTGTTATTATATGTTTAAAAAGGGTTTTAAACGGGTATTATATGTTACTCTATCACTTTAATTGTGTCATCTAAATTTCATATATTTCGTCCGCGTGGAACGTGATGTACAGAACAGGACTAATAAAGTGATCTGAATGTATCAAGTCTAATTACTCTATCTACATTTCTCTCGTACTTAAGTCGCGTCGTCATTAAAATTACAATAACTTTTGATAGACTGAACCGATTTTGATAGAACAAAGACTAAATGTTAATCGAAATTATGCTTTATGATTTTCTTGATAAGGTTTTATCATTAACGCAGTATTTTAGCAGTGATGCGTGTTCATACAAACAGACAGACAGGCAGACATTTCTAAAAATGATTGAAATGTATTTTATTACGAATTCTTAGACACTTATAATATTTTTTTTACAAAAACCTTAAAAAGACACGTTAGATTTACATCCGTATGTATAGATATATAAGAAGATGTGAAAAAATTTCTTACCGCAACACGCTACAATGAAATGGTAAAGCCAACCCCAACCTCCCGATTAGGTATTACGCAAGATGAAAGATGTAGCAGATATTACTGAAAGTGACAATTTTAGAAAATTTACCAGTTACAAGCCAGCGTTATGAAAACAGTGACAGTGCTGCCTCTGTTTCATCGAAAGTAACTTAATAGTTATCGAGTGAAAGAGCAACAATCATGAATCAATCCTAACAATAAATCACGTTGAGATAGCCGTAGGTTTATAACAATCTTAGGATAATATAATATATAATATAATATGGTGATTTGTTTGAACTTAGATATATTTTTGTTAAAGTTTCCTTATTTATTTGCAGGTAAGCCGTACAATGTAATGAGGAAAAGCGAACTATCCCGGGCTATCGTGGCGACGTTATGCAAACACTCAGAATCATGTATGTACGCAGATACGCATCATGTGACACGCGTCCCAGTTTATTTTGTGTGTTGTAAAAATTAAAAGGATTACTTATTATTTACACCTGACCATTGAAACAAAATAAACTCTTTTTAGGTTACGCTATGTTGTTGTATGTTATACAATTTATCGTGTCATTTTTATAGACAATTAAAACCTGCGACTGCACTCGCGTTATATATTTGACCGACCTCTAGAAATAGTAGGTACATTTTTTTCTGGAAGCTGTGAAAGCATTTATAATGTTGGTTAGGATTTCATTTTTTTTAAAGTAAGACTTCTCTAAGCGCGTCTAGGAGGTAACTGGACGACAATGCAACGGAAATCCGTTACGGCAATATGGCGTCACGTTTCTATACCATCCGGTTTTGAAATATTTTTGATTTTGTCAACAAATAGTTTATAAACAAATATATCGAAAATTAAATAAAATATTTAATTGAATAATAATAAAAATCATACAATAGAATTAATTTGTTATTATGTATAAATGGGCGCGTGACTGTGCTGCCATCAGATTTCAACGTAAGGAAGAAACAAATTAAATCCAAGCTTCATTATCTGTAGTGTCATCTACGAGCTAATTCGGAACTTAAATAACAAACTTTACTTCAATCGCGTGTGACGGTTACACGCGCTCATTTTTTCTACGTATTACTATCTACATGTATGAGAATGGATGTCGATATATGGAACACCGAATGACCTATTCGTTTGAAAGTTGGTTTTTCATGATGAAGTTTTCTATACATTCCGTTTTACTATAAATGCCCGTCAGGTGGCGTTGAAGTACATTAACTTCTATACCATTCAACAGATAATCATAAAATTTGGATTGCGTAGATGTTTGATAAAGGAATATTTTACCATAATTCAAATATTCATTACAACGAACAATAACAAAAAAACACTTTCAAAATTGTAACTGTTCTCAAAGTTTGTAAAAGGAAATCAAAAACAAAGTATTTTTTTTAATTATTTAATTTTTGGCATCAAATATTCTACATTATTACTGGCATTTTCGAGTAGGTACTAATAACACAGGTGTCGTGTGATGATTTCAATGATCTAATAATATAATATCATTGTATTAATAAGTATTGCAATATGTTGCCCCCTTATTTGAAACTTTCACGGAGTGTTTATGGCATCTCAGAATTCATGATCCGTAGTATTATATCCCATCCACTTCACCTGTGCACAATAGCCGAACTATATTACGTAAAATGCCACCAATATTACAAAAAAAAGTGTGTGTGTACTTATGTACACGCGTTAGAAGTTATACTTCTTTGGCGTAACAAGATAAAAATCTTTTCAAAAATTTTATCTTTCGCCTTATTCTACGTTTGTAGAAAAAACGACACTAACAATAGAAAAAAGGTTTTTAATACATTGAAAGTTTTAATACAAAGAAATACAAAGAAACAAAATGTTGACTATAGCTAACTTCAGGGTGTCGGTTTTTCGTGACGGTGTGCGCGCGCATCGTAAAAATTTACTCTCAACATTTTTCCCTAACGCGCCAAAAGAAGTATAACTTCAATATAGAGTCAACTAACACAACATTATGAATGATATATAAAAAGCCACTACATGACAGATCCAGATACCGCCAAAAATGAAAATCAATGATATTATTTCAATGAACGTAAGTACCGTACCAAAACTTGTTGACATCTGTCTGCTATTCTCTGAAAATATGAGCACGCGCTAATCACATGCCTATTGTTTTCTACGTATCATCCGTTATCATCTGTCGGCGCTATCAATTAGGCTGTGCTCGGTTTCCACTGTCTTACGTCGGGATCTAAATCAAATAGCTTGTGCAAAGGAATCAAAACAGTTCCACTGAATCCATTTTAGTTTGTGTTTGTTATGAGTCAGTCGGCATACATGCTTGTTGTAACTCGTCAAGTATTAAACTTATTTTTTTTTAACTCAACCATTATGCCTCACCCACACAGCCGCATTTAAATCGTAGGAATATAATAATAAATAATAAATATAGGAGGCAAACGAACTGGCGAGTCACCTGATTGTAAGTGATCACGGCCGTCCATAGGCACTAGCAACACCAGGGCAGTCGCTAGTGCGTTGCCGGCCTGTGTTTGAGGGAGGGGGAGTGGGAGTGGGGACGGGGACGGGGAGGGAAAGTGGGTATCCGGCGCTCTCACTGACCGAACGAAACACAACAGTGCAAGCACTGTTAGTTCACCTTGGTTTTCTGTGGGTCGGGTGGTGCTACCTCGGACGAGCCGATCCACTCATGCTGAAGCTTCAGCGTGGCTCTACCACCCATAAACATAATACTTTTTTATTTACAGGCGTCATATTTAAATAATACATAGATATTTTTAAATGTTATGAAGTAAGAATATTTTCAATAAACCTCAAAAGCCAAACCCGACATGTACCAACAATTTTTTGGAGTTCGCATATATTTATTAATTTGAATTGATAACACTATCGGCTGACGGAGAAGGAAAAAACGCCAGGAAACCTGAACCTGAGAAATGTTCTTGTAGTACGAGAAAATATAGAACTGTGGATTTCTCGAAGTTTGAAATCGCCAATACGTCGTGGGCTGGCGTGGTGATTATGCCCATACGTTCCTTCAGGAAGAGGTCTATGGCCGTGCAGTGGGTTTCTTACAGCTTGGTAGTGATGATGTCGCTTAGACTCCAGAAGAGACCTCTATCTGCGAGTCTCGTGAAAATCGCTTCAACCATTTTTGTTATAGACTTATCATAACTGGACGTGACCACTCAACTGTGAATTATAGTTAGAGAAAATCAAACTTGTATGACACATGAATCATAAGTGAGATTCGTGTCCAGTCAAGACTGGTCTGTAGCAATAACCGACAGGTCCTTAATAACCCTAACAGAAGTGTACTTACACAAATTCTTTTGTTATTATATCCGGACTTAACCGGTTTCTAACAAATCTTTAATGAGCGCACTACGAATTAATGTACGTGGAATTTAGGACTCTATTACATTCATCGTAGATTGGTATTACTCTAACAGAAACCTCAGAACATTCGTTTTTATGGTTTTAGTTGTTGTATATACATCAAGTATGACTGTGCGATGTGGACCTATTAATCTTATTGGCCGTGTATTGAAGGCGATTGATACTGAATGAAGTGTCCATTGAAACACTATCAAACGTCAATCATTAGATTCTTCTGTCCATTCAGTGCTGGCCGAAAATTTTTGGGTTTTGTTAACAAAAAAAATACCGCAACGTATTTTATGTATTTTAATTCTTTAACGCATATAACTACTGCACCGATTTTGATGAAACTTTATAGTAATATAGCTATACATGAGAATAACATAAGCTAATAAATATATTGTTTAAATTGGCTATTGAACCAACAAATGTGCCTTTTTAGGAACAAAAGCATACATCTGAACTACAACAGGGTACGCTGATCACTTTATCCAGAGTCATTGTTTTTAGTCACGGTAACTATTTATTCCAGTCTGCTCGTATTGTTCTAGTTACTGCTAAAGGAAAAAGAAAAAAAAAAAAAAAAAAAAAAAAAAAAAAAAAAAAAAAAAAAAAAAAAAAAAAAAAAAAGAAAAAAGGAAAGGGGGAAAAAAAAAGAAGAAAAAAAAGGAAAAAAAAAGAGAAAAAAAAGGAAAAAGAAAAAAAAAAAAAAAAAAAAAAAAAAAAAAAAGAAAAAAAAAAAAAAAAAAAAAAAAAAAAAAAAAAAAAAAAAAGAAAAAAAAAAAAAAAAAAAAAAAAAAAAAAAAAAAAAAAAAAAAAAAAAAAAAAAAAAAAAAAAAAAAAAAAAAAAAAGAAAAAAAGAGAAAAAAAAAAAAGAAAAAAAAAAAAAAAAAAAAAAAAAAAAAAAAAAAAAAAAAAAAAAAAAAAAAAAAAAAAAAAAAAAAAAAAAAAAAAAAAAAAAAAAAAAAAAAAAAAAAAAAAAAAAAAAAAAAAAAAAGAAAAAAAAAAAAAAAAAAAAAAAAAAAAAAAAAAAAAAAAAAAAACAAAAAAAAAAAGAAAGAAAAAAGAAAAAAAAAAAAAAAAAAAAAAAAAAAAAAAAAAAAAAAAAAAAAAAGAAAGGGGAAAAAAAAACCTTCTTACCTCTATATTCCAAAGGTGAAGGAAATTATGTTGTTGAAACCATAGCATGGTGGTGTAGGGCTTTTTGGCTAGCTACTATCGTCATGTTGAAAATCTACCCTGAAGCATATATAGGTATGTTCCGTCAGCCGCACTTACGAGCCTTTAGCTAGTTGTCTGAATAAATTCGGCTGAGTGCCTTAAGCGCTCGCCTTAGTAGTCCGGTGAAGTTGTAAAGGCCAGGACAATAGCGTAGTCAGTTTGTAAAAAAAAATGGACTTGAGAGTCAGTTGTCTATATTTTCACGCGTTTTAATGTCTCACATTGTGATCAAAATGGTAAAATCTCTCGGTATAAGTACCGACATCCACTTTTTATAGGTACTCATTTCTTAGGTTATTATTTATAGGTATTGCTAGCTGACCCTGCCACGCGTCGCTGTGTGGCAGTTGAATGAAAATTATGATAAAGTATTTGATATTATGGGGTAATAATGTGCCTGCGTTAATAAACTGGAGTTGAAAAAGAAGATCAAAATGACATCGTGGCGCCATCTATGAGATATCTATAACAGTCGGTCGAACAGTTTTCTGTCAACAAACTAAGTTAAGCGCCATCTGTTTTAGATGTATGTAACTTACAATTTATAACAATAATCAACGTTGTCAATAATTTAATTTGTAATTAAAAAATATTGAGATCATTAGTCAAAATATAAATTATCCTATCTCTCAAGTTGGATTAAATTTTTCATAAATGCCAAATTACATGAAGATCGGCTTAGTAGTTTCGGAGTTCATTGTGGACAAACAAGATGTCACTGGATTTTTATATATATAGATAGGTTCTCGGCTCGAGGCTTAAGGGTAGTAGCTTGCCAAGCTAAACTTAGAAATAAATACCACCGTGCTATGTTCTCATTAACGTTTCCAATCAGCGCGGTGACTGCTCAGGCATGTAGGATTGGCTGTTCATTCTTGTTTCATCACTTCAATTCAACAATAACGGAATTCATGCTCCTCTCTCATAAATCTTGTAAACTACTGTTTACCCCTCAACAAGATGGACTTGAAGATAAACTAACAATGTCTCTATGCGCGATATAATCATAGTTACAATTCGGTCGCTTCCTAGGATTCTTTTGTTGACTTTGAACATTCATTTCAAATAGGATGTGAATAGAAATTGTCTCATTAAATAAGTGATATAGTTTTTTTTATGTATTTAAGAATGTATCTTATAAATGTATGTGTGTATGAATGTTTATCTTTTAATTACGTATAAATAGCTCGACAGTTTTGTGTAAAATTTGTCATGTCTTTTTTGTACAAATAGGAGAAGATACTAATTATCGTTTTCGTTTCTCTTCTTAAAAAAAATCTTTCTTCTTAAAAAATATATATATTATTTATTTGGTGGGGAAAACGCTTATGGGTTCGCGTCACCGATGACCTCGACATGTTCGTGTTATTGCGCTTGCGTCCTACTAGCGACGCATAGTATAGCCGCTCGTGTACATCTAATATTGATATTTTATATTAAACTTGTGCAGCCAATCTTATTTATTATATCATATAACTGTGTACTTGTTTTTAGGTTATAAATATATTCTAATCTGAATTACTTTGACTTCATAATTTGTGAATTAAAATCATTAGCATTAGTCAGGATTTCACATCTACTGCCAATCGAATAATGTACACATATGTTATAACTAGCGGGCCCGGCAGACGTTGTCCCGCCCTGATTATGAAAAAACTTAACAAATTATATACTAAAACGTATCTCATTAATCACTCTATCCACCGGTGAAAACCGCATGAAAATCCGTTCGGTAGTTTTTGAGTTTATCACGAACAGACAGACAGACAGACGCGGTAGCGGACTTTGTTTTATACTATGTAATGATATGTTTTATAATTAATAATTAGTATATACGTTTTTATACTGTTTATTGATTAATCAGTTCAGTTCGTTTTTAATTATGATTGAATTAAACATTCTAAAAAATGCACAGTTGTTCGTTTGTTTGGAGTTTTAATTTCTGTCGTCAGTCCTTATGATTGTTTCGACTTGTTGCTTAGTAATTCTTGACGTGCTTAAAGGTTATCAATAAAAAAAATTGATGCAGTTTTTTTCATACTATGTCCTAAACGATTATATGTAAGTCTCTATTTGTCGTACCGCAATCATTACAGACTTTACCATAGAAAAGAAGTGCAGGATTTTTTATCAATACCTATACACGATGGAAGTGAAACTTCTGTATTACAGGGAAACATTTCAATTAAAAAATACAACAAAAAGCCGACGTTACGCGGTATTCTTAAGTGGTCACCCATCCAAACACTGATCGCGTCAAAGACGAGAACCCTTCCAACACTCTATCAGACACAATGTTTACCTTCACCACTTTTTATCACACAAGAAGGTTCCTTATTAGAACTCACATTTATAAAAAAAAACAAAAATATACAATTAATATATATCTATTAATGCATGCGAAGAATAAACTTTGTAACCCTTATTATGATATATCGACCACTGCACGTCTAGTAGTATGAATTTCACACCGGTTTACTGTGAAATCCAAGTTTATGGCACAGAACGAACATAAACACACTCTTCCCCGTTTATTATGAAAACTGATATAATATGAAAGTGTTTCCACGTAAACGTTATATTTATAGGGCTCCACGTACGAAGGTCGAGGTGGTGATGTTAATCACAACATCAAAACCGTTATTTTAGCATCCCCAACAGTCTGACCGTCTGGCGACGCCACTCCAATTAGTTAGTCTATTTTAGTTCAGAACGAGTTGCGCGCCCCAATCGTTCACCGCGCGCCGGTAAACCGTTCAAATATGCGTAAAATACACTCTAAATATACGGAACGTTTTATTGTCTGTGTATTGTTTATGCTGTGAATGTTGTCAACGATATTGTGTGAACAATTACTGTGTTTGTTTTTCGAATTCGGAATCGTGTGTCCGATGCGTTCGAATTTTGAATTCGTTTGTGTGCGACGCGCCGCCGCTGCCGCTGTGTTTGTGTGATGGATTGTTTATGTTTACGTGTTGTGTATGTGTATTCGGGATTCGTATTGTTGCGAATCGGTTTTGTTTTTACGCGTATTCTATTTGGGAACATGTGAGTTAAATGGTATTTTAATAGGTCTTTTTCGCAGGATTTGTTTTGTTTTTGTTCGATAAGTTATAGCGGTATGTTATTTAATATCATTTTGAGCTGTTTTGGAAGTAAAACTTCTTTAGGCGCGACTGGGAGGTAACTGGACGACAATGCTACGGAAGTCCGTTACGACGATATAACGTCACGTTTTTACACCTTCCGGTTTTTAAATATTTTTGATTTTGTCAGTAAATAGTTTATAAAGAAATCAATCCAAAATCTTTGAAAAAAAAGTTAATAAAACATATTAAATTGAATAATAATAAAAATATTACAATATAATTAATTATGTATATATGGACGCGCGACCGTGCGGGCATCTGGTTTCAATGTAAGTAAGTAATAAATTAAATCAAAGCTTCATTATCTGTAGTGCCACCTATCAGCTAATTCGGAACTTAAATAACACTGGAAATATTATTAGCAGCTCTTTGTTATAAAGTTAATAAAGTATATTGTAAAGTACCAACAGATTACTATGATAAGTTACGAGCTCAATTAATTATGATTTAATAGAAGTCGCCATCTCTTATAACGCCAAAGAAGTTTTACTTCAGTCGCGTGTGACGGGTACACGCACTGATACTTTATATTTTCCGATGTCTATACTAATATTATAAAGAGGTAAAGTTTGTGAGTTTGTGACGTTGTATGCGGTAATTTCAGGAACTACTGGTCCGATTTGAAAAATTATATCAGTGTTATATAGCTCATTTATCGGGGAAGGTTATAGGCATATAGCCTCAGGCTAAGACCCATAGGAGCGGAGCACCATTCAATAATGTTTCAAAATCGGGGTATTTTTTCCTCTTGAGAGCTTCCGCTGCGTGTTAGCATTAACCAAAAGTAACTGTTCCACGCGGACGAAGTCGGGGGCAGAGGCTAGTACTTTATATGTTAGACAGATTTGAGATTTTTATGTAAGTATTTTGTTTATTTAACTTGATTGTACCTGCCAGGCTTATAATCCCTGAATGACAACTCATCAAAGATTACTATTATCTTGACTTATCAAAATATAAAGATAAAACGGATTTGCGGTTTGCTGAAAAAAACGTGTATCAGTGAAATTCATGTTGCATACCTAATATTTCAAATTACAATATACTTATGCAATTTTATTTTCGGCATGTTTATTATTTCGTGTTTAGTGTGTCCATGTTTTCCAATGGTAAAATCAACATTATTTTATTCAATTTAGGCCCTGAGAAGGGGTCAACGTCAAAGCTACCACCGGTTCAGAAAACAACCCAGTCGTCGAGAAGAACCGGCAAGAAACTCAATCTGGCTTATCTTTTCGTGATACATATTTAAGTAACACTTGACCGTTGCTTTATTTGGATAGATAATTAAATAATTGAATCGGAATAGGTTAAAGAAGATAACAATACTTTTATCTGACGTTATGATTATTTTCAGCATTTGTTACAGTGACTATTTATATTTAATTCCTATAAAAGCACTGAACACATCACCATATATATATAAAGTTTGTGTCTGTGTGTTCGTGATTCTTCTCCTTGTAAGAAACGGCTGGACCGATTTTGATGAAATAATTTTATTGTACCTTAACATATAACAAAGATTTTATTTTCCTGGCGTTTTTCCATCACTCGAAACGCGTGCGTTTCTTCTTAACAATAAACATTTAATAATTCCAAGTCGAATTTGTGAATAAACTTACCCGTTATAAATAAATAACTGATATATTTATTATACACTAGCTGTTAACCGTGGCATCACCCGCAGTGCTTTCTCTAAAATAGAAAGACCGATTTTCATGGGACTTTCACTGGTAGATAGCAAACCTTATAAAAAGTAATATAATTTATTTTAATTTAGATATGAAAGGCTAAAGGGAAAAACTGGCTAAGTCCATGTTTTCTTTTCAAATAGATTTATTGTAGTTTATGGCCACAAAAATATTAATTTCAGAATATGAATAAAATAAATGTATAACATATAAAACAAATGTATAACGCGTTGTGTCACATTTTTTGTTGTTGTTGTATTTTTTCTTTAATAGGGAATAACTAGCTAAGTCCGTGAATTGACCACGCCGGTTGTTATTGTTATTAGGCATATTTTATATAAAAAACAATTCCAAATAAATATATCATACAAAATTTTCTTTCAAAATCATTCATTCTAATGTATTCGAGTCCACCAAAAATTGCTTTCAAAATTTTAATTGTCTCTCCTGTAAAATTTTGTAAATGTGACTTAGCCAGTATTTATTTCCCTTTAGCTCTTCATGAGTAGAATTTTAAAAGCGACAATATTAAATATGAATAATTAACGGAATTAATTAGCGCCACTCCGATATTCCTTGGGCTTTTTAAAGCTTCTGCCCACGACTTCGTCCGCGTGGCATAGTTACTTTGGGCTAACGCTAACACGTTGCGGAAGCTCTCAAAAGGAAAAAAAAAAACGATTTTGAAACATCCTTCATTGGTGCTCCACTTTTATTGTCCTTAGTGTGATGATATATAGCCTATAGCCTTCCTCGACAAATGAGCTATATAACACTGAAATGTTTTTTCAAATCGAACAAGTAGTTCCTGAGATAAGCGCGTACAACCAAACAAACAGACCCTCCAGCTTTATAATATTAGTATAGATTACAATCTGTCCAGCTGTTTGTACTACTGTACTTTATTTAATCGTATTGCTAAATATCCTCATTTTATTATCGTCGATTGATTGGTTACTCTATTTGTCGCTGCGACGTTCAGTTTATGAGGAACAGTGCAGCGGACAAACATTTGTTACTCTTTAGCAGCACCCGGGGAGCACGCGCAGGGGAATGAGGGGTACACTTCCTACGGACGCGAATAACAATAGCCTCACTGATAAATTATAATAATTCCCTGTACTGTTTCAATGTACAAACATATTTTTGAATTTTTGGCGGAATCTTAGTTTGTCATGAAGTGGCTTTCATATTTTATTCATAACCTTGTGTTATTTGACTCTATATTTTGTAATATTGGTGGCATTTTACGTAATATAGTTCAGTTATGGTGCACAAGTAAAGTGGATGGAAAATAATATCACGGAACATAAGTTCTGAGATGTCGCTAACAAGTTCTAAAAAGGAAGGCTACCATCTTGTTAGAATATTGAATTTATTGTAAGGAAATTGTAATAATCTAGGTAATAATATTTTCTTACTGTCTAGTGTTTATAAAAACGTAATCGACGTGCTAAGAGAAGTCTCACCAAAATAGTTTTAGCCGTTTCGCAGTCTACTCCAGACAAACAAAATACATTTCAATTTTATTTATATATATAGATTAGATATTAGCTCGTACAAGATTTGGATAAGATGAAATGGAAGTAATCAGTATTTTCAATGAAAAATGACATAAAATAAACAATATATGTATGTATGTATCTTCGATAAAGTACAAGCTCTTCAGAATTAGATAGATTCAGTTATTGTATTAAAGAAACGTCTGGTTTGTATCTTGAATCTAATTTTTTTTATATCATAGGAGGCAAACGAACAGGTGGTCACCTCATGTTAAGTGATCACCACTGTCCATAGACACTTGCAACACCAGGGGAGTCGCAAGTGCGTTGCCTGCCTGTGTTGGGGGAGGAAGGGAAGAGGGGAGAGGGGGGCTTCCGGCGCTCTCGCTGACCGAACGAAACGCAGCAATGCAACCACTGTTACTTCACGTCGGTTTTCTATAAGAGTCGGTCGGTCTTCATTCATGCTGAAACCAGTAATAACTTCAGCGTGGCTCTACAATCTGTCTATTATCTATAAATATTTAAGAAAAAGTCGCTTTTCCTGTCAGTCTGTGTGTTTCCTTCTTTCTTCTAAGCTACGCAATTGATTTTGATACAGTTTTGCTATTGTTTAGATAATTTCTTCGTGCAAGTTTATGTTTCTACTACATATATAGCATATATCTATAGAGTATTGAAAAGTGAACGTATATGTAATGAAGTCGTAAGAAGAAGTTTTCTGACGCTTATATTGGTGACCGCTCACTAAAGCTTACATTACAGAATTGTACATCTTAAAAATTCCCGCAAAAAAGTCATCGATAATATATGCCTATCAATCAATAATACGTTATTTACGAGGCAATTTTGTCCAATGTCCAATTCTTGTTAGAATGTAATTTGAAATGAACTCCCAGCGGCGCGTTTCCGGAACAATATAACGTACAAAACTGTCATGAAAAAAAAGGTGTTAAAATGTGAGAAAATCAGAGTAATTAAAAGCATGTGTTCTCAGACTAAAGTATACCGAAATCTGACACAAATCTTCTATGTATTCAAATGTAATATAGGTGGTAGAGCCACGCTAAAGCTATTACTGGTTTCAGCATAAATGGGTCGGCTCGCCCGGGGTAGTACCACCCTCTCACAGAAAACCGACGTGAAGTGACAGTGCTTGCATTGTTGCGTTTCGTTCGGTCAATGAGAGCGCCGGACACTCACCTCCCCTCCCCTTCCACTTCCCCTTCCCTTCCTCCCCCCTCCCTACACAGGCTGGCAACGCACTTGCGACTCCCCTGGTGTTGCGGGTGTCTATGGACGGTGGTGATCACTTACATCAGGTGACCCACCTGTTCGTTTGCCTCCTATGATATAAAAAAAAAAAAAAATCTATGAATATATGTAAAGTTATTTAGAATTGATATTTCAAAATGCAATGTAAGAATAATTCTAAGTAAATGTAAAAAAAGAGTTAAAGTAAAAATAATAAAGAAAATTGTGTTTATTTTTTAATACATCCAACGTCTTTATACTCAAAATACACAATTTGAAAGATCTCGCCCGAGATTAGAAGTGATGAAAAGGGGGTCTCGACAAATCTTATGACATTGCAAGGCGGGGGGTAGAGGGGTCAAACAATCTTCAAAAACCCCTTACGTAATTAACGTACGACCCCTTACTAGTAGGCAGACGGTTTGAAGCATCACTATATTTCCACTTCCATCACTAATCAATAACTTCAATGCACCATATACGAACCTCTAATTTACTAGATAAATTTACATCCGATTCGATTTATTTGCCATCCCGAGGTTTCCTTTTTGCCCTTAAGAGTATAGTAAAATGAAATATTGTATCCTATTTGACTGTATCTGATCTAGCATTACAGACGTGATATGCTGTTACTGTTGTTACGTTATAATCATGAATTATCAATCTTAGTGGCCTCGGGGAATGATTGATGTCTAATGGTTCAAGTGAATGGAAATTTCCCATGTAAACTGAACGAAGAGTAGGGAAAAATAACTGAAAGATTTAGACGGACGCGCGATAAGATTATAACCAGATAGGTCTGGTTCTATAAGGAAATAATTTACGTATGATAATTATGTTTGAATTTATTTTGAAGATGCTCCTTAATGTCTGTTGATGAGACGTGACCGTGAAATCTTAGAGAAATATAAACTAGTTTTATTTATAATAATATTAACACTTCTACGTGGTGTAAGGGTCAAGGTTTTGTAACGATAGTGGATCGTTTGTGACGTATTGAGATCGATACGGATTCGAGTAATGAACCTGGAGCTTTTCGGAAAAAATGTTGTGATAGGGTACTGTGGTAGAGTATTTCTTATCGCTCGACTGATTAATTATCACTTCCAAGTGCAAATCTCTTGTTGTTTTCCCCCAAACATATCTTAGAGCCAACTACATTTCTTTTTTTTTTCTAAATGATAAGAAATGAATTAAATAAATATTACGAACTAACAAATGAACTAAGTAAAAATGGCTATGTGGTTAAGTTATACGCGGTAGAAGTAGGAGCGAGAGGTATACCAGCAAAATCTCTCTACAACCTTCTGAAGGACCTTGGCCTGTCGAGAACTGCAGTAAGTTCTATTTTAGAACGAGTATCAAAGGCTGCACTAACAGGTTCCTACCAAATTTGGCTAGGCAGGGCGGGAAACTCGAGCAGTGAAGGTGAGCGTTGATGCGCATCTCAAAGGGGGCCTCCTTAAACCTACACCTGGGTCGCAAGTCCTGGGAACTGCTCTGAGTTTCTCCCTCTGCCACACGATGGACCCGGCACCCCCACGGTGAATCCATGGAAGGCTAAGAAGTTCGTCTCTCTCTCTAGTTGTCAATATAACGGACATGAATTGACACTGTGTATGAACAATGTATAGGCACATTCACCTTTAAACCCTGCCACAGCATGCGCTATATGGTAGAGAAACTTAATCAAAATACTATAAAGATAGATATAATATAAACTAAACCAATAATATGAACCAGATTAGGCCCGCTCGGCAGCGGCTCAAGCCCAGGTCCGTTCCCTCGGCGTGGAGCCCTTGAGTGCGCTGCTCGCGCGATACAGTGACACAAAAGCACTGCGACAACATTACACATATCACCTCCACACACGTGCACGCATACACGCTTACACATGAAAGTGGAAGGGTATTTTTTTTTTCCCTTATCAAACTGAAATAGTTTAGAAAATTATCCGATACGAAATATATATAAGAGTTGTTGAGGTACGTATGCTTAATACACATATATGTTTCAACAACTCATATATATATGAATAGTTAGCTTAGCTTAGGTTAGCTCAAATAGGTCGTGAATTGCATGTATCAGGCAACAGCCCAAGTGGAGGTGTGCCGTGCACCCTTGAGCTAGTTGTCAAATAAAATCGGCTGAATGCCTTAAGCGGTCGCCTTAGTGGTCCGGTGAAGCTGTTAAGACCTTGCTCGGTCAATAGCGTAGTCAGTTCGAAAAAAAAAAGAAAACCAATAATACGTAACCCTAAATAACTAACAAAAAAAACATATCGCTCAGTAAAAATATCCAGTATTATAAATAAGAAACACAAAATCATAGCAAAAAATAACAAAATCATAATTTATAAATTTTTAGGAGCTAATAATTATGCCTCTCAGTTGCTTGAACTAAATAGTTACCATGGCCATTAATTTTTGCTATTTAGCAAGGTGTTACTTTAAGTTAGTTTGGACGTTATACAATACGAAGGATACCAGACTCATTTTAAAACTGCGGACAGTATCGGACACTATACTTTGAGATACAGAATTGATGGTTTGATTAGCTAGTATGATGACTAACGCATTTTACTTATGAGTCGCTAAATTTCAAAGTGAACTAAATCCAATTTTAGCCGTTTTTAATATTTTAGTTTTTTTTTTCAAGAGCTTCAAATGTTGTGTAAAATATGGATATTATAAAAAAAGTCTAAGAACCTTACGAACGGCAAAACTTAAACATCGTTCTCGTTGTATAAAAACTGGAAATCTTAAAAAATTAAACATTTTATATGATTTTGAAATGTAACGACGCAACTCCATTACACTATTTGTGAATAGTCAGGCAATATATAATTTTTCTGTGAGTATACGAGCGGGTAACTCGATAATGGGTTTCCAGTAATCATCATAAGCAAGCTACGCTGTATCTTACTTTACTTAGGGGACGTTCATAAATTACGTGAGATGTTTAAGGGGGGAGGGGGTCGAGTCAAATCTCATCTAATCTTAAGTTGGAGAGAGGGGGGGTCTCGGCAAATATCACGCAATTTTTGTTCTGATTGAAACAAAAAAAAAATACTGTTTTGATCCATTTAATCCAGATTGTACATGCTTAAGATTTAATATTAAGCGTAATCGTAATACGATTAAGATCATTCACTAATTCGAAAGAAAATAATTTCCTTTTCTTTTTACAATAACAATCCAACGCGTTTACGTAAGAAATCCACATTTTGAAAAATCTCACGTGAGATTGGGGTTGGGGGAGGGGGTTGAATAAAATCTCACGACATCTCACTAGGGGGGGGAGGGAGGGACAGAAAATTTAAAAAAACACCTCACGTAATTTATGGACGCCCCCTTACTACGATATAAAATAATATTTCCAAGTCTAGATAAATAGATACGAGTATTGTTTAAATGTATAAAGTAAGTACAACTTCAATAACTTTACCACGAACAGTAAGTATTCAGTATTAAAATATAGCGACCCTATTTGAGAGTTAATCGGTTTTTATTTCAATTGTTAGAATGCGCTACGCGTGCGCATGGCAACTGCCCTCGCGTGTCGTCTCCCCTTCTTGATTACACTTGTAACCGTATACTGCATGATATTTGATGTACTTAATTGTATTGTTTTGATAAGCTAGCGCGCTCACGCTTGACCTCAATCGCATCTGATGGGAACTAAAGATTATGGTAACAATGAAAAGCATGTAACATTTAAGACACCAAAGCCGAGATACCCGTATGTGGATCAGCATGGTAGAGAAATTGTATAAATCTGGGCTTCTACAACGCTATACATACATTCCTCGACAAGAGATAAAACAAATTTGACATATTATTATTAAGAATTTAAAAAATGCAATTTATTTATCCTTAAGTAGTCTCGATGTGCTACATTTAATGTAATACGAATTCATACGTATATTTTTGTTCTGCAAATATATATGAGTCGTTACATTTAAAAATGAGGTAAATCCAATTTTAGTCGTTGGTAATGTTTTACGTTAATTTTCAAGATCTTTAAATGTTGTACATGATATGAAGTTCATAAGAAGAAAATAAAGACCTTATGGACGGCAAAATTTGAATTTTATCCTTGGTGTATAAAAACTGGATATAAAAAAAAAATTAAACATGTTATATGAACGGTTAAAATCTGATTTAGCTCAGTTTGAAATGTAACGACACATATATTTAGAACAATCAAAAGGAATAATAGCAAGGACCATGAGGAAATACCGTCTCAATTCCCATCTAGTTATTTTTCTGTTATAGATTCATACATAAGCTGAAACATGGCTATTGGTATGGGGGCTAAAACACATGCCACCAAGCTAAAGACAATGTGGTAAAACTTTAATAAAACTATTTTGGTAAAATTAACGTCCTGTTATATATTGTAGTAGAGGTGTGGTGTAGTAGAGCTCTATTCCAGTTTGCAGTTTTATTATACAATATATTCATATTAATGCGTCAAAAGCTTGAATGAAATAAGTATCAGTTTAAATAGCACGGAGAAATATATTCCATTAAAACTTACCTTCTTGGAAGGAAGGCGAACAAACCGCAACCGGCATGTGTCGATTGCATCACGTTTGTATATTTTCAGAGACAATTTACCTGCTACATACCTGATAACCATGCGCGGGCGCCGGATCCGTTGATCTATCATATCAAAAACCACTCAGTGTCATTGCGTACGCCAGAGCGAGTGGACGTTCTGATTCGTTGCGCTTAACAATAGCATCCACGTGTTTTTGTGTGTAAATAAATAAGCGTTTCGCAGTGTTCGGACTCGGGTTTGTGTTTGTGACTATTGGATGTTGGATTGCACGAGGACCGGCTTCATCGTTCATTCCACGGTACGATTAGTAACGTCGAGTCGCTTTTGTTTATTTATAGGTAGAGACAGACGCAAAGGAAATTTTTTGCGCGCACGCAACATTCAGTGCCTCATCAATGACAATTGTTAGCAATGATACGTTCGTTCGCAACTCTGTTGACTTCATAGTAGTCAATGAAGCTGGCATTAAATTATGTGTACCAACTATAAAACCGCCTTTGATGACAGTAGTTGTTGTTGTCGCTCCTATCACTCGGGCGTAAGAGTTATTCTCGCTTGGCAATCGTAATCGTCAAGTGGCATAGATAATTTTACAATTGACACTGTCATGCATGCATGATACAATTTCCCTATGAACGATAAATAAGCAATAAAATTTATTGATAGTTGTTTTAGTTTTGATTTGACCTCTTGGCCGTAACTTTACCTTTTGTTGTTGTTTTGGAAATAGAATTAAGTTAAAAATTCATGGTGACTGAATCGTGACGACAAGTAACTGTTGACGTTATAAGCAATAGTTCTAGAAAGCTCTATAATCACCTCCTTTAATATTAGATCATTTGTATTCAATATCACTATCGATTTATATTAAAGGAAAACCTCGTCAACAAATGTGTGCATCAGCGTAATATATAAATTCACCAATGATATATGTGAACAAGCTTTTGATTTTCCTCAGAAAAACATATGTACGCACAGCAAAACAATTATAAATATTTAGGAGCTATTCGCATAGAAGCAGAATACCGATATATCTTATGCTTTAGGTACAAAATCTGTAAACGTTCAAGGAAGCATTGGATAATATCTTTATGGTCCAATAATTGTATCACAACAGAGGATACCGAGAACTGAGTTGAGTGACGCTAATTCTTTAATGAAGGCCACTGAACACCAGGCTGGATAATAAACCGTTTATGTAGATCAATGAGTATTTGAATTTCTACATAATATTCTAATAGTTTTCAGTATACAGTATCTAAATATAAGAATGAAGAAGGAATGTTATCTATTCGTAGGACTTTATACAATGTTATTCCTACAGTCATGGGTAATGAATTTGTATATTAGATTGCATTGTTTAATTCTGTTAACTTTTTTAATTATTTATTTCTATATTTTAAGTTTATAGTAGGTACATGTATAGAACGTTGTAAGGCCATACAATAAAATGGAAAAACATACTAAGTGAGTAACTTAGAAACATGGGTGACAGATAAATAGTTATAATTACATATAATGATACAGTTGCCCTAGGCGGTTGCCGGTAAGTGTATTTTATATCATAATACAGCCTCTATTTAATAGTAACTAAACATAGAAAAGGACACTTGATTTATCTACTATTAATAGATTTAATGAGATATACACACATAAACAATGTCTCCTAATTATGATACAAAAATTTCATATCTATTATTTAACTTTCAGTTTCTCGACAATAATATACTTGTCTGCGTAATAATAAACACTAGGGACCTTTCCCTTTAGAGTTTTCACGAATTGATATAATATTGTTGCTTTTGTCTCATTAGAATGTGTTTGGCAAAACATGTCTCCTTTCTTCCTAGCATTAAGATTCGTCTAATACAGGGCTTCTTAAACTTTTGTCATTCATGACCCCATTTATGATTGCGATTTTCTTGACGACCCCATACAAATATAAAAGAAAAATAAATTAATATTTTTTGATGATTTATTTATTAGGTAACAATATACATATACATATGAAAATATATAGTTTTAGAATTCGTTTTCAAACATACAAAAATCTAAAATTAAAAATTACACAAAAAATTATAAAATTGTATTTATTATAGTTTCAAAAATAAAAGTGGATTCTGACCGTCTTAATTCTTAAGTCTTAAGTCTAGACGCTGCAAGTCCACTGTATTCCGCCAACTCTAGTGATGTTATAAAATGGTATATATAGATATTTGACATTAAAATCTCTCGCGACTGCAGAATTTTGCTACGCGACCCCATTTGGGGGTGCGACCCATAGTTTAAGAAGCCCTGGTCTAATACGATCTATTAATCAGCAGTAATATTATTTCCTGCATAATAATAATACTAGGGACGTTTCCTTTTTAAACCTTAACATATATATACATTTTTTGCTCTTGTCTCATCTAAATGGGATTTGCAAAACAATTTTCCTTCCTTCATTTTGTTTACTGAGATTCGTCTTATGCTTTAAGAACGATTAACTGCCTGATGTCAGCTCTCTTTAGGGTCTCTTTGTCTGTATTTAACCAATGATAGCTAAATAGTCTGCGTATTCGTTAAGCCTTTCCAGTTCTTACAAGTATAAGAACGTATACATTTATGGCGTTTAAACTATGAAATACAAATTAGGGAATTCGTCATACTTCGCTGAATCACTAATCTAGTGATTATAACGAAGGTACTCTTGGGACTACCATAATGTCATCATCAACCTGTATGAGTCGTACTGCTGGGCCATAGGCCTCTTCTCGAAGAAAGATATGGGCATAATCACCACGTCAACCCATGATGTATTGGCGATTTCAAACTAAGAAATCCACAGTTCTACGTTTTCCCATATACAGTGGTACACTTGTACCCTTGTAGTAAACAAGAACATTTCTCGGCTTCAGGTTTCCTCACGATGATTTCCTTCACCGTCAGCCGATTCACCAATTAAAATTAGTAAATCTACGGAAATTCCTAAAAGTTCGTTGCTACATGCCGGGGTTCGAAGCTGCGGACATCGTAATAATATTCCATCGGTCAAACCACTAGACTTGTATCGTGGGAAAGTAATAAAGAAATTATAGGGACCTTAGATATTTTCAATACCCTTGCAATTTTTCTTTTGATATTTGCAAGTATTGAGACGGGGACACACAAATCGAATTATAAATTGAACATCATGTATTTAATTTGTATGTATCATATTCCTTACAATTTTTTTTATTGCTTTTATCGTACATCGGCTTTATATTTCCGCTTGTTGTAGTCACCATTTAGTACGTCTGTGCGAGAGCTTAACAGATGTTTTAATTTGTTTAATGAATCATGCAAACATTCCATCGTTATTGAATTGGTGAATTTATGTCATTCATGTCGCTGATTCAATACGCAAATGTTTATTATGTTAGACAATGTTTTATGCAACTTTGATAGTTAATACAGTGTATTGATATCAAAATTTGACTTACCATTTCCAACATTTTTCTGTCAGTTTCTTCACTTGCTTTTTGTGTTTGAATTACTTCCGAAGGTTTTCTTTAAAACGGACACAGAGCTATAATTTCCTATAATTATTACAGACGTGAATGTATGTGGCAATGGATACATGTTTATTACAATTTCACGCTATAATTACTAATCGGATTTTAAAGAAATTTTACTGTAATATAGCATCAGAATAATACATAAGCAACAATTTGCTCCGCGCTGATAATTTAAAAAATCCTCGAATCAGATCGCAGCGCCACCTACTGGGTTCAATTGTGAATTTAAATTTGTGAATCCACCTGAACACACATAAGAAATTTCATTAAAATATGTCCAGTCGTTTAGGAGGAGTTCAGTCACATACACACGGACAGAAGAATTATATACACACACTAGCGGACCTGGCGGACGTTGTCCTGCCTTGATGATAAAAAATATAAATCCCAAAAGTCAACCGCAGCGCCACCTACCGGGTCCAATTGTGTATCTAAAACATTCTCGGATCCACTGGAACACGCACACAAAATTTCATCAAAATCGGTCTACCCGTTTAGGAGGAGTTCAGTGACATACACACGCACAGAAGAAATTTATATATAAAGATTGTATATATGTGTATATATGTATATTGTATATACACACACATATACCAAAATATAACGATAGGTGTCAATTACAACAATGAAAACAAATCTTGTGTTATTTGACGCTATATTTTGTCATATTGGTGGTATTTTACATAATATAGTTCGGTTATTGTGCACAAGTGAAGTGGATGGGATATATAATACCACAGAGCATGAATTCTGAGATGCCACAAAAACTCCATGGGATGTTCTAACATGGGGGCCACCATCTTGTTAGAACATTGAATTATCACAAGACGCTTGTAATATTATTACCTACTCGATGATGGCAGTAATAAACTAGAAGACTTTAAATTAATATAAGTGTTAACATCTATGTAACTAGGATAAGCAAATAAACCAAGGAAATAAAACCAAAAAAATAAATAAATAAAAAAAAAATTACACAGATTTAACACACCGCAATTATAACACATGATAATAAAGATACAGGGAAGTAGAAAAACAAGATCTCGGATTACGTCCGAGGTAAAGGGGGGACTATAAAAAAAAAACTAGAAGACTAGTTGAGAAAAATAAAAAATAAATAAAAAAGACAAAGAAAGTGTTAACTAAGTTGGACAAAATCCTGCCTTCACGGTGTGCGCTGTTTATACCGTTATGACATGGAGATAATGAATGGTGTCACCATTAATGACGATACAAATGCAGATAAAGCCGTGGGCGGCCGCTAGTCTTATATGTATACTTACGATAAGCGAATTTACTTAAGATATGCCATAAAGAGTTTGTGAATAGTTAGTTTACATTGATGCAATAATTTTCTTTCATTAAATTTGCCTTATTATGTAGGTCAGTGTTTTTCAAAGTGTGGATCGCGGCCCCCTCTTTAGGGGGGTCGCGAAGCTTCTATATATCGGAGTTGCAAAAGGTTGGGAAAGCTACTGCAGTAAACGAAACAAAAAAGTTTGAAAAGATTTATTAAGATAAATGTCAACTAAAGTACATAATCATTAGTATTAAATTAAAAAAAAAACTCTTATGTATTTATTCGAACCCTAATTATGAAAATGAATAAATAAGTTAAATTGAATATTTGTCACAAAATAAAATCCATGAATGAAAAGCAAATATTTCTTCATACTAAAGGGGCCGTGTCAACAAAAAGTTTGAAAAACACTGATGTAGGTCATGTCTGGTGCAATTTCAAGTGGATCTAAGTTTTTCTTTCACTTAGAAGTTGATAACTCACCTCGATTTTCATTAAATAACTATATGAACATACGTTTAGCCTAGAGGAAAGTGGTCTTGTCGAAACTTTTTCAAACATTTGTTTTTAAATTGTAACAGAGTTGAAACTGTGAATTTTGTATTAACCCTTAAATGCATGATTTTTAAATTTTTACCCATAAAAATTATATTGTGTAATTCATTTAGTAAAAATGAAGTATACTGAAATGATAAACCATGCAGTAGAAATAATTCGTCAATCTAAATGCTATATTAAAAAGCTATGGTAATACATTCACTATATACTAAATAAATTAATTTTTTAGCAACCTATCTTCTACTAAATTAGTATTACTACCATTGTTAAGTAGGTAAGAAGGTTTAACGATATTATAAGGATATGATATTGCGATCATTTCAGTGAACTAACAGGATGGTGGCTGTCTTGTTAGAACTTTCTAGGGAGTTGTTATATAAAGTAAGAATCGATGCTCCGTAGTATTATTTGCCGTCCACTTCACTTTGCACAATAACCGAACTATATTACGTAATACACCACCAATATTACACAATATAGAACCAAATAACACAAGATTATGAATAAAATATAAAATCCACTACATCACATTCAAGGATCCCGCCAAAAATTCCAATACTTTGTCTATAAGTTACAAATCAGTGTTACATTTTTGGGACACTATGCATCTAAGGCATAAATGCTAGTTTTCAAAGTTATTAAATTTTTGAAACAATTGAGCAACGCTAAACGAATACAGACGATGACGTTTGTCGAAAAGTCTGTATTGTTGATAATTATCTAAACAAGCTTAATTAAGAAGTTAATGGCGCTTGTTACACTACAACGATATATACTCCGTGTATGTATATATCGTATCCGTATATATATATGTACTCCGTGGGACATGTTATACCATTAATTATTCTAACTTCTGTGATGGACTTCTATACATATAATAAGAATGTTAATCTAACGCGTCTGTACTTTTTGATTTTCGTGAAAAAAATAATTGCACTTGTCTTGGAATAAGTAATAAAATACATTTCAATCGATTTTAGAAGTGTCTCTGTCAGTTTGTATGAACACGCATCACTGCTAAATTGCTGTATTAACGATAAAACCTCACCAAGACAATCATAAAGCATATCCTTGAGTAACATTTAGTCTTGGTTTCATTAAAATGGGTTCACTCTATCAAGAGTTATTGTAATTTTAATGACGACGCGACTTAAGTGCGAGATAAAAATGGATAAGTAAATAGACTTAATACATTCAGATGACTTTATTAGTCACTGTTTTTTTTATATTAGGTTCCATGCGGACGGAGTCACAGGCACAGCTAGTCGTAAATATAATAATAGATTAGCTATTGGTATTTGAATAGTTAAAAGCAAATTATTGAAGTGAAACTACTTATGGGAGGGCTTTGAAGTTATAATCTGCAACCTTTTTGTTGGGGCCGCCGCCTGTCAATATGGCGACACCTCTCGCCCTCGTACGTCACCAGCCCGCGGTTAGGCGGGGTGAGGTGGAAATGAGGAGAGACGTGAGGCGAGGCGAGGCGACGTTCCCCGGCGGTGGGCGGGCGTAGTACTCTCGAAGGTGGTAGCGAGAGCGCCGGTAGCCCGCCTCGGTGACGACAGTCGGATGCCGGTGATGTCTTGAAGGGGCCTCTATGATGTGCAATGTGATCTATAAGTCACCCTATTACTAACACACATAATTCTATACATATCCATAATTCAATCCCTATTACTATACATATCACATCTATAATTCCATATTCAATAACTCAATACACACATAACATACCTACAATTCTATATCCAATTTATATATCTATTCTATTATACTCGCATGATTTAAATCTAACAAAGTCTATATTAAATGTCGATAAATCTATATCTATGCTCTCTATAAAATATCACTAAATCTACGTATAAAACTATGTACTACTTATCGTGTGCGTCGCCAACACTTTTCGTATAAGGAAAAGTAAGTTTCGGCTTGCCCGTAATATAATCAGGAGTTTTATACAAAACCAAGTTACATATTGTTATAGGATTTCAAAATTGGCATTTATTTATTTACCTTTGATTTGTCTCAATGCTATACATATAATGTTTTTATAACAAAATTATTTTTTGCGCAACTATCTACAGAACGGACAAAAAATTTAATTAAATCGAATTATATGGAAAATCGATAATTAATAAATAATTATAAAACTATACATGTTTGCAGGTGACGTAATAGAATAAAATAATTAAAAAAAAATGCAAATATTATAGAAATGAAATAAAACAATAATAAATAATAAGAAGAAAATAAACAAGAATGCTCAGTTCAGAGCATCGACGAAAAGTGGCTTGTCTCTCAGTGTTTTATAGGTTACACTTTGGAGAGCGTGCACAGGAATTACATATTATAATTCCATCGTCCCCATTCCATCAGGGGTAGATCAGACGCCGTAAGCGTTTCCACCTTTATGTCGTCGATATCCCCGTATACGTACGGCTAAGGAGTGGAATTCACTCCCGGCGTCTGTCTTCCCGTCATCTTCTAACTCGGGAGTCTTCGAGAGTAGAGTGAACAGGCATTTAGCGAGTAAGCGCGATACATCGTCTGCCTCATCGTAATTTGCGAACAAGTGAGATTGTGGCCAAGCGCATGCCTGTGGAACATAAAAAATACATTTTTTTAACACCAATGACATATAAACTTTAAAAAATACTGTAATTTTGACCACTCGATTATTACATGGACGTAGATAAGAGGCAGAATATGCAAGCAAAATAAAGCTGTGGACAGTACAGGTTTAGTAGTGAATTTATCATTGTACCCGCAGGCCAACGATGGGCACTGTTGTTTTTAGTGTTTTGGCTAAAATGGTTAAAGCCACTCAGATTTTCTAAAAACTTATAAATATTGCAATCAACGAATTAATATACTCAGGTCACTCACCTTACATATTGGGATATAATAGCATGTAGAAATGAGATAAGTTGTTTTTACTTTTTGGGCAGTTTCTAGTGCAGTGCCTTTTAACCGGCCGTTATATGAATACCGGTCTTTCGGTTCTATATTTAAAATAATTTAAACTATTAATTTTTCTATCATACAAATGTTTGACTCAACCACTCAAAAATTGTAACTAATCTATATATATATAATAATGGAGATCTGTGGTTTTCCGCGCATCACTCAAAATACACTAGCTAAATTTCGATATTTTTTAGCTGTTCTTAAATATATGATCTTTATCTAAAGAAACAATTATCTGTAGGTGGTAGAGATACGCTGAAGCTATTAATGGTTTCAGCATGAATGGGTCGGCTCGCCCGGGGTAGTACCACCAGACCCACAGAAAACCGACGTGAAGTAACAGTGCTTGCATTGTTGCGTTTCGGTCGGTCAGTGAATTACGTCTCAAATCAAATATTTATATCACGAATAAACAGAATCATTTTCATTTCCAAATTACAGATAAAATGAACCACTTATAGAGTTACTACATTATAAGATACGAATGTAATTATATTTTAACCGATTAGCCGGATAAAAAGTGCGGATAAAAAACCGTATAAAGCGAAAGCCGTGTGTGATACATCTTTAATATCTAGTCGTATTTTAACACCCTATAAAGATGTTGATCTATTAATCGCCAATATCTCTTTGACTTTCACAACACTCTGCTCGCTTCATATTTGGTTATTAAGGTTCGATTCCATTATGAAATCTTTAAAATGTTTTATATTTAGATTTGAATATTGCATGACGTGAAACAGATTATGCCGGCGCATATCTTTCAAGTGAGGATGGACGGGACGTTACTTGTTCATGTTTGCGAACGGATTGGTTATTTGAGTATGATAGTGGACGGATATAGGAGTAGAAGAAGACTGAAAATTATATAATAAAATAAAAAAATATATTTATAATATACTTAATTATATTATAAAATCTATGAAATTGTGTTTTCTTAAATATCTTCAAATTGTATACTTGTAAAATTTGAGGCTCATAAATATTAACTAAAAATCTTATGAACGGCAATATTTTGACTTCGTACTTGGTATATAATAACTTATAATGTTAAAAAAGGATAGAGATCTTATATGAACAATTAAAATTAAACGTAGTTCATTTTGATAGGTAACCGACTCAATTGGATCCCGCAGTTGAATCATGTATAATGTAACTTAGAGTTATTGAGTTTGAGGCGTTTGTTTACCATTCAAGTGTGGTTAAGTTACAAATGACCACAGGATCATTATGGTTCAACGTAAATGTAGAATCGAGTGGATAATTCCACAGTTTTTGGCGGTTAATTACGTCGGTGATGAGGTATGTTTTTGTTCGATATCCGATTTCAATTATATCGTACGTAATATTTTAGACATGTTGGTGCAGTCATCGTCAAGCTTTGACCGTAATTGTTGGGGCGGAAAGGGATCGTACAATGCTAATCAACCTTTTAGAGCCGCCCCAATGGTCCGACCGGCGGAAGGTGACCGCCTACCTATAGAGAGGCAGACTGGGTACACACCAGCTACCTCCCCTCGTCCGCCGGACTTGTGAAATGAGGAGATGGGCCCCGGCATGGGTTAGGAAATAGACATATAACTTTAGTGACTTCTTTGGGGACATTTTTATAGTATACAATTCCGTAGTAAATTGTTCTGATGTGGATTCACTAGCTCTAACAATGTGGTCGTCGAAAAATATTTTAATGACTTGACTGCACTTCATTCATCTTTCTCGAACATTCTATAGATATAATGCGCGTCTAAATCTTTAATCGTATCCTTAACCATTGTGTATTTAATAAGGACTAGCTGACCCGTGCCCACTTCCTTGGGCGGTAATAGACATTATCGAGTTCTACGACTTTTCTCTAGAACTCAATCATGCATCTCTCATCGTTAAGGCAGCGTTTGTAAGAAACGTTTTCGTTCGACCGTTTTTTTCTCCGACATTGCAAATCTGACTACCACAAAAAAGTCTTTCCGTTTTTCGTGTTAATATATAGCCTATGACAATCACAAATAACGTGGCTTCTATTGGTAAAATAATTTTCGAAAGCGGTTTAGTAGATCCAGACATTACCCCTTACAACCTCACAAACCCACAAGCTTTACCTCTTTATAATATTGGTATAGATTAAGGGAACACACTTACAGACACGAAAGGCATTTTTATTATATACTATACTATTAAGTGATGCGTGCTATTTAAAACAGTGTCTTGAATACATTCATAGGACGTTCAAAACGGCATAAAAAATTAAATTAAATTTATGTTACCATAAATTGATCTTGGGTTATTTATTTAATCATATATATATTTTTTATGTCAAAAAGAGGCAAACGAACAGGTGGGTAATCTGATATTAAGTGATCACCACTGCCCATAGACACTAACAACACCACGGGAGTCGCAAGTGCGTTGCCAGCCTGTGTAAGGGGAGGGGTAGGGAAAGGAGAAAGGGGAAGGGAAAGGGGAAAGGGAGGTGGGCCTCCGGCACTCTCACTGACCAAACGAAACGCAAAAATGCAAACACTGTTACTTCACGTCGGTGTTCTGTGAGAGGGTGGTACTACCCCGGGCGAGCCGACACATTCATGCTGAAGCTAGTAATAGCTACAGCGTGGCTCTACCACCTTTATACATATCTAAAACATAAACAAACACCAATCGCAAAAAAAAAAAAACAAAATATAATAATAGATTAATAAAAAACCTGTTCCACTTCCTTTTTAATTATAGGAATTTAAAAAAAAGATCAAAATTAAATGTCAACTTGAAAATCTGTTGCCATTCATCTGAGTGTGGTTCGACCAGTTGCATTTGAGGTCCAGTCCTCTGGTTTTAGTGTGTAACGGTCAAAGACTACATTGTCGTTATAAAATGCATGATATTTTGTTTTGATTTTTAAAACATGATTCATTGATTGCAATGAAGTCATAAGTTACGTACAAAGTGAATAATAAAAAATCAAGTAACAATATTGAGTCTTTTTCCTTAAGTTGCATCTAGAGTTTTACCAAAAATCTGGCATAAATTAAATAAAATTTTCAATTATAACATCGTATATTTATAATTTACCTGACAACAGATAAGAAGTTTTTTTTAAATTATATAAGTCACTAATTTATAGGAAACTTGAAAATACAAATATCTCTCAGAGAGACTCTCAATTCAAGTGTAAAAAAAAACATTTATAAATTAACCGCCTAAATTAATGTTAACTCTTTCACATATATGGATTTTTTTAGTTTTATTTTTATCAATTGCCTATGTCGTCGATTACTACTGAAATTTTCGAGTGGGTAATAAATAATATTAAAAGTCTCTTGTGATAATTTCAATATTCTAACAACAAGATAATGACTCCCTTTTTAGTACTTTCCATGGAGTGTTTTTAGCGCTTCATTTGTACACAACAGCAGAACTAAATTACCTAAAATGCCACCAATACTACAAAATATAGAGTCAAATAACAGAAAATTATGAATAAAATATAAAAGCCACCACATTACAGACTAAAATCCCGTGAAATTCTCCACATAAAGTATTTTCTATGCTTTCCGAAACGCACACACTCGAGTTTTTGAATATAATTAAGTGGAATGTAGACAATTGACAACCCTATGCATTTGAAAGGAAGATACAATTATTCAATACATACAACACATATTTTTATATAGGGAAAATCGGTCCAGCCGTTTAGGAGGAGTTCAGTGACATACACACGTACAGAAGAAATTTATATATAAAGATATGATATAAAAAAATTTCATTCAAGTGAGACAAGTGTTGCATCGTCTGAAAAGGTCTTTATGACAGCATAAGGTGCTCGTTGCAAGTGCAAGCGTTGCAGCGCTGATTTTCAGACGAAACCTACTGTATACAAACACATGGACGAAATATCAAACACACGGACGAACTTACATGGTAATTTCAAATTAATATAACTATATGCATGCATAATAATGTAACCCAGTACTGCTTAAATACAATACATCATATACGAAAATACGTATTCAAGGTTTAAGATACATTCAAGGGTTAACCTATCTTCTATATCTATACATATAATAAAGTAAATGTAACGTGTCTGTACTTTTTAGATTTTTGTGAAAAAAAAATTGTTGCACATGTAAGTTATAAAATACACGTCAATCATTTTTAGAAATGTCTGTCTGTCGGATAGTTTCGACACGCATCACTTCTAAAGTACTGCGTTCACGATAAAACCTCAAAAATAAATTCATAAAACATATCCTCGACTAACATTTAGTCTTTGTTGCATTAAAATCGGTTCACTCTATCAAAAGTTATTGTAATATGAATGACGGTTCAACATAATTACGAGAAAAGACTAGATAAGTAAATGCAATTCAATCTCTTGCAAAAGTAGGATATTATAAATAATATCTAAGACGCAGTAAACGAAAGACTGTTTTTTTTCGTTAAGTTCCACGCGGACGAAGTCACGGGCACAGCTAGTTTAACAATAAGTTTATTATTTCACTAACAATGCCCGCGACTCCGTCGGCGTGGAACCTAATGTAAAAGAACAGTGACTAGTAAAATCATCGGAACGTGTTAAGTCCAATTACTTATCTACTTTTCTCTCGTACTTGAGTCGCATCGCCATTAAAATTACAATAAATTTTGATAGAGTGAACCGATTTTAATTAAGCCAAGACTAATTGTAACTCAAGGATATGCTTTATAATTTTCTTGCAAATAACATATTGAACACTAGGTTTGTAACTCATCTCGAATAGTTAGCTTAGCTTAGGTTAGCTCAGATAGGTCGCGAATCCTGGTCGGCTCCCTTCCCTGGGAGCTAGAGGCGGAGGTGCTTGCCGCCGTATATCATTATACGGCGGCTAAGAAACTGTTGGGGGAGCCTCTAGCTCCCAGAGAAATAGAGGAAAGGAGGAGAGTGACGAGGATAGAAATGGTGGAGAGGTGGAGGCGGGACCTGGCGGACGCGCGGTACGGTCGATACACGATCGACGCCGTCCGCCCGGTCCTGCCGGAATGGTACCAGAGGAGATGGGGCTCCCTGACGTTCCGTCTGGTGCAGGTGCTGACCGGGCACGGGTGCTTCGGTTGGTACCTGCACCGGATAGCACGCAGGGAGCCGACCGCCGTATGCCATCAGTGCGGCGTTGACCCGGACACCGCGCAGCATACTCTATCTGAGTGTGCTGCGTGGGAGGAGCAGCGTCGCACGTTGGCTGCGGCGGTGGGACAGGATCTCTCGCTGCCGAGCGTAGTTGCGGCCATGCTCGGTAGCGAGGATGTATGGAATGTTGTGGCCTCCTTCTGCGAGGAGGTCGTCTCGCAGAAGGAGGCGGCGGAGAGGGTCCGTGAGCAGGACCCTCAAAGTGGCCGTCTCCGCCAACGGAGGACGGGCAGGAGGAGGCGTCAGTTTGACCGCCTCCTCCCTTTGTAACCGGACCAGGGAAGATGGGTCGGGGGGCCCATCTTCCCATTGCACAGGTCCGGTGGACGGAGGAGACGGCCGGTGTGTACCCGGCTGTCTCCCAACAGGACGGGGCCCGGCGGTGACGCTTTTACTGCTGGGCCAACCGCTGGGGCGGCACGATGAAGTCTATAGAGATCTCGTGCCGCCCCAACTATAGCGGAAGACGTACACCGTGGGGTTTTAGTCCGTGCGAGTCGGACATAACCCACTCTCTCCCCCGAGAGGGTGGTGTATCCATAAGGGATTTCCCCACGCTAAAAAAAAAAAAAAAAAAAAAGATAGGTCGCGAATTGCATGCGTCAGGCAACAGCCAAAGCCGAGGTGTGCCGCGCATCCTTGAGCTAGTTGTCGAAATAAAATCGGCTGAGTGCCTTAAGCGCTCGCCTTAGTAGTCCGGTGAAGCTGTTAAGACCTTGCTTGGTCAATAGCATAGTCAGTTCGAAAAAAAAAAAAAAACTCTACTCGATTATTATAGCTTGGGCCTTAGATTATTATTTAAGATATATTATTTAAGATTATTTAAGATAGTATTATTTAAGATGTTGTATAGTTAACAAGTCAGCGGCACGATCGAAGACTGCTGACAGAAACTTGTACCCGAAATATGAACAATTAGTACGTAGCTTGTCGAAGCGTGACGACATTCGACACCGGGCCAAGGTCTTTCTTACTCGCAGGTAATTTGATAGCGTTTTCCAACTTCATTTAACTTGATTCACTAACTTATCTATACATATAATAAGAGTGTAAATCTAAAGTGTCTATACTCTTTAGATAAAAAAAAAATAGTTGCCAGTGTCTAGGAATATGTAATAAAATACATTTAAATCATTTTTAGAAATGTTGTTTGTCTGTCTGTTTGTATGAACACGCATCACTGCTAAAGTACTGCGTTCACGATAAAATCTTTTCAAGGAAATCATTAAATATATCTTCGAATAACATTTAGTCTTTGTTTCATTAAAATCAGTTAACTTTATCAAAAGTTATTGTAATTTTAATGACGACGCGACTTAAGTACGAGAGGAAAGTAGATAAATAATGGGACATTACATTTAGATGACTTTATCACTGTTTTCTACACCAAGTTCCACGCGGTTAAAAATATGTATTACCATTAAGGTAATAAGTAAACAATATAGAATAAAATGAAGTTAAACTAAATTGATATAATTACGATATAAATAAGATTAGTAAGAAGCAATTATGCTAATTAAATATAATTAGGATATTGCAACTGGTTAGTTAGGCATTAGGTATTTATCCACTGGAATCAGAATATAACATTAGAAAAAAAAGGACTGGGATAAACCACGGATAGATTTCAAATAACCTATTGAAAAAAGAAATTGATTTAGTATGAGTGACTCAAGCACTTCCTACACATGCAGATGTAGTCTACAGAAAAGTCCTGTCATAAATTGGAATGCATTGAAAAAAGTCGAGGCAGTCATAAGGACTGCCGATAGAAGTGAAAACTCAAAACAATGGAATAACTGTATTCTATTTTTTTAATCAATCACAGCGTGAATTATTTAAATTTAATAATTTGTAAATTGAAATCATTAATCATGTCATTGGCTTTTGATTATAAATAGATCTATAGGCATTCAAAAAATCTTGATTACCTTACTCCGGTTTGACGGAAATTTTAATTGCTGTAGGATTTGAGGGTATTTGCAAAACTATTAGATAACCTAACTGTTAGAACGTATGCGATGTCCAATCTGGTTTTGGAATCGTTGCTCTATGATACGTCGGGGAAAGGATTTGAAGCGGACGGAGCCTCGGGCTATAGCAGGTTCGTGCAATGTTAGCCTTGTCTTATGTGGGGTAATAGCTGTCACAGTCGACTAGGGTTGTCGCGTCTTCGTCTGCTTATCACATTATAACGTGCATTTAATTTTAATGTCATATGGCGGAGTTATTGGCGGGATCTTGGAATGCCATCTAGTGGATTTTATATCCTTACGTATTATAACACAAAGTCCTCTGCCACGTCTGCCTATCCCAGTCTGTTCACCATAAACTCAAAAACTACTGAACACATTTTGGTAGATAAAGTAATTCGCGAGGAAGGTTTTGGTATATCATTTGTCATGGTTTTCTTTATTTTCAGGACGGGACAACGTCCGCCGCGCCTGCTAGTTTTATTCATAATTTTGTGTTGTTCAGCTCTGTATTTTGTAATACTAGCGGCGTATTACCTAATATAGTTCGGTTATTGTGCACAAGTGAAGGAAATAACACTAGGAAACATGAATTCTGACTTGCCAGAAAAACTCCCTGGAAAGTTCTAACAAGATGGCCACCATCTTGTTAGTTCATTGAAACGATCGCGAACTTATAATATCGTTACATACTCGGCAATGGCAGTAATACTACACGATAAGATTGGTTTCCAAAAAAAATAATAGCGTTACAACTAACCAAGTACTAAGGTTATAGACATCGCGAAATAAAGTAATGTCATATATTTAACATCGTGTTTTTTATTATTAAGTATTTGCCCTTGCATTTCTTGTTGTTTTAATTCATGCGCGCTTTAAAGTTTGGTTATGAAGCTTCTTCAATAGATGAAATTTTAAATAGATTTAGGTACGTCATATTTTTTATCACTCCAGTATTTAAAGTTCATCAAAGAGAGAAATGTTCGCAGAGTCGCCACATAAACAACTGTTTACTAAAACAGGCATGCTGTTGTTAGACCTATTTTAAATTGTAAAGAGAATAATTATACAAACTCACTATCATAGTTACACTATTGTTGCACTTACAGCAAATAATGCTGTGGTCGCAGTTCGTTAACTAACAGTTTTTCTTCCTTTTATTTCTCTCCGTATTCGATCCGATGTCCAGAATAGAAATGGCTTGAATCGCCTTGTGGAGTGCTTATATAGCTCACAAAACGGAGGGTTGAAATCTCTCGCAAGTTGTCGTAATCATTCGATAGATTTCAGACGTTTTATTTTTAGAACCCTATCGTTTGCTGAGAGTAGTCAGAGTTATAACACGTAAATACGCGTATTCCCTGTTCCCACGTTCGGTGACTTATCTATTGTTTATTTGTACCAACGGGTTCTTTTACAGGATATAACAATAAGTTGCTACTCCTGAACTATAGCTTGTATGCATGAAACAATCTGTATCTTTGATACGTTGGTCGTAACATAAATCAAGTGATTTTTATTACATGCTTTCTGACTATCTCGCATAATACATCGTTATTCTGTTCTCATACAATATTTA
Source organism: Antheraea yamamai (assembly GCA_036509395.1). Taxonomy (NCBI): domain Eukaryota; kingdom Metazoa; phylum Arthropoda; class Insecta; order Lepidoptera; family Saturniidae; genus Antheraea; species Antheraea yamamai. The sequence continues at coordinate 12,718,689 of AP028450.1, forward strand.
GATAACTGACACCTAAATATGATACAAAACATAAAACGCACTTACGCCTTTTAAGCCATAGGTGTGAAGTGACATGTATTATCTCACAGATGCACCACAAAATAGATCGCTAAAGCAGGTTCACTTCCGTTGTTGTTGATTATGATAAAAGCTGATAAAAAAAACAGTGACGAGAGTGAGTATATGAGAATGCTCATAAACTATATACTATACGAAGTCTCCTAGTATAAATACTTAACTATACATTTGCTCATTTTTGTATACTAATAGACCCAGACAAATACTTATACATACTTACAGATACACACAAATACATACCTTACATTTAAAGCGTAACGTACTTTTTTTATGTCATAGGAAGCAAACGGACAGGTGGGTCATCTGATTTTAAGTGATCACCACCGTCCATAGGCACTTGCAACATCAGGGGAATCGCAAGTGCGTTGCCAGCCTGTGTTGGGGGAAGGAGGAAGGGAAGGGGGAAGGGAGTTGGGCCTCCGGCGCTCTCACTGACCGAACGAAACGCAACAATGCAAGCACTGTTACTTCACGTCGGTTTTCTGTGAGAGGGTGGTACTACCTCGAGCGAGCCGACCCATTCATTCTGAAACCAGTAATAGCTTCAGCATAGCTCTTCCACCTAAAAAAATATTTTGTTTCTGGTAGCGGTTTCCGTTACTGTACCTATCGGCATATGTTTCGAAAGCTTTCGGTAAAAGAAACCATAGCATGATTGTATTGTTTTTTCTAATGCCCATCGGGTTAACTACTACGTTCGAATTGAATATCTGTTACCAAGCGCCTATGGACATGTTCCGGCAGCTGCACTCGAGAGCTACAGTTCCTCTAGCTAAGTGTGTTTATCATCTTAGACTGGATTGTCAGTTAACATCATGATTGTGGTCAAACGCTAAGACCTATAAAATATGTAAAAGGAAAATGTTTAAAATTTCTTATCACGGCCTAGTAAATTAAAATGGCAATACAACACAGATAAACTAGATTCAAATGAAGCTTTACCACTTATTTCGAAATAATGATATAATTATGTTGTACTGAGTAGACCTTCTGTAATTAAGTGGCTATAGGAATAGTTGGCGACCCCCGGCGCGGCGACCAAACATGACCACATAAGGGACTGTGATAATTAATAAGTATTATTTTATGTTTCATACTGGAACGTTATAGAATCGAGTTTAGATTTAATGCGTGCACGGTTAATGACGTACATATGTAGTAACTAGTTGCAGCCAGCGATTTAGATGATTAATTTTAGGTTAGCTTAATAGCTCCTAACAAGTACGACTGTTGCGCAATTGGTAGGTGGCATTTTGTAGGTGGTAGAGCCACGCTGATGATATTACTGGTTTCAGCATAAATGGATCGGCTCGCCCGGGGTACTACCACCCGACCCACAGAAACACCGACGAGAAGTAACAGTGCTTGCATTGTTGCGTTCCGTTCGGTTAGTGAGTGCGCCGGAGGCCCATCTCCCCTCCCCTCCCACTATATATCATCATATATATTAATACGTGAAGCCAAAACTTTGTATCCCTTTTTAAGAAAATTGCGTGAACGGATGAATGTGAAATTTGGCATAGATAAAGTTTATATGGAGGAGAAGTGCAGAAAGCTATTTATTTTATATAAAATGCATTATAAATACATTAAATTAATTAAAATGTGCATTACTCACACTACTGCTCCAATTTTACACAACATATACACACATGTAAATAAAAAAGACATTTTGACATCCGTCAATAACGAACTTCAAAAAAGTAGTAATAATATTCGTCCAATAGGACAGGCGCAGGAATTAATCCATACTGCCAAACTTCAAAAAAGGTTGCGAAGGAGGTTGCTATGCTCGACTGTATGTATTTTTTTTTACTCTTACGTTCTAATTACCCTTTTTTATTCTACATTCAACAATGATATTATAACATATGTTATATATTAACACGTGAAGCCAAAACTTTGCACCCCTTTTTAAGCGAATTGCGCGAACGGATGAACTTGAAATTTGGCATAGTTAAAGTTTATATGGCAGAGAAGTGCACAAACCTATTTTTTTATATATAAAATGCATTACAATCATATTAAATTAATTAAAATATACATTACTCACACTACTGCTTGAATTTTAGACAACATATACACACATGTAAATGAAAAAGACGTTTCGCACATCCTTCAACCTTCTTTTTTTTTTTTTTATTGTAGCTCGGCAAAGTGACTGTACTGTGCCTGATGGTAAGCACAGTACAATCCAAAAACAATGGCGACCACCGAAAGACATACTATCCATCGCCGGTCGCCGTTGCTGGATATACATCGGCTGATCCCGGAACGCGACACGCCCAAACGTGCCACTATGGCGGGTGTTCCACCTGGTGTACGGTGGTCAGTCGGGTACAGACACCCTACCAAAGTTTAAAGTTCACAGTTTAGTTCTTGAAGTAAAACTTCTTTACGCACGCTTGACTTGAGGAGTAAGCTGGTGAATGCGTCACGAGAGCGTTACGAAAAGTGTGAACGGGCGAGGCGAACGGAAGTTGAGAGGGAGATATATGTTAGAGAAGATAGAAAGAGAGACAGTTACGTTTCGTATAATCAATGAAAACCCAGAATAAATTCAAGTATTTGTAGAAAATTAATATACGTATATATATATCTATACATACTAGTGGGCGCCCAGTGGTCGAAATTCGACCATAGTTCATTGAATTTTTAAAGTTTGAACTTTATTAGGGTTCTTTTATCAATGGCATCGATTTCAAATATATAATTAGGTAGTTCAAATATCAATATTTTTTATTTAATTCGGATAATTTAATAATTAAGTTATTTTTCGCTTTTTAGTGCCTTATTAGTTTTTCACATCGAAGGCGGTTTATTTTTTTTTGTAAAAAAAAATATTTCCCCATTTTTAGTGTTCATAAATATATCTGGTTTGTAATGGGTATAATAAATCGGTTCCAATTTCACGAAAATACGTAGAGACGAAGTGGGTGAAAATCAAATAAACGATATTTCACCCCCTCAGGGGTTGAATATTTTCTTGAAATTTATATGGGACCACCGCTGGATATAACTAATTCAAATAAAAAAAGAATCATTAAATTCGGTTCATAATTTGCGGAGATATCGATTAACATACATAAAAAAATACATACAACCGAACGTAGTAACCTCCTCCTTTTTCGAAGTCGCTTAAAAAATACATACAGTCGAGCATAGCAACCTCCTTCGCAACCTTTTTTGAAGTCCGTTATTGACGGACGTCAAAATGTCTTTATTATTTACATGTGTGTATATGTTGTGTAAAATTGAAGCAGTAGTGTGAGTAATGCATATTTTATTTCATTTAATGTACTTATAATGCATTTTGTATGAAATAAATAGCTTTCTGCACTTCTCCTCCATATAAACTTTAACTATGCCAAATTTCACGTTCATCCATTCACGCAATTCTTTTAAAAAGGGATACAAAATTTTGGCTTCACGTATTAATATATATGATGATATATACATAAGGTACATATAGATGGAGCTAAAGAAGTTTTACTTCAGTCGTGCAGTCTAAAGTACATTCGTTTTTTTATTATAATGTTCAGTTCTCGTTGGAGGAGACCAGCAATCATTTTCTGCACCGTGACAGACCATGAAAAACAAAAACAAAACAATCTATTATCGTTGAAAAGCAAAAACAAAACACAATCTCTTATCGTTAATAATAATAGCCTAGTCATTCCACACAAATATATGTAAGGGTTCAGTGTTAATTTGGATTCTTTTTCTAACAGACCCCTAAGGGTGACAACAGAATTAAAGTCACCAATGAAACTTTTCCATTAAATTGACAAGTATGAGTATATCGGATGTGTGGATTGTAGTAAACGATTGCTAAAAGTCATCCATTTCCCTCTATATTGTAATAAGGTAATGTAGGCACCAGTGGTCTGTCGAAAAACATTAGTACAACTCTCTTCAACGGTATAATGCCTAGTAAAAACGTAATTTCCACTCAGATCCACAATTTCCTTTGCAGGGGGAATAACAATGCGTAAGCGTCGTACTCCAATACCAGATACGTATTATGAGTCACGCACGTCCCGTTGGTCACCCGAGATATGTCGCGCTATCACCAGATTATTAATCCCGTAAAATTATTAAAACAGCGTACTAGATCGTCTGTAATTAATTACATATTTACATTGTTTTACAATCATATTCCTTACTAGCTGTGCCTGCGACTTCGTCTGCGTGGAAACTTATGTAAAAAAACAGTGATTAAAGAAGTCTGAACGTATTAAGTCCATTTGTTTTCTACTTTTCTCTTGTACTTACGCCGCGTCGTCATTAAAACTACAATAACTTTTGATAGAGTGGACCGATTTTAATAAAACAAAAACTAAGTTACTCCCGAGGGTATGCTTTACGATTTTCTTGCTGATTGTTTATTGTGAAACCAGTACTTTAGCAGTGGTGCGTGTTCATATAAACAGACAGACAGACGGACATTTCTAAAAATGATTGAAATGTATTCTAAATTCGAAAAAGTACAGACACGTTAAATGTACATTCTTATTATATGTATAGAAGAAGATGGTTTCGAGAAGCCGAAATAAAAACTTTTGTAACACTGACCAATCTATATCTATACTTACTAATATTATAAAGATGAAGACTTTGTTTGCTTGAACACGCTAATGTTAGGAACTAGTGGTCCGATTTGAAAAATTCTTTCAGTGGTAGACAGCTCACTTATCGAGGAAGGCTATACGCTATAAGTATATCATCACGCTAAGACCAATAGGAGCGGAACACCAATGAAGAATGTTTCAAAATCAAGGTTAACGTATTATTTAAATATATTTTCATCTCCGCAAACGAAGTCGCGAGTTAAAGTTAGCGTTAACACAGAGAAATTATTCCACGCCAACGAAGTCGCGGACAGAAACAAATTTATTATATGAATTAATTATAACGGACGTATTATATCTTAATTACACCATATTATGTTTTTATAGGCTTTTATTTAATATCTAATGTTTGTTAGTTTGTTTAGAGCAAATTTTGAAAGCTGAATTAAAACCACTTCCTTTAAACCTTATCGGTGTTATTACAAAAAAATTAAATACGTATTGAACCCTGACTTTAAAAAGGTTTCATATTAAATGTACCGCGGTCGCTGAATGTTCGCCATCTTGTTCTTTTGTCTCGCTTTGGTTACGTTAGGTTAGACTTGTGAAAAAGGATAACGCGAACTCGCCTCGGGCGAGCGCGGTGCATTTATTAGGAAACTTTCTTAAACCAAGTATTTAATACGTATTTAACTTTTTTGTAATAACACGGTATAACTTTGCAATTTTGCATACAATCGAAAGACCAATCCGCGAATATACAGTACAGTAGGTAAAAGCGACGCCCCTTTTTCTATCAATATTAGTAAGGACACGGCAAAATGATAGGCTTACCTATTTTAATTACTAACAGTCCTTGGAACTTTCTCCGTTTTTGTAGTATGTTCTGCAAAATTTCCAGGAGCGACATCTATGATTTTAGTGCATATGACATTAACATTCGCACGCGACTTTGTCAATGTTAAATTGCATTATGAAAGTAACAATAAAGTGCAGACTCGCGCCACTAGGCCCACCGGTGACTCTCGTTTAGTATGGTGGTGGCGCTTCGGGATCATCGGTAACCGGCACTGAACTCGGCAGTGGCGCCACGGGTGATATCGGTAACCGCTACTCATATTAGTGGTGGCGCCTTGAGGCCACCGGCAACCAGCACTCAACTTGGATGACACCACCGGGGCCATAGTTGACTAGTGCGTCCAGATTCATAGAGATTTATATAGATTCATAAAAAAATATTAATATTTACGCATCTTTATTACAATCATTGTTAATTCAATAGCGTCAAGAATTGGATACAAACGTTCCAAAAAAGTTTTATTTATATAAGGTACTAGCGGGCCCGGCAGACGTTGTCCCGCCTTGATTATAAAAAAATCATTGACAAATTATATACTAAAACCATCCTCATGAATCACTCTATCCACTGGTGAAAACCGCATGATCGTTCAGTAGTTTTTGAGCTTATCGCGAACAGACAGACAGACAGACGCGGTAGGGGACTTTGTTTTATACTATGTAATGATTTAGATTTATTATGCGCGCACGTCTCGGTGGTGTATTGAGGAATTCCAAACAGAAAAAGGATAAACCAGTTTCCACAACATGTCATGTTTTTCCTTACTATTGTTTTTGCAATAATCCTTAGCTTCTTTGAATTGATTATCGAGACTCGCTTATTTTTAGTTGTCACGTGAAATGCCACGCTTACGCTACCGAGGTCTAGGTGACCCCTGTCGTCATTAACATGTCCAATGTGTTTATATGCTGTAATTTATCTGTTATAGATAATATTTCAACCTTACGTGTATCACATAGTAGGAAATTCTTTGTGACATCACGGACAATCCCTTTAAAACTAATTCGTAACTTATGCATATCAAATAAAAAATATTCAGAGTTGTTGGCAGGCTGAGAATTTGGGATTATATGATTTATATGGTAGAAATAAAATAAAAAAATCGAGACACTCATATCTAAGGACTGCCGACAGAAGCGAAAATTCAATACCATTACTGTGTTCTGTTTTTAATTTTTTAATTAATTTTAATGTGAATTATTTAAATTTCATAATTTGTATATTGAACTTAACATTAAAATTAAAAAAAATCAAAATAAAAAAAAAGTTATAATATTAGTCTGGATTTCTTATCTATTGGCACTGTATTGGCAAATACATTTTTATACAGTTTATAATTAATATATGATCATCATGGTCATGCTTACTAGCATGTTATGACGCGAAATTATAAGTTTATCTCCTGCCATAAATACAGTTTTCAGTTGAAAAATACTTATGTAAAAACAATAATTTGGTTCAAACATATATATAACAGTTATATACCTCGACAGTTTTCATCTACTCGATTCAACTATAGCTAAGAATCAATGAAATGATTCCATAATTATACATACATACACACTTCTCAATCTTTAGAATATATGTTTAACGCAAACTGATATAAGTAACGTATGTCAGCTTAATATTAGCAAGTGAAACTATATTTTAAGGTTGTTTTGACGATAAAATTCAAAGCGCCCCGTTTAAATTCCAAAATACGTAATATTTATTATCCACGGTACATTTTATTGCAACTCTTTCGAACTATTTCTATAGGGTAAAACGTACTGATGCGGGCCTGCATGTTTATTATTATCACAAGTAGGCATAGTTATCATAGTAGTTTATCGGCTTATTATGTGCTTTAAGAATGATGTAGGTCATTTCTTGTTATTCGTTCTGTTTTTAAAATATCGAAACGGGTTTACGAGGAAAATGTAATTATAAATAATAAGGACTTTTTATTACCGCCGTATTTAAGTTCATTTTACCTTTTTCCTTCCTTTTTTTATAATGCGACGATGATAAACCCTATAGGTTTTCTAAATATAGATCTTCGTCGCAGCACTCCAGTAGATTCGTATTCGAATGATGTGAAGATGTTATATTGTAGTGCTATCTCATCAACGACTTGTCTGATTCCCGCGTCTTCGTCTGCGTCGTTTATTATAGCAATTGTTTTGTTATATCTCAAAGGGTTTAGGCAACGTTTTCGACGAAGCTCCTAGGCGCCTTGACTTTTCATTTTAACATTTATCGATACATTTCAACCAATTTACAAAAAATCTATACAAATTATATACCTGAAATTTCCTCTTGAATCATTCTATATATTAATGAGAAATCCGCTCAGTAGTTTTTGAGTTTATCAAGGACAGATAGACGCGGCGGAGGACTTTGCTTTTTTAATATGTTGTGAAGAATATAACGAGGCTATATTAGCCTATATGCGCCATAATAAAAGTCCGTAAAAAGGAGAGAATGTAAAGTAATAACGTCCTTAATTTGATGTGATGATGTGCTTATTAATGGAATCAATATAGCAATTCACCAACGTATATTATAGTATTTACATTTGAGAAAATCTACAGCACGGCCAAATGTAAATCTTCACATAGGTTGAGTAGTATTATACGCTAATATTCCAATATTTAATGATCTCTTGGCGGTTTTAAGTGATTATATGTCTTTATTTGACTTTACGATCATCAAAAATCTATTTAGGAATTATCATATGGCCGTACTTTTTTTTATGTCTCAGCTGGCAAACGAACAAGTGGGTCACCTGATGTTAAGTGATCACCACCGTCCATAGACACTAACAACACCAGGAGAGTCGAAAGTGCGTTGCCAGCCTGTATTTGGAGGTAACGAAGGGAGAGGGAGAAGAGAGGGAAAGGGAGAGAAGCGGGCCTCCGGCGCTCTCACTGACCGAACGAAATGCAACAATGCAAGCACTGTTACTTCACGTCGATTTTCTGTAAGAGGGAGTACTACCCCGGACGAGCCGAACCATTCATGCTGAAACCAATAATAGCTTCAGCGTGGCTCTACCACCTACTGTTATCTTTGTAAAATGCAGTTACTACATTATACGTAGGAAGTAGCGATGTTATCGTTCCACATAACGATTTATGAGATTAATTAATGAGAGATGGTTATTACGGTCGTATTATGCAAGCGTTTCGAGAATCGATACATGTTTATCGAATTATATGTTAACTTTAAAGTATCCGTCAAAAACTATTGTAACTTTAATGTGTTATAAAATATGTGCGTTACAAAGTGCGTGCCAATTCGTCTCGATGACTGCGTATTTTACGAACCGGTGATGGTTTTGACGTTCGTAAGCGCCTTCGTAGGCTCTAAATTGAATAAATTAATTTGATTTTTGAAAAGCATAATAATATTTTTAACCACAACTTTAATTATGCTGACTTACGTATGTTCTTATATAAGAAGGAATGTTGATGTATCTATCAAGGAGCTCTAACACCGTTTGATTGATAACTCTTAATTATTATTTTTTATGGAGAAAGTTTTTCATTTATAGATTTTACTGAGATACCTCATTGGTTAGTGCTGGACTATATTTTATTGTTTTTTAGCTTTATACTGTTATTTAACGCGGATGACATAGGCGTTTGCTTATATCCTTGACATGATAATCCGAAATTAATTAATACTTGTCCTTGTATACGTAAAGATGAATTTACAAAAATTGAATCTCGACTGTACGTTTTAATAAAAGTGGTAGATGACGCATTTTATTCGAACACACAGTCATATACCTTATTAAGAATTGCATTATTATGTTACCGTTCATAGTTTTGAATTAATTTCTACAATTCTACTATATCATTTTCCGCATAGTACCGATTGCACAAAACGTTATTTCCTTTTTAGATTGAAACGTGTTATTAGAAAATAAAGATTATTGTTTAGGTGTCAACTAAGAGTGCGGTTACCACACTAAGCGCGCGCGCCGTCCGCGTCCTTGCCGCGGCCCGCTTTCGCCGATACGTTTTTGGCTTGCGTTCGACACTTTATTTTGTTAATATCATATACGCGTTATGTATTCGCATAAATTTAAACACGCGGCCATGTTGTTTGTTTATTGTGTCGAAATAAAATCAATCTATAGAGTAACGGGATTCCTGTAATTAATTCACTAAACAAGTTTACTTGAGCATAATTAGATATGTTAGAACGTGTGAACCTAACATAAATGATGTGAAATATTGAATTATATAATATTAGCTTGTGCCCGAGTTTTCGCTTACATTTATTAATTTTTGTCTGGATAAATGGTACCTTATGTCCTTTCCTGTACTCCTGACAACGTATCTGTAAAATTTCAGGATGATCGGTTTAGTAGTTGTGGTGTGAAAGCGTAACAAACAGACTCACATTCGTCTTTATATTATCAAGGGTTAGCTTTACCCGCGATTCCGCACGCTTTTCTGGTTATTTATTTTTAATAAATTGTCAAATTATGGCGTAAGGGTATTCTGTGAATATTATTAATCTGTAATCCACAATATCCCGCGCCGGAGTGCTCACGACTCGATGGATGAACCTACTAATTGCATCGTCAGTCACGTCGGTATAGTAGACACAGGTGTTGGTGTGTATGGATATTGCCATTATACTATGTGAAACGCAATTGTGAATCTGCGCCCTTCTGCCTTTTGTTTGCAGGGTCACCACTGATTTTAGGGCCAATCCCTGGCATTCATGGACTGTCAGGAGCAATCTTAGGTTTCGAATTTATTGTCTAATTACTCTAGTTTGTGTTTAGTTTCTTTTCAGTACCGATTTGAGTCTTTAGAATGTGTTAATTGTAAGAAATAAATTGATACATGCAAGAGGAAAAAATATCGAAAAAAATTAAAAAAACAAGTCAACCCAGAATGAAACAAACATTGGAAACTTTTGACAAATATCAAAATATCAAATATCAAATAATATGGATAACTCACCTTTTCTTTGAAATGTCAGTGTTATATTATTATTCTGCCATACTTTTTTTATTCGCATAATGGCCATTTTTTTCTTAAGTAGTCGAATTTCAACCTTTTTTCATTAATGTAGTAAAACCGTCATGGACACACTACTCTCCCTGGGGTATGAGTATGGATAATGTAAGACTTGTCTCACTAAACCCCCACGGTGTACCTTCTACCGCCATGACAGAACGACAACGGATGGCGTTTGCAGTGCTCATGTAGCCCCGACAACCGGCCCAGTCTCGTGGCGGGCCTAACCTGCGCTATAGAGAGATAGCGACAGCAGCGACAAACAATGGAGATACAGACACCCGACCCATCTCCCCGTGGTTCAGCAAGGACGAACGTAGTGGGCGAACGAATCGCCCCCCACGGATCAGTCACATACAGGGAGACCGGTAGAGCACCACATAGGGGTGATCAACTGTAGGCCCTCTCCAGGCAGAAGCAGTACGCTGGCACTGGTGGAGGCAACCTGCGTCTGTCTGGAAAGGCGACCCAATGTCTATACTGGTACTTGTGGAGGCAGCTTGTGCCTGCTTGGAGAGGGCTTACAGTTGTTAACCCACATGACCCTATGTCTACGCTGGCGCTGGTGGAGGCAGCTTACGTCTGCCTGCCTACACTTGATCACCTCCATGTGTTACTCTATCGGTATGCCTGTAACGCCGTACAAGACGCAGTGCAGTTTGACAGCTTTGATGATTTTAATCTAGCTCAACACTAAACTTGCGACTATAAATTTAATTTCTGTGTTTAGGCTGATAATGTATGTCGGCAAAAACATAGATTAGCTGGATTAAGTAAAATACCAACCTAATTTAAATATTAAAAGTAACAACTCACTAATAACAGTTTTTAGGTAATATCGTTAGATTTTATAACAAAGTCCCAAAGCACATTACCGATTTGCCGGATAGTGAGTTCAAACACCATGTCGAGAGGGTTTTAATGTCTAAAGGTTATTATAATAGGGTGGATCAATATGTGAACGATAGTGACGTCTGAAAATGACGCCCTTCTCTGTGCATCCACCAAAAACGAATATAACTATCTATGTTTGTAAATATAGGTTTCATGAAAAGAAAAGGATTGTGTGGTTTTATGAAACCACGGTAAAAGTGAAACTTTTTTTCACACTATAGACATTAAACTAATAATAGTCTATACACTACATGATCAGCTGCTGCGAACTATAGGCGCCGCCATATTGGCCCTGGCTGCTCTGACGAGCGCCTTTCCCTTTATCCCTACCCCACGGCCGACCATCACGCGACATGCAACACACAGACGAAAAAGTTCGAGACGATGTAATAAAAGTTTCACTTTAATAAACCAGATTAAATTTCTTGCCGGTTCTTCTCGAACTCCGAACCGGTTCATAAGTTTCTGTTTTGAAGTTCATAAGCGCCTTTTCAGGGCCTAAATTGAATAAATCTATAGATTTCAGCCTAACTCTGCTGCTACAATTGTCTTCTGAACATTTTATTCAAACTGTTCAGAGTTGGACAAAAGTTTTTTTTTTTATAATTGCTCGTCGATTAAAAATTAGAAGTCAACGTGTATAACTAATGTGACAGGCGAATGTAACGGTGTGATGACATGACCGTTATCGACTGTCACCCATCAGCCAGGTACCGAAAGGCGACCGGCGACACGTAACTTGTTTTAAACGATTTGTAAACAACATCGCATGTACTGATTGATGTCTTTGAACTGGCGTTAGGTAATTAAATATTTCGCGAGTACGTTGACTTTGGTTGAATTTTTTACACTGGCTCATGCAAAGTGACTCTTATGATCTTTATTGTAACTTTGTTACTCTTTCTAGCAGAAAGTAGTGAACGAATTTGGATGAAAATTTACAGTAATATAGTTCATTCATCAGAAAATCACGTATAGGCTGTGTAATAAAAAAAAATCCATGCAGTCATGGGGACTGTCGATAGAAGTGAAAACACAAAACAATGGAATTTAAGCTATATTCTCATTTGAATCTATAGATTGAATTGTAGTCTGGATTATTGAAATCTCATAATTTGCATAGCTGTTTACACGTTCCACTAAAATTATCTTGAAAATAAATAAAGCGCTTTAAGTCAATAACTTAAATAGAGTTTAAGTCAGTTCTATACGAAAGGATAACTTGTGTAATTATATGCTACTTGATTGTCGTACTAAATACCACCATTATTGTACGAGAAATATGTTTCAATAAGCGTCCAAAAAAGTTCGTAGTTAATTCTTTTTTTTTACGGGGTGACAGAATAATGCACTACAATAATTAGTATAAAGCTGAATTAAGTCGCAATGCCACAAGAAAAATTTTGTACATTTTTAAAAATAAAACATCATAAATCAATAACATAAATATGAATTAATGCACTTTTTAAATAAATTAAAGTAAATAAAATAATAACTCTTTATTAAAACACGGCCTTATTTAAGTTAATCTTTATATATTATTTTCTTCTGTACGTGTGTATGTCGCTAAACTCCTAAACGGCTGGACCGGTTTTGATGAAATTTTGTTTGCGTGTTCCAGTGGATTCGAGAACGGTTTAGATTCTCAGTTGGACCCGGTAGGTGGCGCTGCGGTTGAATTTTAGATTTTTTTTATTATCAAGGCAGGACAACGTCCGCCGGGCCCGCTTGTTGTATATAATTATTGCTCTGAGAGCCAATAGGCATGAAAACCACACTGATGTTAATAATTTCAATAAACAAACTCTGAAATTTAAATATTGTCATTAACATGAAAATTCAAATGAGAACATATTTATTCCATTGTTTTGAGTTTTCACTTCTGTCGGCAGTCCTTGTGACTGACTCTACTTTTTTTTAAAGTAGCGATATCTATTTTAATATTCTCGCGAAATCACCAACCTTCACCAATAAGATTTTACGTTTTGGTCAACCCGCCATTTTGGATTTCTGTTTCACGTTCGCGTAAAAATATTATTATTGTTTGTTTATAATTTAGATTCTCATGCGCGTGCGGTAATTATGATACGATGGGTAATAAAATTTTGTATTTAATTATACAATCTATATTATTAAAGTTAATTAAACAATTCTTATAACGCTATCCGCCTGGTCAAGGTCTCGTTGTCTGTAGAACTTTTTTCGAACGAAATAAAGTAACAAGTTAATTGTGAACTAGTTTTAGGGTTCCGCTAAGATTTTTATCTTTCTTTTTGATATGGGTCACAAAATATACTTAACGACAACGATGAAATTAATGGCAATTCTGTAAGCTGTGATAATATGTTCCTACTCCTGAATAAACAGGATTGAAGAGTGAGTTATTTTGCAAGGGGTTGAGTATTAGTGAGTCATATAGTTCTCAAATACGATTAAACATTACATCTCTTATACTAGGGGCACTGATACTAGGCTTTGAAGTACATATTGCTATTTCTGCGTTACGGTATGTTTATTAATATGCTTGGAAACGTTATTATATACACGCGGAGCGAATGAATTATCTGTTTGTTTTATTTTTTGTGTTTCTAATCAAAACAAAAATTGTCTTGCCGTCTCTTTTTAACCCGTGTTGTTATACCACGTAATAGAACGAAGCAAATTGTTTTTTTTATACTCTATATATCATATTAGTCTCTGCCCGCGACTTTGTCCGCGTGGAACAGTTACTTTGGGTTAACGCTAACACGCAGCGGAAGCTCTCAAGAGGAAAAAATACCCCGATTTTAAAACATTTCTCATCGGTGATCCGCCCCTATGGGTTTTAGCGTGATGATATATAACCTATAACCTTCCCCGATAAATGAGCTATATAACACTGAAAGAATTTTTCAAATCGGATCAGTAGTTCCTGAGATTACCCCCTACAACGTCACAACGTCACAAACTTTACCTCTTTATAATATTAGTATAGAAGTATAGATTGCCCACAATCATATCCGATGTTTCATGGCAGTAAACACGCTAAAATTAGGACGGGACTGGTTCTTAAGTGTATCTGCCTGAATACACCAATAGGTGCTAGACAGATTCTCAATTTTACAGTGGTAGCTAGCCATGCGGGTTTAGAAAAAGCCTTACAACTAAAGCCACCAATATCTTCGCTTTATTACACCTATTATATTATATAATACTAAAGGAACTATAATGTATCTTTTTACCTGACTGCTTAGGGTTTTGTAGGTATGTATTACATGTATATATTTCTTTATCAAATATTTTAGCCCAAACTATCATTACATTCATTTTAATTATGTTACTGATATAAGCTAATACATGTTTCAATGTTTTTATAGTTACATTTTCTTTAGTCATGTTTGATTTTATATTTATACATACGGAACCATTCTCATTTATGAAACTCACGTAGTCAATTTCGAATGAGTCGCTCGCGACCTTCGTCCAATGTCAGACTTGTTGTCTTTTCAAGTGTTTTAGCTAAATTTCTTGCAATGAATCTATTTGTATGAAAATGATGATTCATTTTTGTATTGAATATGCTAAGTATAAATTTCGATTTTGATACCATAATTTTAATTTTTTGGTAGAAAATAGAGAAAGTGACCCTAATATTTTCACTGTGTCTTTTCAATTCAATACGACGGATGCGTGCGTTATTTGTTAAGGTCCCGTGTTTTTATGAGAGCTTGTTTAGCATTTGATGACGATATCTTGTAATGTTTTAATACATAAAAATCCCAGCGTCATGATGTTTATCCACGGTGAACTCCGAAACTACTTAACCGATCTTCATGAAAGTTGCCATTTCTGCATAATTTGGTCCAACTTGAGAGATAGGATAATATGTATTTCGATTAATGACATCAATATTTTTAATTACAAATTAAATAATAATAATAATAATATTTTAATGTTCCAAGTCAATGACCGTCAATGTTGTTTATTTTTATTGTAAGTTCCATAAGTCTCGAACAGATGGCGTTTTAAATTAGTTTGTTGACAGAAAATTGTAGCACTGACTGATAGATATTTCATAGATGGCGCCAAGTTTTAATTTTGAAACAGTTTATCATAATTTTAATTAAAAATTTAATAACTGGGTCACAGGAACGCGTGACCGGGATAGTTAGTTAAGTAATGTAAAAAGGAAGATTAGAGGCTAAGTCTAGACTGAGCAGTGGATTTAAGTGTACCAATCGGGGCATAGCCAATGCGTTCTTGGTGATAGAGTTTCCAATTTGAGATATATGTAATTATAAAAAAAGTCCCATAAAGAGTGTATATACGGTGTATTTCTTCATTGGAATTAAATGCTCACAAAGAATTTAAACATACATAGCTGTCACTATAAAATTTGACGTCAGACAGTGGACTGTCGCGACCTATCCCTGAAGAAGACTACATTTTATGTGGAGGAAAGGTACCCTATGTCCTTTTCTGTACGCCTGACAAATTGTAGGCAACATTCTATAACGATAGGTTGAATAGTTTAAATTCATATTGTTGCTAACTGTCTACATGTCAGTTCCGTGTAACTTTATTCAAAAATCTGTGTGTGTGCATTTCTAAAAGTACCGTTAATAATCACAGAAAACCGACGTGAAGTAACATTGCTTGCATTGTTGCGTTTCGTTCGGTCAATGAGTGTGTCGGAAGACTACTTCCACTCTTGCGTCTGACGCAAAAAGCGCAAGCACAATACTCTCGGTCACGCTTTACTAGCATGTCATGAGGCGAAATCATAACTGTACCTTCATGCCAAAAGCACTGCTCAATGCGCCTAAAGAAGCTTTCACTTCAAACATAAGTAATGACGGCATCGTTTAAAAAACTTTATGTTGATTCAATATTTATATATGATATTATAGAGTCGTTATATTTCAAGATTATTATCCTACGCGATTGATTATATAAGTTTTTATAAAACTTTGTAAAAACATTCGTGGGTTTTCAAGGAACATTCACGTCACTCCAAGTCACTTAGCTATTCCTATGTCGCTTGGTCACTGGTCTTTAAATATTACGGTGTTGAGTAGATTAAGCGGATGCACTAAATGGATGAACATCTTTGTGCACTATGACACTATGCGTCACTAATCTTAACTCGTATTTATTTTGCTCAAGTCACTGTAGAAAACTATATTTTTATGTTTTTAAATTCTATAACGCTTCAAAGAGAAACATTCAGAGCATCTAGTTTGGCTCAGCATATTTCTTTTAACACCAGCCGATGTTTTTATTAAATTAATTCAAAATTTTATATGTATTATATTATATTATTATTATTATTATATTATTGTATTATTTTATATTTATTGTATTTTTATGTATGTTTTATTTTATTATTTTTTGATGTTCATCTTTTCATCCTATTTCATATTCATTTGTATAAAACATATTAATATAGTAACTTAATTTTAATTTTATTTTTAAATTTACTACCAATTTATATTTAATAATTTTTTTTGCCTTTTTAAAAAAAAAAAAAAAATAAACCCACGCGAATACTTTAAGATTGTATAAGAAATATTTAATTTATTACAATAAACTTAAAGCGTAGGTAAACAAATTTTCTCCTTACATTTTCCTCTTTGAATTTGGGTCAGGGGATTCAGGTGTCGCAAAATTATGCTAGTTGTTTTATAAAATGCATTTGACTGTGTAGCTTGAATACTAAAATGCTTTTAGTAATGAAACTGCTATTATCTGTCCGTTTATGAGTTATTATACCTTGCTTTAGAAGCATAATAAACATCGTCACCTATGCTAAGATGCTCTGGTCTTATGAATAAATCCATGCTTAAATAATCATCAGTATCTTGAAGCCCTTATAGGTATATCTGTGTCTAAATGTTTTGAATAAGATGAAGTGTGCGAATATAGTTCTCACCACTCTTTATATTCATTCGTAAGCAATATATTTTTATCTCAAATAAACTCCCTCTTACCATGTGTATCTGTTGGTAATCTGACTTACCTTTTTCACCCGATTTAGCGGTTGGACTATTCCGATGCCATATGTTTTTTAGGATTCTCTATATACAGATCAACGTCTACCCATTCATGGTGGCTTTCAAAAGAGTTTTGTGTCCCAAATAATAATGACCTTAGTTATATTGTATACTTTTAGCATTCTATGTTATCTTTCATGTACAGTCATAAGTTTGGTTTTGTTACGTGTGTCATTTCTTCTTTTGATGATTGCTGTTTAACATTCGTAGGCGAATATGTAGTTTAGTAAAATTATATATACGAACGCTCGTCCAATAGTCGAACCTAGACCATAGAAAAAAAGATACTGATAATACTAAATCTCGTCAATAGCTACTAAATAAAAAAGGAATGAAGAAAATCCGTTGAAAAACAGAGAAGGGAGATGTTCGTAACTGTTTGCCTACTGCCGATTTACATATAGACAGTATGAAGCGATGATGGCTTAGTTAATAGCAAGTTCAGACACCGCGTTAATCGAACTAGGTTTAAATCCATGCAAATCAGTTGGAGGTTTTGATGAAGAAAACATCACAGCTACCACTCAACTTAAAAATCTGTCTCCAAATACCTTTTGGTTTGTTCCGGCAGTTGCATTTGAGAACGAGTTCTCTATAGGTTTAGTGAGATTAGCACCTTAGAACACACCGTCATTTAACAATTTTATATTCGATGAGTTTGTCGGAAAACGATAAAATCTATATAACATAAAAAAAGTCATAAGTTTCATAATTAGGGTACATATAATAATTTATTAGAAGCTGTACCATCGGTAGAAGAACGGACAGATTTAGATCTTTATAAAAGGTTATTTGATTTTGCGTTAGAACATCTGAGAGTGTACTCGCTTAATAAAGTCTAAGGTTACATTATTACCGAGAGTTGAAATTAACTCGTTTTGCTGCGGGGTCACGCAAAGTAACATTTTGCTGTAACCGTACTCTATATTTTTTAGATTTACTGCAGAAAAAATGGAACCACGTCAACTTTGGAACCAGGGCAATGTTGTTAACTTTCAAGATGTGGAGATTAACGATAGTTTTGTATAATATAACCTGATATAAATGTTATATGGGCTGTTATAATGAAGGTCAAGGATGTAGATAGATACGTGGTGATAGTGATGATACAAACATTGCGTGAACGTATTTAAAGCGCATTAAATGTGTGACAAAAGGAATGCTTAGAATTGAAAAAAGCCGTCGTATAGCGTCTTCGGTAAATGTTTAGTTGTTATTGCTTGTTACCAATTAAACAATACTTTGTTTCCTTTTTTTGTTTATGTAATACTTGATTATTGTTCATGGGCTTTTTCATCGTAATTTACGATTTCTATATAACTTTTTTATTTACTCCTACTAGATGAGCATTAGAGAGTAGTGGCTGTGTTCCTCTTCCATAATTGTCGTAATTTGTATAATATTAGGTATTCTTAAAAACTATTTTTTTTTTATATTTTTGATATTATTATTACCTTTTTGCTATTAGAAAATGCATGCAATAACGGACATTAATTTATTGATAACATCAGAAGTAATATTAATTATTCTAACTCATTGGGTAAAATTATAAGCGACAATCAAAGACTCATAATTTGTTTTTTTTTTAAATGTTTTGGTAGGTTTTAGCGTTTGACCGCAAGCTTATATCTTTAAGATAAATGACGACGTGGTCCAAAATGGTAAACACGTTAAGCCTAGCAAGGGCTGGCTCTCAAGTGTAGCTGCTCGAACACACCAACAGGTGTTTGGCGACAGATTTTCAACTTGATGGCGGTAGCCTGGCGGACTTCGAAAAAACCCTACCACCATATGTGGCTTCATCACTATGTTGTCCTCCAGCGAAAGCTCCAACTCAATTACTAAGATTCGAACCTACGTCCATCAACGCAGTGTCAGGTTACCGTCATGTGTCACGATATCAACCAAGCCATCAAAACTATCAAATCACTCCAAATCGCTTTTTAACATTTCTGAGGTTTAGCAGTAGTAGTTTAGTTTCCCAGGTGGCAAGGCGTTTATTTGCTTAGCTTCACAGATTTCAGGGCTTAAAGTTTCTACATTATTACTTGTTTTCTCTCCTATATATATTTGTGTTACTTTGTAAGATTCTTAAAAAAAGCAAAATTTAGATATCCTTCGATAAAATAAAATGCATTTCACATATTTACATGCTAAGTATGATTCGTTTTATAAATAATGTTTCGCACACCATGCATGGATTGCTAAATAATATCTCATACGACCTTGATTCACCAAAATATCGTTTATAATCCGAAGTGTTACTAAGCGTTACAGTTTCTGCTAACTTTATTATAAAGTGTTTGTTTTGTTCAAACACTCGGGGCTAAACGTCTGGTTAACATCAAACCAGTGCTTCATTACGTCGATCGTAAATCATTTTAATAACTACACGGTCGTTACTGGAACACGTTCGAAGCGATTGTTTTCAGAAATATTCCCGCACGTCGCTTTCAGATCGGTTATATGGATATTATTGCTATTACGACTAATCAGATTTATACGTAGAAAGTTTTATCTCCCCTCTAGCCTATTTCCATACGATGATGAATGTGGACTTCTTCTATGCCTCTTGCACTATACCGTTCGTCCATCTTGTAAGCAGTCTATTTCCATGATTAGTTCTTCTCTCATGTCCTATGTCCAGTCTTCATTCTAGTACTTCTTTGCCTCACCTGTCATCATTATTGCGGTATATGTGGTCAATTCGCTCCCTTTGGTGTTAGTATACGACCGCAGTAAATCGATCTATTTGATTCGCTTACGAACATGCGTATTTTGGATCATGGCTTTGAGAGTTCTGGAAGTTTTTTCTTATAGAATAAAATATTTAGTCAAAATATTATTAGATATTATTTCTAATGGTGGTCTAGTGATTTGACCAGTGGAATATCATTTCGGTGTCCGTAGGTTTAAACCCCGATATGTACCAACGAATTTTTCGGAATTCGCGTAGGTTTACTAATTTAAATCGGTATTATCGGCTGACGGTGAAGGAAAACATTGTGAGGAAACCTGAACCTGAGAAATATTCTTGTAGTACTTCTATATGTGGGAAAACATAGAACTGTGGATTTCTCAGAGTTTGACACCGCCAATACATAGTGGGCTGGTGTGGTGATTATGTTCATACCTTCCTTTAGGAAGAGGCCTATGGCCTTGCAGTGGGTCTCCTACAGGCTGATGATAATGATCATGATTTCTAATATAACAATTCCTCAGAACTAATTAGAACTTTTGTGTCCATATACAAGCTCTACAACTTCAGTAAATACAATGTATCAAGTAGTCTTCGAATTGGTATATAAAGTAAACGAAGTGAGTCTTCTAGTACTAAATTAACTATCTTCTTGATTAATGTTTCGCTTAGGACGACGATAACTTTTCTCTAGCACGTTACCGTTTGATTTAATCACTAAGGTTGTGACCTTTGTTTCAACGTGGAAAAGAATCCTAATTGAACTGTTAGGCCCGGGGAAGTCTAAGCTGAGTCGACCTCCCGCCGCATACTAGAACGCAACTGTGACGGAGCCTTTTGGTGACTTTTATCGACTAAAAAACTCCGCGATGAACGTTGCGCCGCACTATGGGAGGGTGTCACGGGGTGCGTGAGCAAAGGTTGTGGCCTAAGGTGGTAATATGCTACGGTTCAGATTTCAGACTTTCTAATACAGCAGCCAGAATACATTCAAAGTTGCTTGCTGGTAGAATTTTTGGCCGCGGTTTATAGTTAGGCAGGTGGCTATTATAAAAATGTGATTAGATTATAGCTTGAACAAATTAACATATTATTTTAAACGAACCTAAAGTTAATTATCTCTTAATTTGCATCAGATAAAAACATTACGGTTTTTGCGATAACAATCTAACGCAGTGATCTTATGTGTGCCTTGATAGGATTTCATATCTCCTTTTTAATTAGATACAATATTAAATCGGTGTATTTTCTAATGCAACCCACGCAATTAGTGGGATTAGTTAGTGGGTTTCTAAAGCTTTCGAGTTAGGTCAATGATCAGCTTAACTGTTTTGTTTGAAATGAAATTCTACCTTGACATTTTTTTAAATATGAATATTGATTTTATTGGCAGTAAGAAATGTACCATGACTACGGAACTTGCTATACATATATTAAGCTATTTTTTATGTGTACCCTAAGAATATTCTTCAAGATGTTAAGATGCTATATGTTAAAACGGCAGCTCTTACTTTTAATATTAAACATTTTCCATTTCATATTTGATTAACATGAGAGATTTTCTACTCACCGTTAGGACTTTTGTAATTTCTGAACGGCTTCCGATCCGTAAGGGCAGAACATATACGTGTAGGGAAAAAAACGCTCTACAAAAATGTCTTGTAACATTTTGATATATCTACCTCCTTCAAAAGTTATTCAAGGTAAAAGTTGGACTTACCAGAAATATAAATGCTTTTTTACTTCTTTGACGTACTTTTAAAGCTCATAACGAAATTTAGCTCTTAATTTTTTTTGGGTATTGAATAGAAGTTTTTGTCATGTAGAAATACTTTATGTGTTACTGTAACCCGCCACTAGGTGGCTCTAGGCTATATCTTATTAACGAAGTCGCAGGCGGTTGTTATCTATACTTATTACTTATTTATACTATATATCTATACTAATATATAAAGCTGAAGACTTTGTTTGTTTGTATGGTTGAACGAGCTAATCTCAGGAACTACTGGTACAAATTGAAAAATTCTTTCAGTATTAAATAGCTCATTTATCGACGAAGGCTATAGGCTACATCATTACGCTAAGATCAATACGAGCGCAACACAAATGAAGAATGTTTCAAAATCGGTTTCTTTCGCTGTGTGTTAGCGTTAGTCCAAAGTAACTGTTCCACGCGGAGGAAGTCGCGGGTAGTAGCTAGCATTTTATAAAAGTCGTAAATAATTCCAGATGTAACCTAAAATAGAATAAAAAGTAAGAAAATAATTTTCTATTCATAAATTCAAAACGGCAAATATAATTTTTGAAATGCTTTCAAATCAATCGAAGCCCTTCACATGTGATGTATGACGTAATGCGTTATTTACAAAAGTCATTGAGCAGGCATCGAACCTTCACCTTAAAGAAACCGGGCCACTTGTCGGCGTAGCGGAGCAACTTGGTCCGACACTTGTTTTGTGCAATGGCGTGTGCGCGCTTCCATTGCACGGGACGACTAGAATGTGTAGATTTTCCAAAAGAAAAATTGATACCTTCACTTTAATATTAACCCTTTGCACTCGAGGGCTCCGGAGCGAGCCATTTAAAGCGTTGGTGACAAATGAGGGTCGCGGCTCGCGGATTGTTATGCTCTCGATAACAGCAGACAATATCGGTTTTGAGTTGCTGCTAATACGAAAAAAAAAACTTCGAGTGCAACGGGTTAAATATTTAAAAATCCACACTGTAACGTGACATTAATTGTGATTTCGATTCACATTAGGGCTAGCAAAATTGTATATTAGGGTGGTCGTTTGCTTTCCACTGCCGCCTGGCTGGCTACCTCAAACCACTCTAATATTCAGTGATGGATATTCGCAAAGTAATGCCTTCATCGATCAAATAGCAAAATTGTGTTCATAGAACTATGTTTAGGCTTAGCAAATTCTAAATGCAGCGTAAAACTTAAAACGCAGCGTTATGTATTAAACCGTATGTCTTTAAATTATGTATTAATACTACAGAAAAAGAAATATAAATAAGACATGAGCTTAAAAACAAGCTCAGATATAGTTGAATAGATTTATCCATAAGCTTGTAAACCTTGTCTTGTCCATTGCTCAAAATGTTCACGTTATAACTTTTTGTTCAAAGAAAACGAATTTGGTTTTGAGAAACAGGTTCTCTTAAACGTTATATAGTTTTCTGTAAATACAGCATCTTACAGAGGTGTTTATTTGCTTTTTCCATATAATTCATATTATACGTGTTGACGTATACATATATTTCAATTAATAACTGCCTAAATATAATTGATAGGGCCATGCTGAAGCTATTACGGGTTTGAGCATGAATGGGTTGGCTCGTCCGGGGTAGTACCACCCTCTCTCAGAAAACCGACGTGAAGTAACAGTGCTTGCATTGTTGCGTTTCGTTCGGTCAGTGAGGGCGCATAAAGACAACCTCCCCTCCCCCTCTAAAAAAAATAGAAATTAAAATAATCCCATTAAGAATAAACCAACTGGTCGATAATATCAGTATGGGTAATTTTTTTATAGGAAACTAACGGGCCTGTAGATCTTTATTCCGCCCCGATAATAAAAAAAAAAAAACAAATTATATACCTAAAACCTTCCCCATAAATCACTTTATCTACAGGTGAAACCGCAAACAAATCCTTTCAGTAGGTTTTGAGTTTTTCGCGAACAGACACACAGACGTGGCAGAGGACTTTGGTTTATAATATGTAATGATAAGTTATTTTTAAATTAATGACGTAATTAAAATAACAATGGAAACGCGCAGCTATACATTACGCGTCGATTGAGTATGATTCATGTGTTGTATATTAATTTATATTCGTTATAAATATTTAATTAGTTTTTATTTTAATCTCGAAGCTGTCCCCGAGTTCAAATTGAGTACTCAACGCTTGATTGATTTTGCGAGGGTTTTGGATGCAAGCATTTTATTTAGGTGCCTTTTTACAGCGATTATATTCATTCTCACTTTGTTTTTTTCTTCACTCTGCTCGGGATATCATGTAATAAAACTATATATTAGTCGTTTCTTATAGGACGTAACATTTTTTGAATTTTAACCGCCGCTATCCTCGTCGTGTGTTTCAACTACATAGCTTTAGTAACTATAGATATATTCCTCATAGAATCTTTAGTTTCGCTTATCATAAAATGTCATTGACATGCGGCGATTTAATCAGCAACTTCGCTCAATCATGATTATCGTCAGCCTCTATAAGAGACGCACTGCTGGGCCACAGGTCTCTTCCGAAGGAAGTTATGGACATAACCACCGCGTCAGCTCACGACGTATTGGCGATTTTAAACTTTGAGAAATCCATAGTTCTATGTTTTTCCACATACAGTAGTACTAGAAGAACGTTTCTCAGGTTCAGGTTTCCTCACGATGTTTTCCTTCACCGTCAGCGGATAGTGTTACCAATTTAAATTAGTAAATGTACCCGAATTCCTAAAAATTCGTTGGTACATTCCTAGGTTCGAACCTGTGGACTTCGAATTGATATTCCACCGGTCAAATCTCTAGACCGTTACGACTATTCTCAACAGTAAGGTCTATTAACATTACGTTTAAGTTATTATTGAATTGTCAAGACATCTCGTCGAACGATATCGGTTAACATCGTAAAGAAACCGATTTCGTGATTTGGGGTGTAGGGGTGTCGAATAACATCATAAGACTTGAGACACCCAAGCCAACCACATCTGCACGTGGTGCATCCTGCGGAATAACGAACGAGGCAATGGCGAAAGCGGGGTGGTAGGGTTTTACAACCTGACTGGGTCGCAACCACCATGTATATGGCAAAAAATCCCGTCACAGTGATTCGCTTCTGCGGGTCGCGTTTCGGGATCAGCCTGTGCATATCCAGCTTTTTGCAGGCCGGCATGACAGTGGCGACCGGCAATGAATAGTGTGTCACTCGGTGGTCGCAATTGTTTTTGGATTGTACTGTGCTTACCATCAGGCATAGTGCAGTCATTTTGCCGTGCTACTATAAAAAAAAAGAAATCGTAGCATAGTAGTAGGTAAGGCTTTTTCTAAATCCGCTTAGTTAACAATCAGCCTCAGGTTGAAAATCTGTCGACAAGTAACCATGAGTGTGTTCCGGCAGCTGTACTTGAGAGTCATTCACTCTAGTTTTAGCGTGTCTAGGTCCATATTGTCACTTAACATTAAGCGAGACTGCGGTGAAATGCTAGAACATATAATATACATAAAAAAGGGTCGCAGAAAAAGCCAATGCGCCTCGTGGTCTGTAAATAAATGTTTTATACGTTCATACGCGCCTTCTCACACCCCCAACTGAATTTACTATTTAAAGGTTACTTCTTCTAAATTACAGCGTGTTTTTTTTACGTTTACCTTAGGAATATTATTTATTTTTATATATCGTTAAGTCTTTATTCTATAACTTTAAATTGAAATTTTATATGTATAAATTTATTCCGGGTATCTCGTAAATAGCTCTAACGATTTGCTTCAAATTTTGTATTTAGGCAAGGTTTTACTCTTTGAATTAATCTATATAGGCGGCGTGCGTGAAAAACGCTATTTCACAAAAAAAATCTATAATTATTAGAGCTTATGTCATAAAGTGCTATATCGTAAATTGTAATGGGACTTGCATCGTTACCAATGAATGATAACCTACTGTTCAGAATTTTGTGAGATGACGCAAAAAATCACGCGTAATACGTAGGGCCGTCCAGGTATTTAAAAAAAATTGGGGTTATGTATATACTTTTACGAATGTATCACTGCGTCACGTCGGGGCCCCGTATAAGACTGATACGACGGTGGCTACATCCCTGTAATAATTACAAACCCATCTAGCAATTTCATTGTGTAATACATAGATAGCGTAGTTTATCACATAACTACAATACGCTTTAACCATAAATATTAATAACACATTAGTGACATGGTTCATTCACATGTTATTTGAAGGGAAATACCTAGCGGATTAATTAAGCGGATTTTCCTCGTTCCTCGTCCACTCAATATAACAATGATGTATTTATATAGACAAAAGAAATATATGTAGGTACTGGAATAAAAAATAGGAACTAAAAGCCTGTACAACTAGTTTTTTGCTGTGAAACATCCATTGGAACGCCTTGGTAGTAAAATTGACCTGTATGCCGAAACAGCAAACGGTATGACGCTGTCTTATGCCGTCATACCCCCTTTACGCCACTCCTCTCTTCTCATTTTGTGCGTGTGCCCTCGAACACTACACACATCGTAGGTTTTCTGTGTCGAAACCCAATATTAACTTAAATGTTTCACGTCTGTCGGGTGTCCCATGAAGGTAAAAATACTATACAAACAATATATCAATAGTGATATCTGTTACATTTAATAGTTTCTATTAAAATTATTTCAGAAATTCCGATGTAAAACCACCTTGACTTATAGGGTGAGTAGATTATGTTATAATAATTTCTAGCATTGAAATCTTACCGATCATTTACAAAGTCTGTCTAAATGTTTCCGAACGTATACTTTTTTTCATCGATGTATTATCAGGCTAAGTGAAATCGTAAGGCATTTCAGTGTAATAAATACCTAAAACAACGAATACACATGTTAGACAACAAATGTAACCCTCCAACAGGTCTAAACCTCGAACATCCAACAACTTCAATAATGAACATAAAAAGTCACATATGTTCTACAGATATTTTTCGTAAATATTCGTACATAAAAATATTGCTCTTTATTAAAATCCTTAAAAAACGGACTAAAAAAGTCGACTACAGGAACGAAGTAGTACCGAAATTATATCAAAATTTATAAGCCGGCAACACTGCTGCAAACACAGTTGTCAAAAATGTCAAATGCGTCAACCGCGTGAATAATTTTAGGTTACTTTTTTCTCCTTATTAACAACTTTATTATGTAAATGTTTAAAGCCAACATAATTGACCTGGATATTTTATAACTCGCATAACTTCTTAATAATCTTTATATGATCATTCGTTTTTTATTATACTGCAGATTAGCGTTTAAGATCAATTTCATTCGAGGTCAGGCAATGGTCTGTTTGAAAGTGATAGATAAATTTACCAATGTGTTTAATTTTTGTCGGGACACGTCTATAATTGCTTTTTTGTATGTTTACCAATCAAGGTTGTATTGGGAAGCCAAGCTAGAAAATCTCAAGCGACGACTGTAAACCGGCCAACTTTCTGAAAATTAAATGCGTGATATTTTGTGAACGGTGGGAGGGGAGAGACCGCTTCTTAGAACGTGAAGTATGCATTTTTGTTGGTAAAGAAAAAAATCAAATTACGTGAAAAAAAATACAAGTTACTGAAGTAATTTTTTTTTAAATCATATTTATCGCTAGACTGTCATTAGTCACTTCAGGGCTTTTGTTTAAAATGTCGTAGAAGTATTCGAAACTGCTCATATTAAACATAATCATAGGGCTTTGAACTTCACCGAGATTTTCTCTGAAGTCCATAGTTAATATATCAAGGCATGCTGCGCTGTGTGTATATGCATTTACATATGTGTATGTATCTATGTGTATTTGTATTTGAAAAATAGGCACACGGTATATACGTACAAAATGTTTTACAGGACTATTTTATTAACCATTTTTTTTTGGTAACTAATCTCCCAGATTATATTACACACATTGTCGATTAGACAATAGTATTACAAATGTTATACAATAATTTCAATGTTCTGACAAGGTGACGGCTCCCTTGCTAGACCTTTCCAGTTTTATGGCATCTCAGAATTCGTGCTCCGTGGTACATTTTCCATCCACATAACTCATGCACTATAACCGAACTATATTACGTAAAATGCTACTAATATAATAAAATAGAGTCAAATAAGCCAACTGATAACATGACAGGCTAAGATTCCGCCAAAAATTCCTGAAATATTGTTGCAATAATGACGTCGCTCGGTAGCCACACCTCTCGGAAGTGTTGCCAATGAATAATAACCTAATTTACATTATAAAATGGCATCAATTTTTTATGGAAACTTTATTTATACATGAAAGAGGAAAACATAAAAAAAATGATGTCATCACCGACCCGAAATCGGGTAAATAATTCTGATAGGAGACAAAACTAAGCCAGAAAAGATTACATTACTTACGTGTGTTTTATATTATTTGATTATATTACAGAGATAGTTGGGAACTTTATCTCACAATGAATCATTTTTTACAATAGATATTTTCTTTGGAAAAACCTTCAATGCTGACATATATTTGACTATAGCTAACACCTAATCTAATTCCTTCATCTCTGTTCCACACCTAATTAATCTACATGTGCTATTGTAGTAAAACTTCTTGTGGCACTGTAGGGATGTAGTAAATGTACGTTACGCGTTAAATGTAAAGTAGGTATGTATTTGTGTGTAATAGTATGCATCATATCATATGTATATAATGTAATACACATAAGCCAAAGAAATTCCACTTCCTCCGTGCTATGGAGAGTAGAGGTAAGGAGTATTATCTCATATCAGGAACATGTTGAAAAAGTGTCCAGCTTTAAGCACTAAATAATAGTTCCAAGACCATTCAAAATGGCGCCAGCATAGGCATAGGTAGGATAGTCCGAAATAATATTGAAAATATAATCTAAAATAACTGCTGTAAGAATACGTGGAATGTGATAGAATTTTTATGAACTTTAAATAATACGTTTAGTGATTCCTGAGTGTTTACTTTTATTAAACTTGTTGAAATAATTGAACAATAATGTAACCTGTAGCGGCACCCTAGTTTAAAGCATTTCGACGGATACTTTTTCATACACTGAGATGGTGCTCCTTACCACCATACGCCGCGTGTACACACACTGATAGACGCACTGTATTGTTTAAACCAACACAATTGCTAAGATAGCGTTATATGAGAAAGCACGGTCGTTAACGTAGGAAGCCGCCAGTGCACCCAAATCACACGGCTTGGTAACTGGCTGTCATAGGCAATCACGCTTCGATACGAGTTTGTAATGTTCGGTTCTTATCCGGCAGTTAACCGATCCTCGCTACGGCGATTGATATGGCCCAAATACAAAATTTCTTCACTAACCCTTAGCTTACAGACTTACCTACACTTTGGTAAATATTTCGCCGCTAACGTATACCAATGCCCATATAAAATAAAAAATAAAATAAAAATGCGGTTAGTTAAGTTTTTGCTATTCTCGTAAAACAGCATGAAAATTCGAATTACTGTTTCGTACACGACTATAATAATATGTGACTTGTGAAAATATATTTATCTTTTCACATATTTACATATACTATCAGAGGCTTCCGTTGAAATGTTTATAAAGGTTGTTTGTCTTGAGAGAAAAAAAAGTTGGGAACAAAATTAACATTGTTTGTTTGTCTAGTGATTAAATCAAATGAGTCCAACGAAAAGGTACAATGATTTTATAATATAATATTATTTTATGTCAATAGATGGCGTTATAAACAATTATTATTAAAATAAGTTTTCATTTTACTAACGTCCGTGTTTAATTGCAGTATTAAACATAATAACATAGAAACAGTTTTAATAGTTCTGCATATATTATATGATTTCAAGTAACAACCTATCTATACTAATATTATAAAGAGGTAAAGTTTGTGAGTTTGTGACGTTGTGGCGTTGTAAGGGGTAATCTCAGGAACTACTGGTCCGATTTGAATAATTCTTTCAGTGTTATATAGCTCATTCATCGAGAATGGTTATAGGCATGGTTATATCATCACGCTAAGGCCAATAGGAGCGGAGCACAGATGAAAAATGTTTCAAACTCGAGATGTTTTTTTTTTTGAGAGCTTCTGCTGTGTGTCAGCGTTAGCCCAGAATAGTAACTATTATTACGCGGACGAAGTCGCGGGCAGGGGTTATAATCTATATACTAATATTATAAAGAGGTAAAGTTTGTGAGTTTGTGACGTTGTAAGGGGTAATCTCGAGAACTACTACTACTCTCAAAAAGAAAAAAACATCTCGATTTTAAAAACATTTTTCATCTGTGCTCCGCTCCTATTGGCCTTAGCGTGATGATATATAGCCTATAACCATTCTCGATGAATGACCTATATAACACTGAAAGAATTATTCAAATCGGACCAGTAGTTCCTGAGATTACCCCTTACAACGCCACAACGTCACAAACTCACAAACTCACAAACCCACAAACCCACAAACTCACAACGTCACAAACTTTACCTCTTTATAATATTAGTATAGATGACTTATGCATGTAGTAAAGATAAGAATTGTATCGAATTGATCGCATATAAAAAATCTTCATGTAAATATTAGTGTAGTTACAAAGGCAAATGTATCTGCGGGACCAGTGATAGCATAAAAAATATAATAAGTTTTTTTTTAACTTTAATTTTGGAATCCATTCTTTTAGATTATTACTGCCATTGTCGAGTAGTTAATATTATTACAAGTTAGTGTCGTCCGATCATTTCAATGTCAATGTTAGTGTTCCAACAAGATGGTGGCTCCCTTGTTACAACTTTCTATGGGATTTTTGTAGCATCTCAGAATTCATGGTCCGTGGTATTATTTTCCATTCACTTCACTTATGCACAATAAACAAATTATATTACATAAAACACTACCAATTTTACACAATATAGAGACAACACAAGGTTATGAATAAAATATAAAATGCACTACATGACCGACTAAAATAATCGAAACCGAATCCCGCCAAAAACTCATAATAACTTTGCAATACGAAGAGTATGCAAAAATAGGCGTCTTTTTTATCCTTCAGTTTAAGTGATTATTAAGTCATTTCTGGTAGAACTTATTAATGTAAAGCCAAGGTTAGAGACGCAGTTAACTGTAATATGCAATTTTTCCTTTAATAAAAATGGTGATTTTGTAAAAAGTCGTTATGAGTTGTCATAGATACAGACGTCACGAATGTTCTGGAAGAATTTCTGATTTAATTATGTAATCGTCTCGCATTTGGTACGCTTTACTAGATGGTAGTACACGACTGATATTTCCGATTACCCTATGATTGCAATAACCTAGGCCTGATACACGTCATAGGATAATCGTTAACTAACCAAACAGGTTGGTAAGTAAGTAAGCAGGTTGGGATCCTGTACTGAACAGGTTAGTGACCATCGGTGGTGATACGTTGATAAGTGGTCGCAGTTACTTCATGCCACCATTTTACTGTATAGCAATATAAAAAAACGCCACTGTATCTAAGGGTGAACACAGTCAATCCCAAAACAATGGTGACCATCGAAAGATCCAAAATCCATTGGCAGTCGCTTCTATTATACTGCAAGCTTTTTGTAGTGATTTCTTCTTTAGCCCCGTTGTGATTTGTAACTCACTGCAACGAAACAGCGACGTTAAAAAGAGACAAATATATACATCAATAGGATTTACCATGCGTGAGAACGAGATAGAATACATTATACGGTGTTTCTTATGTTCACGATCTCCTCATTATATATTGCTCTAACTAATACTTGCTCTGGGACGATTGTTGTACAAGCATGGTATATTTTTCACGTGAATATATATGAATGTGTTATCATTTTTTTAACGGTTTCACTTCTACCGCGTATTAACTGCACACACACTGCTTTGTTTTTTTTTTTCGAACTGACTAACGTTGTTGACCTGAGAGGTATACCGGGCTTTTTGGGCGAGCGTTTTAGGCACTCAGCCGAACGACAACTAGCGAAAGGATGCGAAAGTGGCCGAACATAGAATCGTCAGCACAATTTTACTTTTACTTCGTTATTTTTTGGACTCGATTCCTATAAAAACTTAATTCGACTGGATGATAGTAACGCCCGCTAGAATAGGATATAGAAATTCCAATGTGTAATTTTATTTTTCGAACATACTCTACGCATTTGGCCTGAGAGACCTGTACAGCCTCGCCGGCCTATATATACGCCAACGTATAAACACGCACCGGTAAGGTTATTAATGTGTTGTTCCTCTTGAGATCGCGATACAGCTTTACCAAGATATTGTACAGCGCCATCTATTGGTGTAAAAGCGCGTTAACAGTTAATTTAATGAAACGACGCGAATCGAGCTAAACTAACGTAAGTACATGTATGTCGAATCTGTTAATTTATTCCTGAGCTGCAAACTTCTGTAGCTGAATATATAATGGCTGTTTCTGAAACTATAAGAGAGTTATACTCTACTACCCTTAACTATGTCGTAAAGATACATTTTTGTAAACAAAGTTTATAGTCGCAAAGTCCGTGAGCATCGCAAATCGTATGCAAAAACTAAGGACATCTTGACCTTACAAACGTTCAGTAAAAACAAACCTATTCGCTCCATTTCATATTCTATTCATCGATAATTCTTTACATTAATCTGTCTCCTCTTGTATATATAACTAGGAAAGACCCGCGGCTTCGCGTGCTTTATTATTTGCTGTGTTAAATAGTTATAGCAAAAGTGATACTGTGTCTATTCTTTCGAACTTCCGTGCATAATAATTTACATAGCGATCGATTGAACCGTATAAAAGTTGACGAGGTACAGCGCCACCTACTGGCGAGTTATAATAAAGAGTATAACATAAAAAAATAGGTAGATTAGTCAACTATCATGGTTTATAGAACTGAGAGCTGATTTAGGCACATTCAAAAGTGAACGAAAATGAGCCGTCACGTTCGCACTGGTGACGCTGAATCGTGCTTACTGTCTGACAAATAGTGCATTGTTCTGATAATATATTTTTTTATTATTACCTACGAAAAAAAAAGAAAATAATAATATGTATGACTTGTATGTAATTAGTGTAGTATTTCTATATATTCTACGTAATTAAATATTACTAGTATTTTTAATTACACATAAACTTTGATAGATCTGTGTCAACTGTACTGTGCATTACCTATAAGTTTTCACTTTTATCGCGTGGTCATAAGCACAAACCCATTTAAAAAAAAATAGTGCATGGAGTCCCTCCGCGCGGAAGAAATGAAACTTCGTATTGTGGAAATGAAAATAGGAAGGGGTAGAAATTGATTTTTAGTGAAATCATATTGTTTCGTTAAGACAAACTTTATTAATATTGCTTACAATTCACAATTGATCGCATCTTTTAATTATCAATTTCGAGTGGAGAAATATCCAAATCTATAACATTTACAATGGGATTATGATAACTATAGTAAGATACGAAATGTTTGATTATTTTTCTCGCTCTGTCTCTTTCTATTCCCCCTCCCCAGAAGCGTTGAACGTTTAACGCAACAGTGCTTTCATACCCCCTCCATGGTGGCGTTAAACGTTTAACGCAACCTTGTTGGAAGTCACATTAGAAGTTTCACTTCAAAATTACTAACCGTTTATTTACCTATAGAATATTGAATATTTGTATGTCAGTTCCATATTTTTCTACATGAGTTTCTTCTCTGAGGTTTAACTAACTTTTAGCAAATTGTTCCGTGATTATGTCTTTGATGTTCCACTTAAACTATCCGTCTGATTTGGAATAAACTGGGCAGTTTTTTATTGTTTTCATTATAATTGATATTATCTAATTCATGTTTAAATGCTTAATTATATTCACCCTATAATTAATAAAATACACCTCAGAACTATATTAAAATTGGTACAGTAATTTTCAAGTGACGCACATTGGTGACGCCGATGCGATGTCGACGTCACCGTGGGGTGCGGTGCGGGGCTTTCTATGCTAATTTTAGTGGACTGTATATGCGGGGATGCTATATTTGATATTCAACTATTGCGATCAGCTACGAAGAGGGAGACAAGGATAGGAAGGAAACTTGGCACATACCCCGCGGCGCTGCAGTCTCCACGTGGCTAGCCGGCTAGGTGATTCTCGTTTCTCTCCACTGAGTTCTCTCTCACACAACACTTATTGTTTATAATATATGTCGGCACGTATGTAGCGATGCGTTTATTTCTCACTCGACCATGCGAAAACTCAAAATGTTAGCGTCCGTCGCGCGCGGCGCGGCCCACAACACTGACGGCCGCAGTCGAACTGGCAGCGCGGGCGTCGCGCTACCGAATCAGCATGTGCCAGGAAAAGATGATTGGGCTAGAAAGGTGGCGTGACCTGATCGCAATTAATTGGTCGGGCTTCAAAGTGGGGCGATTTAATCCATAATGCGGGAATTTTCAAACATACATAAAGCGGCGCAACCACACGTTCTGAAACGATAATTTTACCAATTCATTCCAAACTAGTTGATGCCCGCGACTCCCAGTCGCTTGAAAACGGTTTTATCTGCGCTGTCTTCTTTATTGTATTCTTTTAAATATAACTCAAACGAACTCTGTTAAATGTTATCAATCTTTCCTATCTTTGAAAGGTAAGTGGAAGGATAAGTGATGTAACAATTAAAATCAAGAATACTTCTTTCTAAGCCTTGAGAAGGGACTTATGAACATCAACACTACCACCGGTTCGGAAAATCAACACAGGCTGAAATTGCCTCTCTGCCAATGAATGTATATTCAAAGCTGGGCAAACAATAGACAAGTTTATTTATATATAAAGATAGCTTTGCCCGCGACTATTTCCTCGTGAAACTTTATTTAGAAAACAGTTATTAATAAAATCATCTGAATGTATTAAGTCCATTTACTTTTCTCTCGTACATAAATCGCGTCGTCGTTAAAATTATAATAACTTTTGATAGAGTGAACCGATTTGAATGAAACCAAGACTAAACGTCATTAGAATATGCTTTATTTTCATGGTGAGGTTTCATGGTGAACGTTGTACTTTAACAGTGACGCGAGTTCATACAAACAGACAGACAGACATTTCTAAAAATGATTGGTTTGTATTTTATTACTTATTCCAAGACACCTGCAACAATTTTTTTTCACAATAACCTAGAAAGTACAGACACGTTAGATTAACATTGCTTTTATATATATAGATAAATCTAATTGAAATCAACAAACAGAATTACAATTTTTATTACAAGCTGATAATGTTCGCTCCGTGACCAAGTTAATGAAGCGTCTGCGATAAACAATATAAAATTCTTCCTGGTGCGACCGCCGCCGATTGAAAGCGATATTGTGAAGGTCATGTAAACAATGACAAGTAAATCATTTTACACTATTTGTTGCAAATAAAATCTCGCTGTCTAGATAATACTGTACACTCGATTATGTACATCATCATTAGAGACCCACTGCAGGGCCTTAGGCCTCTTCCCGTTGGAAGGTATGGGCATATTCACAACGCCAGCCCACAACGTATCGGCG
Organism: Antheraea yamamai; assembly: GCA_036509395.1. Lineage (NCBI taxonomy): Eukaryota > Metazoa > Arthropoda > Insecta > Lepidoptera > Saturniidae > Antheraea > Antheraea yamamai. The sequence goes on from AP028450.1 coordinate 12,754,116, forward strand.
ATTTCAAACTCTGACAAATACACAGTTCTTTGTACTCCCAAGTGGTACTATCATAGATTTCTCAGGTTCAGGTTTCCTCGCGGTGTTTTCTTTCACCGTAAGTCGATACTATTACCAATTTAGATTATACCAGGATTCGAACCTGCCGACATTGGATTAATATTCCGCTGGTTAAACCATTATTAGATCACCATACATTTGTACATTAAAATTGTAATTTTTTATACGCACTTTATGTGAATAGGGTATTTGTTTGTTTGTCTGTTCGCGATAAACTCAAAAACTACTGAACGGATTTTCATGCGGTTTATTAATAGATAGAGTGGTTCACGGGGAAGGTTTTGGTATATAACGTGTCCAGCGTTTTTTGTAAATTAGTTGAAATATAACGATAAACGTTGGAAGTGTTGCAAAAATTCAAGCCACCTGGGGGTTTTCGTCGAAAACTCTGCTTAATCCTTTGAGTTATAACAAAGAAATGAGATATTAAACGACTTAGACAAACACGCTAACCAAAAACTATCATCGCTTCAGGTGCACTATACTAACGTAGTAAGTGTCTAAACGATTTAAATCCATAACTACCGCTTTGATATTTACAGTATATCTAAGTCATAGAAACTACTTAGGAATCTTCATAGAGAAAGTTATTGAGTCCAATTGTGAAACTAAAACATTCTTGAAACCACTTCAAAAATGAATTCATCAGAATCATTCCAGCCGTTTAGGAGGAGTTCAGTCACATGCACACGTACAGAAGTATTATATATATATATATATAAAGTTTTATACAGTGACTTCGTTTGTTACGTTTTCATGTCTTAAATACTCTTCCGATGATTATGAAATTATACATACACGTTGTAAAGATCTACGGTACCTTTCGCTCAGAAAGTACTCTTTCTGAATGATAGGTCAAAATTATAGTGTCGCAAGCGAAGCTGCGTGTAAAAACTAGTTATTAATTAAGCCATGTCATGTATAAATAGTTTTTATTATAGTTTAATTTTATTCCGTGCCAAATCATTTTTGCCTGACATGTCGTTCAAGTAATTTGATATTTTGACAAAAAATAAATGTATTGTCATACTTTATTTTACGAACTGTCTACGCTATTGGCCTGACGGCCCTTCACAGCTTCACCCGAGTATTATATCTCGTATTATTATCATACAGTATTACGTTACAACATCATGACATGACATAAGTAATTCTTTCGTTTTCGATAGTTATCAAATCGTGTACCGCCGGTGGTACATGTGGCCTAAATATTAAATTTTACGTGTACCATCAGTGGTACACGTGGCACGGACCGTGTTAAAAAAAGTCAGCAATCATTTTATAAATCACGCGATAGAACTCGCTATCAGTTACTCTATTACATAAGGAGAAATCAAAACCTAAATAAACTTTGTTTGATCTAGAAAATACCGAGTAAACATTCAGCATGACGTATTCTTAAAATATAGAGGGGAAAAGAAACAATAGATGTCCTCGCAACAAACAAAATTTAGAATCAAGTCTATATAACATTGCTATAGAACGATGACAGCATGACAGATCATCTCCCAATCTCGCAGCCTCCAAACGCGATAAGATAAAACTGTGTTACTGTGGCTGAAATAAATGTTATTTATGACAAATATGTATACGGTATATATATATATACAAGATAAAGTATTCTCAACTTAGTAACTAATACATTAATACATGAAGGAGTTATCAATGTTTCATTCATTTTTAATATATCAAATTTCCTTTCGTTAGTTTCTCAAGTAATTCGCTATTTTTATCTTAATGTATATATATTTATTTATCTGTCGAGAACTGCAGTAAGTTCTATTTTAGAACGAGTATCAAAGGCTGCACTAACAGGTTCCTACCAAATTTGGCTAGGCAGGGCGGGAAACTCGAGCAGTGAAGGTGAGCGTTGATGCGCATCTCAAAGGGGGCCTCCTTAAACCTACACCTGGGTCGCAAGTCCTGGGAACTGCTCTGAGTTTCTCCCTCTGCCACACGATGGACCCGGCACCCGCACGGTGAATCTATGGAAGGCTAAGAAGTTCGTCTCTCTCTTTAGTTTAGCTCTACAACTTTTCTCTAGAACTCAATCATATATCTCTCATTGTTTAAGGCAGCGTTCGTAAGAAACGTTTTCGTTCAACCGTTTTTTCTGCGACTTACTTTGCAAATCCGACTTCCACAAAAAAGTATTTTCATTTTTCGGGTTAATATATAGCCTATAACACTCATTGGTAATGTCACTTTCTATTGGTAAAATAATTTTCGAAATCGGTTTAGTAGATCCAGAGATTACCCCCAACAACGTCACAAACTTTACCTCTTTATAATATTAGTATAGATAGTCCGATGAAGCTGCAAAGGCCTTTCAGGACTGCCGACTGAATTGAAAACTTAAAACAATGGAAAAATTTTGTTCTCTTTTGTACTTTTAAATCAATGACAGTAGTAATTATTGTTAGATTTCATTTTTTTTTTTTTTCATTTTACATTGTTTATAGGGGCTTTTATTCCACCGAACATGTCAGCCCCATTGTTCCCCAATCTTTCTAGCTCTATCATGAGAGTCGCTGATGAGGTATCATAACCAGGTCATACCGCATCTTAGCTTCACCCGAACAGGGTTCAGCCAAGATGCTGTGACAAATACCTATGTTCTGGCAACTACTTTTTATACTACTCATCAACGACTCTCTTTCGTTGCGGTTCTTAGCACACTCCATCATCAAGTGATGCACGTCCTCAATTTTTTTGCATATTTAATACGTCGCCAGTGAGTTGCGTGACGGAGCCACGCACACCTAAATGACGACGCCTTATTAGATTTCATAATTTGCAAATTTACATTATTAACATAAGTCTGGTTTTCATATCTATTAGCACTTTTTTTGTATAGTTTATTAATTAATGAAACATATGATGGACTGCACAATCTCAATACAAAAATCAATATTAGTTGTACACAGGCCGGTATACTACGCTAGTTTGAGGCAAACCGCGCAATCGCAATACGGTCGGTCATGCTTACTATCAACTCATGACACGAAATCATAACTTTATCTCGTGAAAAAAATACCGCTCGACGTCCCTAAAGAAGGTTTCACTTCAAAAACATTATCATTGCGAACTTATTGTGGTTGCTGCAATAAATTATATAGATAATTAACTCGACTTCAGATTACTAAGACAATATGTTACAAGGCAAAATTATTATTTACACGTTAACAGAACCGACTGTTCTCGACGTCGCCTCACGATCTGTGTAACTTTACTTTTGGGTTTTCCTTAACTGAGATTATATTTATTACTTTTGTGTCACTTGGTAATAAAACGACGTTGTATTTAACTACGGTTAAAAAACCTACCTATAATCGACTTTAGCATTTCGAAAATCTCGAGTGAAATTGTGTCGTTATATTTGAAAATGAGTTAAATACAATTTTATCCGTTCCTAATATCTTACGTTATTTTTCAAGATCTCCAAATCATAAGATCATAAAAAACTAAAAACCTTAAGAACGTAAGATTTGAACTTCGTCCTGGGTCTATAAAAACTGGAAATCTTAAAAAAATTAACATGTTATATGCTCATTTTGAGTTGTTCTCTTTGATTCGTATGTCCATTAAAACCAACTATGAAACACATATAAATGAAATTAAAGTGTGTGTTTAGTTTTTTTCCGAAACGGTTTAAGTGATTTTAACAAGACTTTTACTCGCAGATAGGGGAATTTTCAGAGCATTTTCTTAATTACAAATCATTACGCTTCACTCCAGGGTCTAAGCTGTAATCATAAAATTTAAAAGGCGTAACTGAAATCGGTAGACATACTATAGCACCCTAGATAATACATATAAATGCTATGAAAGCATAAGCTATAATCGTTATCTTTACTAATATCACAAATGAGAATGTAAAGTCGTTTGTTTGTTATATTTTCGCTCATTAACAACCGATCATCATGACAATTTAAATATATGTTGTCACAAGTACAAAGAAGGACATAGGAAAAAATGTCCTGTTCCCGAGACATAATTCAAATCTGTATTAAGACGAGTAAAGCTGGGAGAACAAATTAAGTACGTGTGTGAAAAAATGTCCGTATATCGGGAAATCATAAACTCCAACGCCGTTGGATTTATCAATGTGATACTTAGCACACCTAAGTGTTTCTATATGGAGAAGTTTTATATGGTATTACTTTTATTATAAAACGCTGTGTTTTATTTAAGTGTTATACGATTTTACGTTGTAATTTAGAACTATCGAATCCCCAGCCTACTACTAGGGTTATGTAAGAATACATTATTGCAGACATGAAACTGGTGAAAATCAAACGAGCATAGCCATTCAGTACCCGAAAATCGGAGCGACGTGTGGGTACGAACCAGATTACTGGAGTCGGTTAGATTTTCAAATATCTATGTAATTAAAAATCAAAATCAGCGGGGCGTTGAAGGAAAATTTCGCTCGAAAACTTGATCGCCTTGAGAAACGTTCTCGTGCCACCACAATGTAGTGGGAAAAATATGAAGATGTACAATTCTAATTATTTAAAATAGCCACTATCCCAGTGCTGGGTTACGAAAGAGGCGGATGAGAGAGATTATGTATGGATGAATTGTGATGTGGATGAAAATGGATGTGTGGTGTAACCTGAATCGATAAAATGTTAGAGTTATTTTGAAAATAGCACCACTGGCAGAGAAGTTGAAAAGTAATAGGTAAGCATGGTATGGAAGAGAGAAGAGTAGGGATAAAAGTTATTTAACCAGAAAAGATTTCATTACGAAGGTGAACGGATATGGGAGTAGAGGAAGTCTGAAGAAGGTATGGACGAATCTGAAGAATGACGTGTGTATAAAAGGTTTGAATACATCAAATATTAGCTAGCCGCTCTTGATTCCATTGAACGTCGAGCTCGTCGGCTTGTCGGTGATGAAGCGCTATGGGAGACAAGAATGCTCAGTTTTGAGCATCGACGAAAAGTGGCTTGTCTCTCAGTGTTTTATAGGTTACACTTTGGAGAGTGTGCACAGGAATTCCATAATATATTTCCACCGTACCCATTCCATCAGAGACGACTAGATGCCGTGAGGGCTTCCACTCTTACGTGGTTGATATTCCCGTAATTCGTACGAAGCGATTTGCTTCCACATTTACTATACGCACGGCTAAGAAGTGGAATTCACTCCCGGCGTCTGTCTTCCCGTCATCTTATAACTTGGGAGTCTTCAAGAGTAGAGTGAATAGGCTTCTAGTGGGTAAGCGCGACATATCGTCGGCCTCATCGTCACTTATTATCAGGTGAGATTGTGGCCAAGTGCGTACTTGTTGATCATTAAAAAAAAGTGTGACAACGAAGAGTGGAAGAGGAAAATATGTTGTGCTAACCTTACTTAGGTGGGATGATGGTAAGAAGATAATAACTACATAGTGAGCTCGTATGTAGATAAATTCAGTGCCTTTTTTCGAGAGAACCTGTGTTTAGCCTTCAGCTATCATTGAGACACACAAATTACCAGCAAGTTCCGTCGCTATTGAAATCATGGTAAATCAAGGCACAACGTGGGACCGTTTTACTCAGCAAATAAGTGACACAAATATTTTCTATTGATCAAATCTGGTGAAAAGTTATCACTATTATTATAAACCAGGCGTTATAGACCATGTGTAAGGCTGGATAAGATGCTTCCTGTAAAATAAGTTGTTTAATCGCTTTCTGACTACAAAGATACAGGCTCTGCTTAGTTTGAAACCAGGCGTTATAGACCATGTGTAAGGCTGGATAAGATGCTTCCTGTAAAATAAGTTTAATCGCTTTCTGACTACCAAGATACAGGCAAGCAGAGATCAAAGATACAAAGATAGACAAAGTCGCGGGCAGCCGCTACTTGTTATATAGTTTTAAGTGGTGATTGTTGCAAACTCCCCGCCGCGCCATCTCTAACGTTATCAGTATTATCATCTTGACACACATAACTCGTATGTAACGTGTTCAATGCGTAAACGCTTTACTTTACATATAAATGACAATGGCATCGTGAGATACCTCTTCGCGTATTAGTATGAGAAACGTGACCGATCCTAAAAGAATCAACAGACGCCGTCTTCAAGTATTATGTCATAACATGTAATATTTAATGTAAAATAAATCAAATCTGGACACGTTTCTTTCAGTAGCAAACAACTTACAGTTTAACCGTGATGCAATATTAGGAAATTTGAACCGTCCAGTTTTATTTTTGGAACCTATCATCTAGATTATTACTGTTATTGTCAAGTAGGTAAATAATATTACGCGTCCTGTTATCATTTCAATGTTCTAACAGAAAGATGGTGGCTCCCTTGTCAGAACTTTCCAAGGAGTTTTTGTGGCATCTCAGAATTCATGCTTCGTGGTATTTATTTCCCACAATAACCGAACTATATTACGTAAAATGCCACCAATATTATAATAGAGTCAAATAACACAAATATCATCATTACATAATATAAAACAAAGTCCCCCACCGCGTCTGTTTGTCTGTCTGTTCGCGATAAACTCAAAAACTACTGAAAGGATTTTTGCAGTCGATACAGTGATTCATAAGGAAGGTTTTAGTATATAATTTGTCAAGGTTTTTTTTATAGTTAGGGCGGGACAGCGTCTGCCGAGCCCCGCTAGTATATGAATAAAATATAAAATCCACTACATAATAGACCAAAAACTACCTCTTCCTTAAAGGTTTAAACACAGGCTAACATAAAACTGCAGACAAAGAAGAAATAGTAGAAATGGTCGAAGTAGAGTGAAGAAGATATAGATATAGAGGGAGAGCGAAGTATGCACGGATTGTGTGAGATAGGAAATGGAAATACTGAGATGACAGATGAAAGAGAAAAGTGGAACAACAAATGCTAGTCTTATTAAGGTAAGATAAATGTAAGGTGGTAGAAATACTTATCGGTCGCTAGTTTAAAGTATGTTAGTAAATGCCATTCAAAATTTTCATTCCATAATTACAAATCGTAATCATGTGTCGCATGCCAACGTCAGGTCTGACCAATCGCAAGGTTCCAGGTGTATATCTCCATTTTCTTCGATAGTTTCAAAATTCATGCAATCGATAGTCAAACAAATGTTTTATTGGACAAAATGAACATAAATGTGAATTCAGTTGTACAGGTAATTTAATGCTAGTTCTTGCGACGCCGAATTCAATTGTAGGATTCGTGACCTTTATGGTCCAATCAGACACCTTGACTGTTAGACCGTGGAGAGATTATTCGCATTGTTCATCGTTTTTAAATATAATTGCCAAGTTATTGAACATTTATTTGATCACTTACTCGTTTATGTTTACCCAGCAAACTTCTTCAATACGTTAACTGCCATGGGACTTGTTTCGATATTTGCCTGGGAAGCCATTTTGTTTTAATGATATTATGTTACGAAAAATGATAATTATAGTAAATGGTAACAATCAAGAAGTTAAAAAATAGTGTTTTTGGAAGGAAGTCATGATACGACTTATCTCATAGTTATATTTGAAACTGCAACACAGTGCATGTAAGCCAAACTTGATGTTTTTTTCGCTTTCCTAAAGTCACCGATATATTGCGACTTTGCTCGTAGCTGTACAAATATGGCAAATGGAGAAAACACGCGATAACTCTTAGTGGGTCTCCTGGGAATTTCACAAACTACCAGATATCTCGTTATTGGCGGTTAATATTTAATAGAATAATTTAAAATGGCAATCGAGCTTGTGGGTCACCTGATGTTAAGTCATCACCGCCGTTCATAGACAATAGCAACACCCAGGGGTGCCACAAGTGCATTGCCAGCCTGTGTTTGGGGATGAGGGGAGGGGAGAAGAGAGGGGAGGGGAGAGGAGAGGGGGAAGAGGGAGGATATGTGAGCCTCCGGCGCTCTCACTAGCCGAACGAAACGCAACAATGCGAGCACTGTTACTTCACGTCGGTTTTCTGTGAGAGGGTGGCACTAAACCTAGCGAGCCAACCCTTTCATGCTGAAACCAGTAATAGCTTCAGCGTGGTTCTACCACCTACCAAAATTTATTTGTAGTATTTATATTAGAACAAAAACTAAGGAATATATGTTATTAACAGAATGTGTTAAATTATTTAATGTAATAACAATAGAGTTGACAAGAACCTATTCTATTGCGAAACAAAAGTAAATGTGATTTCAAAAACCATTTGCAAATTTTAAAACGCACTCTACTCTATTTATCAAGTTAGCCGTTTATCACGTTACGAAACTACAAGTGAAATTCTATATCCAGTAATTGGGACGGTAAATGTCAAAATCATGAAAAACGTGATGGTGACCGGTTAGCGACATACGCAGTAGCGTTTCATGTCGTGCCGCGACAATTTACTTCTCCGTGACGCAATGAAGGATTCGGGTTGAGGCTGTACGTACTGAAACGTGAAAAAGCAGTCTCGTAGGTGAGAAAATGTACCTTGACAATGTGCCCTAAAACTTCCGGTTTTCATGGTTTCCGCGCAACTTAAATTTATGACAAGCTACGAACTTCATTTTATATTATGTAACACATTTGACTCTAAGTCATTATTATTGTCATAACCTTTATTGTTTATACCAAATAGATGCATTTTTTTACATAAGTTTAACACATCATGTTTCCCGTTTTAGTGGTCAATAGACATGTAGGTCTCTTCCAGCTGTTTCCTACTGTTGCTTTTCTTTGCCAAAATAACTACCAACTTTCTCTATACCACACTTGATTTTAAATGAAGACGTCTTTGAAGAATTTAATGAATTAAAACTTAGAATGTGAAGCATCGCTTAAAACACTAATTTTGAATATTCGCTGATAGATTTTAAATTTAGTCGAGGAGCGGGGAAATGTGTTACTATGATTCAAAATTGAGTTATTAGTTATATCATGATAGGTATTAAACTATTAATTTGAGGTCTATAAGCCCGCATCGCAATATTAAAATCATATTAATTTACGACAAAGATTGTTATAGCTTCGTTCAGAGATAACCATTTTTACAGTTCAAAAGTAAAAGTACTACGCCGTATCGTAGTAACGAACTGTACTACGCCAGGCTGTTCGGCTATAATAACTGCCTTCTATGTACGTTACAACCGTACCGTCATGTACCAGCATCGTTTTCTGTTATAAATAATGTTGATAAATCCTTGGATACAATTTTATTGATTCTGGTATATAATTACTCGCAATATATTTGCAAAGCAACGAACGTATTTGTGCAGAGTTGATTGTAACTAGCCTTTAGCAGATTAGTGCGCCATCTAAATTCTTAAAAGCCATTCATTATGCTATTATTTAAATTTAACCTTGGTTTTAACTCACCTATTTTGAGACTTTGCAGATTCTACACCGCTCTTGCCAAGAACAATAACTTCGACATTACCATCTCATGTTACAAATTTAAAAGACGAATATTAACAGCTTTAAAATTAATTTCATCCATGACAATTAATTTTGCGCATTTGTATTCTGTTTCTAATTTATACATAGTACTATACTTCTATAATTTTACATAATACATCTTACAATTTACTGATATTAACATTATGTTAGTTTTTATATTCATCCGGTATACTTACTGCATTCCGTGATTAACAATAATTGAGGAAGCCTAAAGTTTTGTTGCGATTTATGAGTTTCAGTTAAAATATTAAAGTTCACTCCTTATTGTACGTTATCGATAAGTAAATATTGGATGTTTTTAATCTGCAAATAACACTTTGAAGCTATTACTGATTTCATCAAGAATGGGTCGACTCGCCCGGGGTAGTACCCTCTCACAGAGAACCGACGTGAAGTAACAGTGCTTGCATTGTTGCGTTTCGTTCGGTCAGTGAGAGCGCCGGAGGACCATATTGTGTTTGAGAAATGTTCTACCATCATGTAGTGGCAATAAACAGAGCTGAAGAATTCTAGGGTCATCAATATGTCTTTAATTAAATCCATGTTTTTACCTTGAAGATATGTGAAACGTAACAGACGCACATGTTACAATTTTATTTGTTATAGCATTCAATAGGAATATAATATAGATTATCAGTATACGCGATCGTGAAGGCCACATCATGCGTAGACTTGACAGGTATTTCACGCGAATTACTCGCTTTGTAACATCGCATTCATGAATATGCAAGCCTGGAACAATGGCATTTGCTTAGTGGTTCAAACTCGCATGCTGGTTGGATAATTCTTTGTTTTTAGGTCGATGTGTAAGGTATAGAACGTAGGTCATGTTAAAAATGTTGAATGTAAGATAAAAAAGGTAATTGGAACGTAAGAGAGTTAACGGGAGGACAATAGAATAACAAGATGAGAATGAAAAAATACATAAATAAGGAATGAAATAGCGCGAAAGAGATAGTTTAAGTATTATTGTGATTAGAGTAAGGGAGACGAAAAAATAAATGGCGAAACGTCGTTTTTTTTCATTTACGGATGAATTATGCATTTTATGGTTTTTGCAAATAGAGATTGTTAGTCCTTCCTACTTTAATAATACTAAACTATTAAAATAATTACAGATATATGGTTTCTACATGGTTATTGAATAGCCTTCTTAGCATCTTCTCAATGGATTCATCATTCTTTAGTTCCGGCTACTTTATTTACCTTGGCCGCTTGAGGTATTATTTGATATTATAGAGAATTCAAATGAATTCGTGAAAAGATTAGTCATAAAATAATTAATATATCTATTAATTTAGTACGCTGTATTGACTATTGAGTGGTATTGCGAAATTTTATCACGTTCTTTTTTTCGTAGTAAAGGCTGTGTAAGTAAACGTTTCGTGCAGTATGCTAGAAAATCATGATTCTTAGAATAGCATCGACCACACTTTACAGAAGCGACTGCCATTGGATTAGTTGAGCTTCCAAAGGATGTAAGATCAGATAGAACGCGAACTGACTTTCAACGTCTACAATTTGATAGATCCAGTGACCGAGAATAGAGAATAGTATCGCAGAGGTTCAACAATGTTTTAACATGAGCTGATGATGATACCATAACTTAATTAATATCTGTTGTTTAAGTTGATAAATATGAAGTTGATTTATTACAACTTGAAATAAATATCTGTCTGTATTGGCACATTCAAGTGAACGATACCAATCCAATCGATTACCTTATTACAAAATAAGTAGATTACGGTCATAATTGTTTTTATCTGCGTCCAGCAAAACGTTTTTGTCTAGATCGATTTTATTTTTATACGTCCTTCTGAAAAGATTGGCCAACGACAATTTATGTAATTATCGAAATGTGCAATTTGCTTTTGTGTGAAGACTACTTATAGTAATTTGGTTGAATGATTGCACTAATCGGATAGTATATTGTCCTGTCCAGTATAGTAGAGTGCACTAAACTTGGTGGTTAATATGTACTATTACTAATTGCTTATAGACCTACCGTTTAAAAGTAATTAACAGACAGATGCATTTGAGAGCCAATGCTCCTTTTATTATCGTGTTTGTTTTAGACCTGCCTCGGATCAAGGGTTTTTTTCGAACCTGAGCTGAAACTTGATAGCATCGCTCCTCTCTCTCCAGAGTTTGAGATAAATTACGTTTTTTTAATCGGCATCTCCAGTTCAGTTGTTGCATTGATACACGAGTTCACTTGTCAAGCACCATGTCAAGTGGGTTTTACTATCTAAAGGCTATTTATAGATGGATCAATATGTGAATGATGATGACGTCTGGAAATAACGTCCCTCTTTGTGCATCCACTGAAAACGAATGTAACTATCTATGTTTTGTAATAATATGCATAATGAAAATATAAATCCGATTGTTTCTTGCCGGTTCTTCTCGATGACTGGGTTGTTTGTCCGAACCGGTGGTAGCTTTGACGTTCATAAGCGCCTTCTCAGGGCCTAAATTAAATAAAGTATTATTGATTGTGATCTTGTAGTGTGGACCTTCGTGGCGCCTTTTTCGTACAAGTGGACGGTGAGCCAACCCGGTTTCTGTCGGCGCTTTGTAAAACGATTTTATTATTTTTCCTCATTATACTATGATTTTAGCGTCCCCTGAAACTAACGCCCATGGAGAGTGCTTTAGTATACCCCCGTCTCTAAATCCGGGGCTGTGTTAGGCCAAATTGTCATTTAATATCAGGTGGGCCTGTGTTCAAAGGCTACAGAACCAATAAAGTATACGAAAGACGCTACGCGCCGTAGCAGTTCAGGACGACGCCGCTGCGTTTTTCGTAGCGTGTACAGTTGGTACATCATTGCGACTCAGTTGCGTTTGAAGACTAGCTCACGTAAATGTTACAGGTGAAAAGTATTTCTACAGATTTGATACGCTCTATTGCAAGAATAGCTAGATGTCTTTTAACATATTAGGTGTAGTAGCCCGTCTAATTATGGAAGTGATATAAGCTATTTAATTATTACATATCTTTATCAAAAAAAAGACGGAAGGGAGGTTTTTTTTATTGATATTTTAACTTGTTCATATTATTAACTGCAGTCAATCGTATTTAGACGAAATTTAACTGCATTTTGTTTTGATGATGACAGGTTTTTTTTTAATCAAATATTTATGTTTTTTATTTGGTTTCGTTCAAAAGGGTTATTGTCTCGTGGTTTCGAATACTTCTGAATGAATCTAAGTTTTCGGTGAAGGAATACATGGTGGTAACACTATAAGCGTGGTGGTAGGGCTTTTGCTAAGCACGCCTGACTAACTATCACCATACACAAATCTGTCGCCAAGCACCTACGTGTGCGCTCTGGCAACTATACATGAGAGCCAGTCCCTATAGTTTTAGCTTGTTCACCATCTCGGACCACGTCGTTATTTAATATCAGATGAAATTGTCGTGCAACGCAAAAATCTATAAAAAAAGTGTAGGCTGTCATAAGGACCGCCGATAAAGGTGAAAACTCGAAAGAATGTATTTTAAACTGTGTTCTCTTTTATTATTAGACTAGCCCCTGCCCGTGACTTCGTCCGCGTAGTAATAGTTACTACTCTGGGCTAACGCTGACACACAGCAGAAGCTCTCAAAAAGAAAAAAACATCTCGATTTTGAAACATTTTTCATCTGTGCTCCGCTCCTATTGGCCTCAGCGTGATGATATGATGTATATCATCGATGAATGAGGTATATAACACTGAAAGAATTATTCAGATCGGACCAGTAGTTCCTGAGATTACTCCCTACAACGCCACAACGTTACAAACTCACAAACTTTACCTGTTTATAATATTAGTATAGACTAGTATAGATTAATTATGGTATGAGTTATTTAAATTTCATAATTTGTAAATCGAAATTATTATCATTAGTCTCTCTTTCACATTTATTGCCGCTCCGAATAATAATTATATATTTTTTTATACAGTTTAATAATTCATCAAACATAATAGGACGGGCTGCACGACCTTAATATATAATATCAATATTAGGTGTGAACGTACACAGACTATTATAGTATTATACTACGCGCCGCTAACCTGACGTAAGCCGCAAAAGCGCGGTCGGTCACGCTTACTAGCATGTCATGACGTAAAAATACCGCTCAACGCGCCTAAAGAAGTTTTCACTTCAAAAATATATTTAAAAATACACAAACCAAAATAATAATTGACAAATCTCAAGTAACTGTCCAGAAATAAATACTTTTATCAAACGTAACAGAAGTATAAAGATTAATATCTCAATTCGTCTCACTTATCTAATGTCAAAGACGATACACGGTTGACAGCGTCGATAAAACGAAAAAATAATAATTGACAGATGAAGCGACATGCGCACGCGCAGGCCGTCGCGCCGCAACTATCGACCGTACGTACCGTCCGTACTATCACGGCGTTTATTTGTATATATTTTTTTTTTGTGATAATAACCAATCTTAATCAGTACCGTGTCGTGCCTTAACGTGAGTTCACGTGTAACTTGTAACGATTTACGGGCGATTTCACGCGTTTTTACCCGCCGTTCGTGACGTACGATGTATTTAACTTGAGTCGATATTAGCTTGTAAGTACCAGTGTTCTTGAATTATGTTCAACATAATACGAGCTATTATATTACATATATTTTTATCTTTAAACAGACACCGAGTGACTTTAATTTATCTCTAACGTTTGTGCAACGGTATTGTTATCTGGTTGATTTTTATTATACATTTTTCTTGTGTTGAATCTATTTTTATTCATTAGCTGGTAACTTAAATAATTGTTTAGGTTTTGCAGTGTTACAGATATCAATAAAATAGTTAGTTACTTTAAGGCTCCCGAGTTTATTAAACTCATTTATATTTTTAGGGTTAATTTTGAAAAACAATTATACAGCGTACACCTATTTAAAAGGACGGCAACGCACTTGCGACTCCCCTGGTGTTGCTAAAAATAAATAAATATATATATATACATGTAATCGAAGTGCCTGCTCTATGTTTTAGAGTCAATAAGACTAATTGACAAGTTATTTAAGTAATGGTATTAAATTCTATAATGAAGTCCCAAAACATATTACCGGTTTACTGGACAATAAGTTTAAGCAATAAGTCAAGTAGGTTCTGCTTTCAAAAGGTTATTGTAAGGGAGTGTTAATTAGGGAAAGTAGTTACAATAATGACTTGTGTAGTGCTAATAAAAAAAAACACAAAAAATGAAGATAAACCTGATCGAGTTTGTTGCCTGTTCTTCTCGATGAGTGAGTTATTTTTCCGAACCAGTGGTAGTTTTGACGTTCATATGTGAGCCTAAATTTGATAACCTATTTTTAATTTTGATTGTCAGGGCTAGTCATCCACACGCTTGAACCAAGTTTGATAAGGCTTTAACTGTCAGAGAGAGGAGTTTTGAGCGTATTATCTACGCTACATATAATTACGCTATCATTTAGGAGCTGAACAGTAATGATAGAATAATAATAAAGATATAAAATACAGCACACAATTAATACATATAAAACAGGAAATTTCGTGAAACAGAAAAGCTATTTAGTCAATGACGAATTCGGGAGCATTAGCTAATTCTTTAATATTTTTCTAACACAATAATTCTGGCATAAGTAAATAAGCAAGCAGGCATAATACTTATAAAGGAATATATGTAAATACTAGCTTTCGCCAGCAGCTTCGTCTGTGTCATTGTAGATGTGAGCTATACTTCAGAAACAGTTATTTTTATTGGTGAAAGGTATCCTATGCCCTTTTCTGTATGAATACTTATATACATTTCATGATAATGACATGTATGTGTGTCACCATGTATAGAGTATATAAATGCAGACAAGACCGGGAGTGTTCGCTAGCACGTAACATGTAGAACAATGTGAATCATTCCTCTTGAATGTACAGAGAAGACACGCAATTAAATTCGCTGGAAGGAACTAGTTATTATGATTTGAATGTAGTGCAAATTATTTGTTCGTACCTATAACATATCCTTATGTAAATCTGTGAACGAGTGTGTATCTGAAAGCGTGATAACAATATTTATTTGTTTGTGAGATTTTTCCTAGCGTGGCCTTGTCGCGTCCGTTTGTCAACTTCTTATAATAATTGATCGCGACCTCATTTTCATTTCGTCGTCTGTCGTGTTTGATCGGTTATTCTATTTATCGGTTAATCTATTGTTTCTTGTTTATCACACTTTTAGAGACGTCCAGTCGCTTGTTATAATACAATACAGGCTGTATTGAATTTTACTTCGTTCCTGGTTAAGAACTTATTTATCGGTGCACGATGAAGTGAAAAGAGAAAGAATGAATTAAAAGAATTGTTTGAAAATTCATACAATAAAGTAAAAAGTTTCGATTAGGAAATCGACATATGAAAAAGTGAGTGTTTGAATGAGATAAAGATAGTAGCGAGATCTGTCGTTTTGTTTTGGTAATGACATGGTCATATTATTAAGGGATGATTTGTTCTCATTTCCTTAGTACAACTGTGTATTACAATTATATAAATAATTGTCGATACAGTCGTTTTCAGTGGATGTATAGAGATGAGTGATATTTTTTTTATATCATAGGAGGCAAACGAACATATTGGTCACCTGATGTTAAGTGATCATCACCGTCCATAGACACTTGCAACAACAGGGGAGTCGCAAGTGAGTTGCCAGCCTGTGTTTGAGGGAAGAGGGGTGGGGAGGGGAGATGTGTCGGCGATCTCACTGACCGAACGAAAGGTAACAATGCAAGCACTGTTACTTCACGTCGGTGTTTCTGTGAGTCGGGTGGTAGTACCCCGGGCGAGCTGACCTATTCATGCTGAAACCAGTAATAGCTTCAGCGCGGCTCTACCACCTAGGAAACAGTGTTCGTTATCCATCCTATAAATAGCCTTCTGACACTAAAACCGGCTTAACCTGGTGCTTGAACTTACTATCCCTTAATTCACTTAGTCGCTACTATCAGACATAAGATACTAACAGAATCACTGTGAGTTAGAAATGTTCATCGGACAAAAATATCGATATTTCTATTGATACGATATATCGAACCGTTATATCGATGTTAAACTATAAATTGAACAAAAATAACGATATTTCTATTGATACAATATATCGAACCATTATATCGATGTTAAACTATAAATTGAAATAAAATAACGATATTTCTGTTGACACGATATATCGAACCATTATATCGATGTTAAACTATAAATTGAACAAAAATAACGATATTTCTATTGATACGATATATCGAACCGTTATATTGATGTTAAACTATAAATTGAACAAAAATAACGATATTTCTATTGATACGATATATCGAAACATTATATCGATGTTAAACTATAAATTGAAATAAAATAACGATATTTCTGTTGATACGATATATCGAACCATTATATCGATGTTAAACTATAAATTGAACAAAAATAACGATATTTCTATTGATACGATATATCGAACCGTTATATTGATATTAAACTATAAATTGAACAAAAATATCGATATTTCATCACTCGACGTTAAGAGATACCTAAAAGGAGGAAAAATTAAAAGTCTTTACTAAGAATAAAAAAAACAATCAGTATTAGAACATGTACCATTTTTGTTTTCTGAATATTTCTTATTTAAATCTTCGATAAATAAAAACAGTATTTATACCGAAGCGAATCGCATCTTTTATTCTGAACTCGAAGACGGCAAGCGTACGCAGGGCGGTCAAATACTCAGATACAAAGATGTGCTTAAGCGTCACATGAAAAAATATAACATAGACCCTTCACACTGGGAGGTTCTAGCAGCTAAACGTCCAGAATGGAGAGCTCATGTGACAACTAGAGTCCAGACTTACGAAGAACATCGACGTGCTGCACTTGATATTAGACGTGATGAATTGAAAGCCCGACCACCAGCGGCAATCAAATATATCTACGAGAACGGTGTTCTCACTTGTGTACAATGTGCACGCACCTTCCGTAAGAAAATCGGCTATATTAGCCATATGAAAGCACACGAGCGCCGGAGTTGAAGCAGTCGCTGTGGCCGAAAACGGCCAGGAGCATACATACATACATTTATACCGATATTGACTGGTCTGATATATCGATACCAAATATCTATATAACTATATCGAACACCCCTACTGTGACACTATTATCACCAGAAGCATGTTGGTGACTAATTAATCGGATACAGTTGTTGTGTTCTGCCATCTTAATTTAATACCAATATTAATTTTAACAACCAAGCTTAGATAGAATACACGCTTTTTAAAAATTACCCGCATGAGGGATCGTGTATACAGATTTGAGTTAATCTTTTCACATACACCAGTGATATGCTTTGAAGAGTTCAGTTGAAAAACAAAGCGGGCTTAAAGGATTTACTGGCTATTGCACTGAATAATACTCCGTGATAAAAAAATAAAATGTCTTTATTCACCATTCAAGGCACGAGCTATTTGAATGCGCTTGCTTATTCTGCGCTATATTATTACAATAAACATATTTTTATTTTATTTGGACCCGTTCGAGGGGCCTCCCTATGCTTCGTTTGTTTTTAACTAGCTGTTGCTCGTGGCTTCGCTAGGATTAATGTAATTTGATCCCACTCCCTGCCGAGAAATCCTATGGAGACAGTTCTGTTTTTCTGGATGAATGATAACCTTTGTACTTGCTTATAACCCTGGCAATGTGTATACAAAATTAAATATAACATTAGTTAGTATGGTATGGGCGTATGGGGAGTCGGAATCGTTGATAGGAATATTTACTTATTTACATTTGGTTATTTTTTTTTACTCAGAAAGAAACTTGAGGGAGATTTTTGAAGTTCTTTAGGCGCGTTGAACGGTATTTTTGGAAGGAGCTCAATTTATAATTTCGCTTCATGACATGCTACGTAAGCACGAGCGGCCGTATTGCGTTTGCGCGGTTTGCGTTAGACCAGCGACGCATAGTATAGAGGCCTGTGTACATTTAATATTGATATTTTGCAGTTCATACGTTTGATTGATTAATAGACTTTATAAAAAAATAAATAATTATTGCTCCGATTGCCAATAGATATGAAAACCACACTAATGTTAATAATTTCAAAAAACAAATTCTGAAATTTAAAGATTGTCATTCACATTATAATTAATATGAAAATTTAAAAGAGAACACGTATATTCCATTGTTTTGAGATTTCACTTCCGTCGCGTGTCTTTATGACTGCCTCGACTTTTTTTTTAATTATGCAAACGAGCATAAGAGTGAGAAGAATAGGGAAAAATAGGTGGCTTAATTTTAACAAGTGGTACGAGCGTGTCAAGAATTACTAAAATTCTTACCTAACACTTGAACCTGCGCTATGTCACCGCTATGTCTGCTTTATCAGAAACACTAGCGTCCCGTCCCGGTTTCGGATGAATGGAATGTACTTATTTAGCGTCGTAAATGTCTAAACGGTAATCCATTTTAAAGTTGCGATATCTTCTAAAATATAATAAGATTATAAGAGCAAAGGGTAATTTTAATCAACATTCAATGCGCATCGTAACAAAATAATTTAATTGGATTAAGATTAATACCTTATTTGTCAAAATACAATCACAGATAATTAGTTATTTTTATATCCAAACTAGCGGGCCCGGCAGACGTTGTCCCGCCCTGATTATGAAAAAATCCTTGACAAATTATATACTAAAACGTTCCTCATTAATCACTCTATCCACCGGTGAAAACAGCATGAAAATCCGTTCGGTAGTTTTTGAGTTAAACGCGAACAGACAGACAGACAGACGCGGCAGGGGACTTTGTTTTATACTATGTAATATCCAAATATATAAAATCCAGTGTCGTGATGTTTGTCCACGATGAACTCCGACACTACTCAACCGATCTTCATGGAACGTTGGCATTTATGTATAATGTGGTCCAACTTGAGAGATAGGATAATTTATATTTCGATTAGTAGACTCAATATTTTTAAATTACAAATTAAGTTATTGTCAATGTTGGTTATTGTTATTAATTGTAAGTTTCATCAGTCTCGAATAGATGGCGTTTTTAATTAGTTTGTTGACAGAAAACTATAGGACCGACTGTTATAAATATCTTATAGATGGCGCCAGGTTTTAAATTAGAATTTCTATTCCAATAATTGAGCCACAGCAAGACATGGCCGCATCAGTTAGTAATAATATGTAGAAGATAAATGGCTAAATTGTATCAAAAAACGTGCTGCATCGAGAACGCTAAAGCAGCTGCTGTTGTTTATCTGTTTTTCGTAAGTTCTGTTAAGGTTGTATCGTTCATTAGACAGAATTAAAGTTAAATAATTCAGAAATAATTAATTCGATTGTAACGAGACTTATATTTGTAGATAGAAGTTTTTCAAAGTATTATATAAGCTATATCATATCATAGAGACTAAACTCGGAAGTAATTAAAATATATAATGAGTTTTTGGTGGTATCTTGGAATGTCATGTAGTGGACTTTATATTTTATTCATAATCCTGTGTTGTTCGGCTCTATATTTTGTAAAATTGGTGGTGTTTTACGTAATACAGTTCGGTTACTCTGCACAAGTGAAGTGAATGGAGAATAATACCCCGGACCATGAATTCTGAGATGCCACAAAACTCCCTGGAAAGTTTTAACAAGAGAGCCACCATCTTGTTGAAACATTGAAATTATTCACACGATACTTATTGTAGTTATTGTGTAAAATATGTTGTAATCTTCATTGAAATAAAATATTGACACTGGCAAGTGCCTCTGCGGAGCCAAAATAAGAAAAAGAGGAAGAAGAACTACATTGTAGTTTTTGGCGGGATCTTGGAATGTCATGTAGTTGATATTATATTTTATTCATACTCTTGTGTTATTTGGTTTTATATTTTGTAATATTGGTGGTGTTTTACGTAATACAGTTCGGTTACTCTGCACAAGTGAAGTGAATGGAGAATAATACCGCGGACCATGAATTCTGAGATGCCACAAAAACTCCCTGGAAAGTTTTAACAAGAGAACCACCATCTTGTTGAAACATTGAAATTATTCACACGATACTCATTGTAGTTATTGTGTAAAATATGTTGTAATCTTCATTGAAACTAAACATTAACACTGGCAAGTGCCTCTGCGGAGCCAAAATAAGAAAAAGAGGAAGGAGAACTACATTGTAGTTTTTGGCGGGATCTTGGAATGTCATGTAGTGGATATTATATTTTATTCATACTCTTGTGTTATTTGGTTTTATATTTTGTAATATTGGTGGTGTTTTACGTAATATAGTTCGGTTATTGTGCACAAGTGAACTGGGTGGGAAATTATACCATGAAGCATGGATTCTGACTAGCTATAAAAACTTTCCAAAGAGTTTTTAACAAGACGGCTACCATCTTATTCGTTCATGTAAAAGTTCAAGAAACTTGTAGCATCGTTACCTACTCGACAATGGCAGTAATAATCTTCTAGAAGATTGGTCGCCAGAAATAAAATCTATCTGTACATATGATAAGAGTGTAAATCTAACGTGTTTATACTTTTTTAGATTTTTGTGGAAAATATTGTTGTAGGTGTCTTGGAATAAGTAATAAAATACATTTCAATCAATTTTAGACATGTTTGTCTGTCTGTTTGAATGAACACGCATCACTCCAAAAATACTGCGTTCATAATCAAACCTTTCCAAGAAAATCATAAAGCATATCATCGAGTAACATTCAGTCTTGGTTTCATCAAAATTGATTCATTCTATCAAAAGTTATTGTAATTTTAATAACGACGCAATTTAAGTACGAGATAAAAGTAGACAAATAAATGGACTTAATACATTTTGATGATTAGTCACTGTTTTTTTACATTAGGTTCGACGCGGCCGAAGTCGCGGGGACTGCTAGTAAATAAATAAAAACAAATATAATAAAAACATTAATAATTTACTTGATTGTTGAACGATCCTTACTTAATTCTCACAAATTTGTTACCCGTGTTAGACACGTTGATTTTAAAATTGCGAAACGTATGTAGCGCGATTTACATAAATCCATTCATCGGCATATGCTCCTACTTCATGCCTGTTTAAGTTAATTATTGTAATGTTATTTCAAGCCTTCGCGTTTCTTACATTTTGGTTTTACAAGTCTTCAATGGTACCCAAGTACGTTCGTTTAACGTCCGCCATAGTTTTGCAATTTTTGAGGATAATGGTCTAATTAGTTGAAACACTTGAAGATTGTTTCAATTTTTCGTTTCGGACATGACGATTGTTGGTTGTATTGAATGTTTACGTTGTATTCCTATATTATTGTATCTACATCTGTTGAGTATTGTTGTTCATTTTATATTCTTGAATATACGTTTTGCGGCATTGTTATGATGGTGCAATTTTCAAAACATAAAACCATATCTAGTTATTTCATATAATAGAAGCAACTGTCCGTGTCTTGGACTGTGTTAAATCCTATCTAATGTTATAAGTACGAATGTGAGTTTGTTTGTTACGCTTTGACGGGAAATCATAAGTTTATATCCTGCCTGAAGGAGATTTCACTTCAAAACCCCTCATATAAAAATGGGAGTGAATGAGATATAACATACTACGGGGAACTGCAAAAATATTGATAGAATTGAAATATTAACGTTCAATTTTATCAGAACTTGTTTTATGTCATTATATAATTGTACTGTAAAGGAAAATTTGGGCTCATTTTCTTCGTTACTGCACCCATGTGAAGCCGGGGCGAGAAGCTAGTTACGTATATAATTGACAATAATAATGTAATCAATTAATAATTCGGTTATAGGCAACGAATAGAAAGTAACATTAAACTTGTACAATTCTTCAAAGTGAAGGAAGTTTTAAATTGAATAATATGAATTATATTTAAATGCATTTCAATCATTAATTACATATTTTACGAAAAAAAAGGTATATTAATTGCTGGTAAAATGCTAATATTACAATAAATATCGCAGTTTTCAAGGTAAATTATCTAGGAAAATGACGTATTGTTAGTAGAATCCATCTTGGAAAAGAACACATTTTATCACGTAAACAATGGAACCGTTACCTATATCTGTCTATTGATAAATATTATGAATTAAAGTCTGTCGGTCTGTGGCTTTTCAATCACGCAACGAATTTTAAAGAGAATAGTTTTTTTCCCTATCATAATAGGTTGTAAGGTTTGATCACAATTTGTTTAACAAACTTAACAAACAAATTAAATGTCGATATGGATTGAAATGGTAAACCCACTAAATCTAGAGAAGGACTGGTTGTCAAAGTCAGCTATGGGAACACACCTATAGGTGCTTTGGACAGAATGACGTATTAAGAAAAAGCCCTACCCTGTTTTTGTCTCCAGACACAGCGACATCATCGCTTCATGTTTTTTTTTATACTATAAGGGGCAAACGAACAGTCTGGTCACTTGATGGTAAGTGATCACCGCCGTCTATAGACACTAGCAACACCACGAGAGTCGGAAGTGTGGAAGGGAAGCGGGAAGTGGGAGTTGGGCCTTTGGCGCTCTCACTGACCGAACGAAACGCAACAATGCAAGCGCTGTTACTTCACGTTGATTATCTGTGAGTCGGGTGGTACTACCCCAGGCGAGCCGACCCATTCATACTGTAAATAGTTCATACCAATAGTTGTAATAATTCATACCAGTAATAGCCTCAGCGTGGATCTACCACCTACTGGAATCGAGTAAATATGGAGACAATATCGAGTAAATTCATTTGCTAATTATTATAGGTAACTTTTTTAATTTTCTACATCGGCACCACGGTTACATAAGATAGTAAGTGTCAAAATCAAAATTTCTTTATCGCGCTACGATAACGATAAAACGTATACAATATATTTTAAAATCTGCGACTCGACGGCTCCCGTCGCGATAAGATTCCGTGATTGGCCGATGATGAATGGCTTTGCTGGCCTCGTGGAATACTGATGAGAACTCGTAATACTCGTATTGTTCATTCTACGGTAGCTGTTTTAATGTTTTTTTTTTATTGTTCACTACCTTGCCCTTGCTGTGATTCAGTTATTATAATAGGCCTTTTCATCTCTAAAAGATGATTCAAGTAGCATTCCGGAGACACTTTCTTAGTTGGCTGACAAGACCGATTCGTCCCCGGATCGGTCGGCCGCACATTCGGCAAGTATGTACCCCAACGTGGACGGGGGTTGGAGGTCTGCTCATGATGGCTCATATCGTGTTTTGATTGATTTTCGTGAATTAGGCAACTCCATTTAGCACGGTCCGCGGCTTGTTGACTCAGTTATTACATGTTCAATAAAAGAAAGTCAAAATTAAGGCCCTACAGTTTTCTGTCAACAAATTAATTTAAAGCGCCATCTGTTCGAGACTAATGAAACTTACAATTAATCACAATAATCAATATTGACAATAATTTACGAAATATATATTATCCTATCCCTTAAGTTGGACCAAATTACACATAAATGTCAACTTTCATGAAAATCAGTTGAGTATTTTTGGAGTCCAGCATGGACAAACATCATGACACTGGATTTTTATATATTTAGACGGGTTTTAACATTTGATCATAATCTCAGCTTATTTTAATTTATGATATTGTCCAAGATGGCAACACGCTAAAGTTAGAGATAAATGGTTTTCAGATACGTATAAAGTGACTATTATAAAAAGTCCTACCTACAATGTTACGTCAATTGACGCGCTGTCTGCATACGCTATCACTGAGCCAGCTTTACTTGTGTAGTCGTGAATATAAATATCTTTATTTCTAAAATTCTTTATAAAATATTAGCCTTCACTATGGCGATGGCCCAAACTAGACAATGCTTGTCTCATGGAAGCCTAATACCTGATTAGAGATTGACTTAATTGATTAATTGATGGTAGCGTGTATTAAATTAGCATTTGGAGGAAATTAAATTTTAAGAAAATTAAAGTTAAAAGAAAAGAACATCGCTATAATAACTAAATAAATATGTTAGAGTGTGACAAAGTGTGTGTGTGGTAAGTAAGTGTGTGTGTTTGTGTGTCGATGTGTGCGAGTATGAAAGTGAGTGAGTGTACGTGTGAGTACTCGTATGGCAGAGTTATATAATTCTTGGAATGGATGCTAATAGAGTATCTTGAGTAGATCTTCCGTCTGTTCATAGGAAATGCTATGTAGCCATCGTTACGTGGCAGTTTTAGTAAACGACGAACACGACACGACAGTTGCTGAGTTATCGACACACGAATAAATAGAAAACAATAAAAGTAAAATTAATAAAAATATTGTATTAAATCACTTAATTCATTTATTTATTCATTGATTTTTTTTTGTTCCTTTTCCGTATCCGCAATCAGTAGTACTAGAAGCAGATTTGTTGAATGAGGAGTAAGTCTGGCCAAGTGTGCCCTCCATTGAGGACATCTACTTCCAGGGTCATATCATTTAACATGTAGTTGGTGTATGTCTTTTCGTTTCAACCGTTTCGCATATCTCTGTTGAATCAGTTCAGTTGCTAGAACATTTGCGTGGTTATTGAGCCTTTTTTGGTACTTAAATTCAGTCCTATGAATCTCTTCTTTAATGGTGGTCATATGAAGGTTTTCATGGATCTCGTTGTTTGTAATTAACCATGGTACCATAGAAATGCTTCTAATAATTATATTTTCCATGCGTTGTAGTAACATGATGTTTATGTGGCTGGTGCCTCCCCAAAGTTGGATTCCATACAGCCACACGTGTTTAAGGATTGACTTATAGATCAAGAGCTTATTGTCGGTTGAGAGCTTACTGTTGCGCCCCACCAGCCAGTATAGATCCCTATACCGAATATTGAGTTCCTCGGTTTTTTTCTTGATATGCTGTTGCCAAGTCAATCTTCGGTCTAGATGCATACATTGATCTTCTTCTTCTTAACCTTATCCCACTTAAGTAGGGTCGGTACAACATGTTTGTCATGTTGTACCACATCATCATCAGCCAATTATACATACTACATACATACACCATGTATGATTTGGCTTCATTTTTACGATCGGCCGTCTGCCTGACATCAACCCTCCTTGGGAATATTTTGCTGTACCACTATATATGTTTAGATACGATTATTATGAATAATTACGAAGTCGTATAGGATCTTTTAGCTTTACAATTTCTCTGTAGGTTTTATCTTTGGTAGGCTATTTATAGTTTCTGTTTGAGCGGCACTAGCGCTCCGGTTAAAAACGAATCCAAGGCACATGTATGCATTATATTTGCTACAACACAAACCAGCTAACTAACTTGGTGCATACATTGATGAAAACATATAATTGACCAACTTTGGGTATTAATTAGCGAAAATATCATATAGCCTGTGTCACTTGTATAATTAAGACAGTTCTAACAATGCTTAATATATTGAAAGCTGTCAAACTGTATAAGTTGCAAAGCATACCAAAGAATTAGATATACAAACCTTGTTGCGCAGTTTCATAAAAAAGTACACTTGGAAAATGTAAAAACGATTTTTTTTCCTATCTAAGTACGTAATGCGCGTAATCTTCGTAATCAAATTAGAATTTTCACTGATTATATTTATCTGGCTTTGATTCACTGCGTTATTTAATAATACAAATAATTATATAACATAAAATTTCATACATGACGTACACCTGTATCGTATTCCCTCCTTGTTTTATTTTAATCGATACAATTTCAATGCAAGTTTAATACAAAGCGTCACTATTTTTTCTTAATTTGATACCGCAGGAATATTTGCCACTGTCAGTGAGAAATATTAATAATTATTATATATCTATACATGATTACGTGAAGCGAAAACTTTAAACCCCTTTTTAAGCGAAGTGCGCGAACAGATGAACGTGAAATTTGGCATAGTTAAAGTGTATATGGAGAAGAAATGCATGAAACTATTTTTTAAATATAAAATGCATTAGAAATACGTTAAATTAATTAAAATAAACATTACATACACTATTGCTAAGATGACACACAACATATACACCCGTGTAAATGAAAATGACGTTTCACCATCCTTCATTTTACTCTTACGTTCCAATTACCTTTTTCCATCATACATTCAATATTTTTAACATGACTTACATTCCGTACCTTACATGCCCTTTGAAATTAACTGGTCAATTTGTAGTTTTATAATAATATAATATGTAAATTCATAATATATAATTAATAAATAATTTATCTTCCACTGAAATAATTATTATTCTTTTTGATCCTATTGAATGTAATAATGAATTATGGTCGTATTTCGACCACTAGTAATAATTAATAGTTGAATAAATATCTTAGATTTTTTGGTAAATATTCGATAAATGGTACTACTTAGTATTATTAAAATTATTCCAGGCTAATATTTTTTTTGTATATCCTTTATGAAATACACGCGACTTCGCATATGTTTGTAACTTTATAAGAATTGATACCATAAATTTATTTTTACGTAATTATTCAGTCGTGGTGGCCTAGTGGGAAGTCGAGGTGGCCTAGTGGGAAGTCGTGGTGGCCTAGTGGGAAGTCGTGGTGGCCTAGTGGTTTGACTGGTGGAATATTATTTCGATGTCCGCAGGTCCGAACCCCGGCATGTACCAACGAATTTTCGGAATTCGCGTGCATTTACTAATTTAAATTGGTAACACTATCGGCTGGCGGTGATGGAAACATCGTGAGGAAACCTGAACCTGAGAGATGTTCTTGTAGTACTACTGTATGTGGGAAAAATATAGAACTGTGGATTTCTGAAAGTTTGAAATCGCCAGTACGTCATGGGCTGGCGTGGTGATTACGCCCATACCTTCCTACGGGAAGAGGCCTACGGCCCTGCAGTGGGTCTCTTACAGGCTGATGATGATGATGATTCAGCGCACACCGAAGTAGCTTTCTGATGGCAGGATCTTTTCAAGATTACTTAACATTTATCGTTATATTATGCCCAAGTTCAACGATATCGTTATAAATTATAGCCTAATGGCTTACCCGGCCACGTGTTGCTGTGGCTCAGTTATTGGATGTTAAATTAAAATTCAGATAAAGTATTTGGTATTATGCGGTAATGAGTCTGCCAAAAACTCAATACAAACAAAGCGAGCTTACGAAGTAAATAGATTAATAGAACTCGTGCACTAAAATAAACTGGAGTTGAAAAAGAAATCCAGAATTAATACGTGGCACCATATATGAGATATCTCTATCAGTCGGCATTACAGTTTTCTGTCAACAAACTAGTTTAGAGCGCCATCTATTCGACAATTATGAAAGTTACAATTAATAACAATAATCAACATTGATGATTATTTAATTTGTAATTAAAAAAAAATTGAGACCATTAATTGAATTATAAATTATCCTATCTCTCAAGTTGGACCAAATTATACATAAATGCCAACGTTTCATGAATATCGGTCGAGTAGTTTCGGAGTTTATCGTAGACAAACATCGTGACACTCGATTTTTATATATTTAGATGTGTCATTCTGTTTTATAAACTACATGACTGTAAAGTTTCATAAAAATCCGTTTAGTACTTTTGGCGTGAAACAGTAACAATCGTTTATTTATCCCCACAGACTTTCTCGATTATAATAAGGATTTCTGAAATAATTTATAATGTTGTTATTTACAATTTATAAATCATGTCTCAATCTTATTAAGATTACTATAAAATTTTATAAATGGTAGAAAACATAAGTTATTAAAGATATCTATCTATATACACGTTAGTCGATTCGCCTTTTCATTGTCGATAATACTTGTATTTTAGTATTATTATTTAATTGAAAAAAGTTTTTCAATATGGTGAAACTTCGTAATACTGTGATTCTTATAAACTTATGACATTATTCTGTTTTTTTTTTGGTATGTTGTGTTCCGTTGACGAAATGTAACTTACTAGTTAATGCTAGTGACTTCTCCCGCGGTAGTGTACGTTTTTTCTATCACTCGGGAATAATGCTTTTTTCTGGGTTTAGACAACTGTAAGTCCTTTTCCTTAGAGTGTATTAAAATTTTCAACAAACAAACTCCTTTCGCATATGCAATATTAGCTAGGTTTATAAAAGTTGTTGATTTTGAGTTAGGACATTTTCATTAACAGTTTCCAATTTTTTTTTTACATATGATAAAAGGTCTCCTTTCATTTGATGACTGAGAGAATCCATTGAGAAACAAGATTGATCGTATAAATTGAAACTAATTGTCGACTAAATCCCAAAGTTCATTTTGCAAAGAAACCGTTCCAGGTCACAGTATCACGTGCTTCGAACAAGTAATTGCAATTTGTTAACTTTCTACACCAGCATTGAAATCATATGACTTGGGTCACATGCCCGGCCGAATGGTCATTCGCGCCCTCGTCTCGCCTTGATAATAAATTGTGCCGGGATGCTGTCAATCACCACGGAATTTACTAGAGATTAATTTTCTTTACAATCTAAATTAATAATAATGTGAATGTTTTTAATTAAAATGATATATTTAAACACTTTATCATAAGTAAGTTTTTTTTTTAAATACGTTGGCCATCTTTTTCTCTTTATATGTTTTCTTTACATTTTGGTCCTTGTGCGATTCCCAATCAATGTATCGGCGATACTTTTTGTAATTTAAATAGAAACTAGCGGACCGGGCGGACGTTGTCCTGCCTTGATAATAAAAAAAATCCTAAAAGTCAACTGCAGCGCCACCTACCGAGTCCAATTGTCAATCTAAACCATTCTCGAATCTCCACGAACACACACAAAAAATTTCATCAAAATCGGTCCAGTCGTTTAGGAGGAGTTCAGTCACATACACACGCACACAAGAAATATATATATTAAGATACTCGAAAATATTACAGAAGCCAATTCTTTAATCCATTTTACAAGTCATATTTTCTCTAACTACTTTGTTACCAAGTAATCTAATGTGGCAGCTCGTGAGAACAACAAAGCGCTTCCACAGTCTTAATAACAGCAAAATAAAAAGTAAAGTTCAAGACAACAAGAAATTACTTCAAAAATGGATTCCACATTTTTTTGCAGTCAATCTTCCAGCTTATTACTACCATTGTCGAGTAAGAAATAATATTACAATTGTTTTGTAATAATTTCAATGTATAAAAAGATGGTCGCTCGCTTGTTAGAACTTTATTAGAGTTACGGTTTTTGAGGCATCTCAGAATTCATGCTCCGGGGTATTATTTCCCATCCACTTCACTTGTGCACAATAACCAAACTATATTACGTAAAACACCATCAATATTACAAAATATAGTGTCAAATAACACAAGATTATGAATAAACAAAAACAAAATCCACTATCCAAAACCTTCATTCAAAATTTGTATAGAATTTTGTAACTCAACATTTTAATGTATAAAGTAGCAAACAGACAGTCTACCTGATATTTAGTGGTCACTTCACCCTGTCAACCTTAAAGGACTACAGTCTGCAGTTCAGTTAT
The DNA here is from genome assembly GCA_036509395.1 of Antheraea yamamai. NCBI lineage: Eukaryota > Metazoa > Arthropoda > Insecta > Lepidoptera > Saturniidae > Antheraea > Antheraea yamamai. The sequence continues at coordinate 12,784,045 of AP028450.1, forward strand.
AATATTACAAAATGTCATATTTTAAATCCGATTTTCGGACCTGTATGCCCAACTGATTTGTCCGATGTCCGACTATACTTGTATGTCTCCATCTTACTGCATCTTCAAGGAATATTCCATTCTATAATTGCTTAAAATTACTCTCAAACTAAGTACTTCTCTACCCACCCTGTTGCTTATCGGTTATTTAGCAAGCGATCAAATAATCGCACCTAAATTCTCAGCTTGCTTTTTTGAGACTCCTTTTTTGTAATGTTTTTTGCTATTTTGTGCAAAGTGAACTACAGCTTCTGTTAGCAATAGGCAGAAAACAATTGAATATGACCGAGTAAACATCGTTACGATGAATGATTTCCCATTTAAACTTGACCTTAAAAGGTATTACGATGAAGTTAGTCGAACGAACTAATTTAACGCGTATTAACTTCATAGCGTGATGAATAACAATTTAGTGCTTGCTAATACAATGCATTATTATTATTGTCTTATAATATGTTTGTGATTTTTTTTATGTCATGAAGCAGTAAATAAGATTACAGTCCTCCTGACGTTAACTGGTCATTGGAGAGTATGACTCTACAGAAGAATCGGAGTGCAAACTAAGGCCAGTCCGTAGTAAATTCTTTCCACTTGGGAAGTTTAAGATGGCGCTACTTTTAGCCAACAATATTATGCAAATCCGGACATAGACGCTCAGAAAATGTAACTTTATGGTAGAAATAGGTTGTGCTTTCGCAGTCTAACTCTTCATACATTCTACTAGTTTATAACCTGAATGTTACGATACGATGAAACTAAAAATGAAACATCATAAGCCTAGAGCAGATATTGGCTTTAATCTTCTAGTGTCGGAACACTAACAGATGCTTCTCGATATATTTTCAATTCATGGATAAATATCCAGACAAGTACTAGAAGGTGCCTTTACGAATGTTTTCTTTAATGGAAAACTGAGGATTATTGCAGTATTTGATCTTATGCTGGCAGACGTGGTAACTGAACACGCTATGCCATAAGTTAACTTTGTTGTCGATATTTTTTAAATTATTTATAGGATTGAGCTTCGAAAAGATATCAAGAAGAACCTACAAATGTAACTGTTAAAGTTTATGTTGTTTTTAAACTCAACTGTAATCATTATTAAGCTATTATGACTTGTTGGATTTGTCCATTATATGATTAAATACAGAAATCTTTTGGATTGTTTTTCATGCTGATAGAAATACCGAGTTTAAATTGACCGAAAGTACGCCTGCATCATCGCTGACTTGGACAATTTCCATTTGGCTTTGAGAAATCTTAGATGAGACCATTGAAACTCCGTCCAGTTTGACATTGACCCAATGTATTAAGTTTTTGCGCTTCGGTTACGAGGAACTGAATGTCTAAAATGGATATGCTAATCAAAGTAGAACGAGTCTTAAATGCTACAAATTGTATTATCTGTATTTGGTTTGTGATCTACCGGACGTAGTGCTTTGGATTTACGTTTGATTTACATTTTAAATTAACCTGTCTTTTTATGTATAGTCTTTAATTAGGTGATAATTTTCTTTTTAAATTTATTAATTAATTATTTTAATTACGCACGTAGATTACTTTAATCACTTAATTTGCGTTGATAGTCTTTTATAAAGGCTGTTATTCCAGAAAATCTCATTTTCGAGTATAATCCTAGGTCGTAAGTCCTAGGAGTCTGTGGACATACCTCCATTTAAAGTCAAATTAAGTGCATTTGTAATGATATGAAAGCACCATTTCTTTTGAACTTTAGACTCTTCGCTTCTACACGTGTGTGTCTCAGGGATTCTTGTATGTATGAATAGCTAGCCTAATTTAGTTTATACAAATTCGTGGAGTTGCATTGAAGCCATCAACGCAAGCCGAGGTTCGGCTACTTTGGCATCCTTGAACTTGTTGCCAAGCAGCGAAGTGCCTAAACCGCTCGCCTTATTTCGGTGAAACTGTGAAGGCCCGTCAGACCAATAGCGTAGTCAGTTCGGGAAAAATTCTTCGATTCTTGGTTTTATTCCCTTTTTTACTTTTATCATATAATTCAATAAACAAATAAAAATTGCGACTTCGATAGTAAGAAGGTGGGTCAGTATTTCTACTAGATAGCATATCGCTGTGATTGATTATTTCGCAATACCACAACTTGCACGCAGGAATATTCGAATAGGCTCGATTGGTATGATAAATTTGTTATGACATAATGCTATTTCAAGGTGAAAAGGTTTATTGCAGAAAATTCATAAATAAATAATTAAACTGATAATCTTCTTGTAGGGAAAATTAAACGAATTGAAGAATATTTAAAACATTCGTTTGTTTTTCTAGTTTTTTCTTCAAAGTCATCCGTAATTGTGACAGCTATTATTTTTCGGCTATGTTTTCTATCCCCTCAACCTAACCCGACATTACACAAAAATTCGTGTTTCTTTAGTCGCTGAGGAATAAAAAAATAAAACTTACTTCTGGAAATTCCTTCTAGAAACATTTCTTTGTGTCTATACAATGTATAATAAATCCTACATTCATAATCATCGTTAAAGTAATTTGTCTATGTAAGACTCACTGACCTCCTACTTTGTTTCATACCGTAAGTCGGCTAAACGTTTTGTTCACTCTAAGATCTTTAAACTTATCTATAGAGAGACGCGGTCCAATCTAGTAACAGTGCTTGTATTTTTTTATACGTTATAGATTAAAAAGTTTGACCACAATCTCGTCTGATGTTAAACGGCGACATGATCAAAGATGGTAATCACGCTAAATCTGAAGGGGACTGGCTCTCAAGTGCACCTATATACCCACCAATAAGTGATTGGCGACAGATTTTCAAATTGAAGGTCCAGACGGACTTACAAAAACCCTACCAACATGCATACTTATGAAACTGATGCGTTTGCTACACACAGGCGCGTAAGGTGCATTAAGTAAGTAGCGTTGTGCACCTCGCAGATACATTAACGTATCTGCTTCCAATAAAGTTATATAGGTTAGTATGTCTGGTGTCAAAGAATGTAGTGACAAATATAATGTCATATTTTTATCGTTTAGGAAATTTATATAACTTCGTGATTTATGATATTTCTTTGGTTCCAATGGATTTTCTTTCTCCGCCAATATTTTACCCAAAAAGTAATAGCGTCGTTGTGCCACGTTGTTCATTTCTTAATATGCAATCCTTTGGCAAGCTACCACCGCTGCACCGTGTAATTCCAAATGTATCGTGAACTGTTTAACATACTTTAATGGTATCAACGGTTTTAGTAGCTTCATTTGATTCATTATCTCATTCGTTACGATAGCATGTTTGAACATCGTATCTATCATTGTAAGTTGAAATCGCTACAATTATCTTGAGTTTTCGATTAAAGAGAAGGTTGTGACGAAATATATGTACTATGGTAAAAGGCATTTTCAATTTCAATTAAGAATTAGCAATAGTGACGTAGAGACATTTGAATGATAGCTTATCAGAAACCTGTTGGCGCCATATCTGCTCACGTTTAATGCAATTCCGTTGCTACTTATGAACAAGCTTCACTACTATCACACTCATAATGTGATTATTATCATGATATATCTTAATCGAATGTATAATCAAGATTTTCTATAAGCGTGTTGAAGTGTGAAAGACGCTAGGTACAATAATGACTAAACCCGAAACGTAGCTCATTGACGTAATAATTATGTTGTATTTTTCCACACGTAAACCCCTTATTATTTGAGTTACTAACATAGATATATAGTATAGTAGTATAGATACCTACTGTTCATTAATTTTATTAATTAATTTCGTTGTTCTAACAAGATGGTGGCCTCCTTGTTAGTACTTTCCAAGGAGTTTTTATACCATCTCAGAATTCATGCTCCGCGGTATTATTTCCCATCCACTTCCCACGTGCACAATAACCGAATTATAACCGTAAAATGTCACCAATAATACAAAATATAGAGTCGATTAACACAAGATAATGAATAAAATATAAAACCCACTCTTGACAAACTAAGATCGCGCCAAAAACACCCAAGTACTTTTTAAAAGTGATTTAATTTTTACCATTACGTTTTGGCATTGCATATCGCTATGAACTATAGCGTATGTGTTATTCTGTTGCTATAATATTGTAACTGACAGACATTCTTCTTTATAATATTATTTGGTATAAGATATTACGTGATTAAATTAAAATGCATAGTTTAAGAGCATCAATGTTTTGCCTACCTGATTTTCTATTACACATAACTAGCATTACCTGTCCCGTTCTAACATATAACAATCGATGCTGAATAGGAACGAAAGGAATTACATATATATGACGTATCATCCTTGTAGTAATCTAATACTCTAGTCCAAACATTTATTTCGATAACGATATAAGACTACATTGAATACGAAGGAAATGTCTGCAACCCACTAATCTATAATGTATCCTTGTTTACTGTTTCATTTACTTACTTGTTAGTAATTTGGTCATGCAATCGTTCAAGGGTACATCTTGTCACGTTTTTTTTATTACAATCGCCTATTTTTTGTTCATAATAAATGTATGTATTCGTATTTTATACATTGACTAGCAGAGCCCGCGACTCCGTCCCTGTGGAGCAACCTAATGTAAAAAAATAGTGATTAATAAAATCATCTGAATGTATTAAGTCCATTTACTTATCTACTTTTCTCTCGTACTTAAGTCGTCTCGTCATTAAAGTGACAATAACTTTTGATAGAGTGGACCGACTTTAATGAAACTAAGAGTAAATGCTACTCGCGGATACGCTTTATTTTCTTGGTGAGGTTTTATCGTGAACGTAGTAATTTAGAATTGATGCGTGTTCAAATAGACAGACATACATTTATAAAATGATTGAAATGTATTTTACTACCTATTCCAAGACACCTACAACAATTTTTTTCACAAAAATCTAAAAAGTACAGACACGTTAGATTTACATTCTTATTATATGTATATAACATTGATTTTAATTTACAAAGCGTATTCTCTGGCTATTTCAATATTTTATTGGACGTTCGAAACTTATGCGTGCGTCGACATACGAAAACGACTAACAGGTGACGTGTTTTAACAGTCAGACAAAATTATATATTTTATGTATTTATCGACGTGATCATACTATTGACCACGCTATTTCTTGTACCTTAACGGCGTTATTACAAAAAAGTTAAATACGTATTAAGTACTTGCTTTAAAAAGGTTACGTTTTAAAGGCACCGCGCTCGCTGAATGTTCGCCATCTTGCTCTTTTGTCTTGCTTTGGTTAGGTTAGTTTAGACTTGAGAAAAAAGGATAACGCGTCCTTGCCTCGGGCGATCGCGGTGCATAATACGAAACCTTTTTAAAGCAAGTATTTAATACGTACTACATCTTTTTTGTAATAACACTGTATAGGTTTTTGTTTTTGACTACAATTTCATCTGATGTTAAATGACAATGTGGCCTGATATGGTAAACACGCTAAACCTAGAGGCGTCTGGCTCTTGTGCAACTGTCGGAACACAGCAATAAGTGTTTGGCGACAGGTCTGCAACCTGAACGTGGTAGCTAGCCAGGCGGACTTAGAAAATACATACCATCGTGTATTTGTACACATCTTTTACTTACTATTCAATTATCGCTGTTAACTTGTACTCAATTATTATTATTGGTTATCTACTGTTCATTTTGAAATGCAGTCGGCGACTAAGCTCATTTTGATGTGAGGTAGGATTTTTTTTACAGTTAATTTAAAATTATTACAGTTAAATAGCATTGAAGTATATAAGTAACACGTAAATATACTGTATTTCGAAATTCAAATTTTTACATACCGTGCCATAAGAAGTTTTCAAAAAATCAGTTAGTTTTAGGCAGTGTATATTTACGGAAAAATGTAACAGAAGCATTTCTTGTGTTTGCAGTTTAGATCAGGACGAGACCACGCATTGTCTGTAGGACATTATACAGTCTAAGGATGCTTTTAAAAAGGATATCCTCGCTTACTTCCCGCGCGCCATCTGTACTGCGGCTTTTGTTTGAAATATTCTCCAAACGATTGCATTTCGTAAACGCGTGCACAAAGATCAAAGTAAAGTTATACTGGATACGACTTGTTTTTACCCGTCAATTATTAAATGTAATAGCATTCAATTGCACACAATTGATTTGGTCTGGATCACTTCGTTTCTTTAGTCTTTCGTACTTATAGATCGTTCTGCTACTCCCGTATATTTGCTCTTGTGTCTATAACTATAAGCAGTTATACAAAACATATGTCACTACATATTATAAAGCAAAGTCCTCCACGTCTGTCTGTCTGTCTGTCTGTTCGCGATAAACTCAAAAACTATTGAACGGATTTTCATGTGGTTTTTACCAGTAGATTCGTGAGCAAGGTAATTGAGGTATATAATTTGCCCTGGTTCTGTGTAAATTGGTTGAAATATAACGATAATTGTTGGAAAAAGTCAAGACATTTTTATGTGTGTTCCAGTTGATTCAATAATGTTTCAGATTCACAACTGGACCTGGTAGGTGACGCTGCAGTCTGATTCTATGATATTTTTTTATTATCAGGGCGGGACAACGTTCGCCGGGCCCGCTAGTCTATATCTATATTAATAATATAAAGAGGTATAGTTTGTGAGATTGTAGGGGGTAATATCTGGAGCTACTAAACCGATTTTACCAATAGAAAGCCACGTTATTTGTGAGTGTCATAGGCTATGTATTAACCAGAAATATGAAAAGGCTTATTTGTGGTAGTCGGATTTGCAAAGTAAGTCAGAGAAAAAACGGTCGAACGAAAACGTTTCTTACGAACGCTGCCTTAACGATGAGAGATATATGAATGAGTTCTAGAGAAAAGTTGTAGAGCTTGATAATGCATATTACCGCTCAACAAGTGGGTCAGCTAGTGTATAGAGAAACATATTTGACAAACACACAATCCAATCCATCCATTGATTTTTGTAGTTATACTTCTTTTGGCGCGTTAGGGAAAAATGATGAGAGTAAATTTTAACGATGCGCGCGCACACCGTCACGAAAAACCGACACCCTAAAGTTAGCTATAGTCAACATTTTGTTACTTTGTTTTTGTTGTTTGTATTTTTTTGTATTAAAACGTTCAATGTATTATAATACGTTTTTCCTATTGTTAGTGTCGTTTTTTCTACAAACGTAGAATAAGGCGACAGATAAAATTTTTGAAAAGATTTTTATCTTGTTACGCCAAACAAGTATAACTTCTAACGCGTGAACATAAGTACACACACACTTTTTTTTTAATCTTTATCTCATTTAGGGACTTAGGTCCACACAAAACATATCAGTCCCATCGTACTAAGCTTAACCGTATAGATTAAGATCCTAGATCCATTAGAAACAACTTATTTTTCCATATATAAAACGATGTTCTGAGTAGCGTTTCGTGTACTTGAAATGCCTGCGCACTCCCAGAGTTGAGTCTAGACAAATGTACAAACATACTAACAACTGACAATGTTTACGTCTGGGAGGATATTTGGTCATTAAAATCTGTCTGGCTGATGGAGTATAATTTTGTAATAGTTATCCGAACAACATTTAAAAATGAAGCATTTAAACGTAAGTGAAATTCATTCAAACACTAGTGACAAACGTGTCGTGCAATGTCTGATGAGCTAAATCACATTTTTGCCGTTACTAATATTTTACGTTATTTTTCAATATCTTCTAATTTTGTAGGTTCACGTAAAATATGAAGTTCATAAAAAAAACTAAAAACCTTATGGACGGCAAAATTTGAACTTCGTTCTCAGTGTATAAAAACTGGAAATCTTAAAGATGTTATATGAACGAATAAATTAGGATTTACTTGATTTTTAAATGCAACGACACAATTACTTTCATTATATATTAATCATGTTTGTGGATCCAATCTACGACCTCTGGGCTCAACGGTAACACTTACAAGCACTGCGCTTGGAAGCCTTAAAAAATTATCATCATACGATAAAACATTCAAAAATAACGAAACGCATCGAATTGAACGCACTTTATTCGTATATCGGCTTACAATTATTACATTTTACGAAAAAAAAAACCATCTTGATTGATGATAATAATCCGCGATAATTAACGTTAATTATGATATCACGTGATAATCACATGGTCTGTGACGTATCCATCAGTGCCGGCAAGCGCACACCCAGACAGCTGGTTCAATTTACGTCCGAAATGAACAAACCGATTTCTAAATATGAGTGATTTGTTTATACTATTCTACCAAACACTGCCCTTTATGGTAAGTCAATTAGTATAATTGTAGACAACACTTACACTTGCGATTAAATATCTGTGCAAAATTTTAAACATCTACTTTAAGAATACCCAGATTTAATTCAAAGTGACTAGGACATATAATACTTAGTAACAATCTTTGTAAATGTCTGTCTGAAAGGAGTCTGCCATCAAATCATTTGAGGATTCTAAAAAAGCATATATTCATTAATCTACTAATTGACTAATTTACTTGCAGCTATATCGTGACTCTCTAACCTTTGTGACGTTATAATAACATGGTCAGCTCGACAAGAAGAGTGGATATGATTCGTATCGAATTGCAATCACATCTTTCTCCCAATATATTGTTAATTCTGAATATATATATCTGAAAAAAATAAGATTGAAAAAGAGTCGACACCAGTAAACGACGTACCAAAAGTCATCAGGCAATGGTTTAAATCCATTCAACCGTTGATCTTGAAAATCAGTGATCGCTTTTATTAAAGAAACAAGTAAATGTAACGGTGTAGTAAATTTAGTTGTTCGTAATGTACCATCTGTTATTATCACTTACCTGCGACGCTGGTGATAATAGCTTTAAATGTTAATGTTGATATAAAAAATATTTGGTTTTATGTTATCAGTGACATAAGGTCTCTAACGTATACAAGTATTGTGAAATGTATTGTTTACTATCTCAGTTTCATGGCCCATTAAGAATAGAAAGTGTTACGAATAATAAATAAATTATTAAATTTTAATGCAGTGGTTCCAAATTTGCGGCGACATTTATTTCAACTTGACTGTTATTACTGTGAACTATTAGTTTCACTGTGAACGCTTCTGCGAGTAATTCTTGCTCTAAGTCTTCAGTATTAAAAGGTGGTAGACTTTATAAGAAAAGATCATTTACAGCAAACTATGTGTTCTCAGGATTTGCAATTTCTAGTGTCATAAATGAAGAGATTTTACGCGCCTCTGTTTAAACATTCCAATATTCTATTGATTCCAACTCATCACTAGTATCCTGCTTATATCAACTCACCCTTCATAAACAAAGATCATTTACAGCAAATTATGTATTCTCAGGATTTGCAATCTCTAGTGTCATAAATGAAGAGGTTTTACATGCCTCTGTTGGGACAGTTGTGTCTTCTGTTGATTCCAACTCATCGCCATCCTCTACTTATATCAACTTACCATTAGCCCTTACTGTTGTCCACTTAGTAAAAAGCTTACATAAGCGTTATGTGCACTTTTCCACGTAACCTTTTTTGAGTGCTTTTGTTTCTTGCTATTCTATTATTGCTTTAGTAAATTGATCTCGTTAAGTTATGACCATCCAAGAATTGTGAATTTACCTTGAATTGATTCTTTATCTTCTTATTTCGTGTCTACAGTTTTATCATTATGTTAGGTTAATCACTGTTCAGGGTATTCTAGATGTTCTTGTATAGTTATTAATACCACTTCTCGTAGACTCCCTTCTTCCATAGTTTCACCATAGCTACGATTACAATTTTAAAGCATTATAAGACATATACTTAAGAGTAGTAGATAAATCGCACTGTTCTAATAACGTGCAATAAAATATATATTATGCGTTCGTAAAATTATATTTCGCTGTCGATAATAAAAGATTACGAACGTAAATTATGTTAACGTAAAATCAGTGAAGCACCTTGGACGTTTCCTAATCTATAAGATTAATTTTATCTAAGAACAAGTTGTCGTTTATAAACCAAATAATACGTCTGGATTATAGTTTCAGAAATCTGGTACAGAGCATGTCTTGATACGTATAATATTTGCTGTAGTTATTTTTGTTATCATCTAATTTTTTATCCTCCAAGAATGTAAATCACATTAGTCGATCTAGATATGGAATTAGAAATGGAAAATAATTCGAATTATAAAGTATCTCGTTTCTATAAATAATCATTATATTTAAAATTTGATTATTGTGCTTATTAACTGTATGCTATTAGATTTTCGTTTTGGTCAGGCAATATCGCTGATACAATTTAATTTCTTAATAATTCTGAAATTTTAAATTGCAGTTAAACGTATCTTTGTCACATGAAGTTAAAATAATAATTCACGCATTTATTTGTGCTGTACATTCCAAACAACCTACGAAGAATACATTATGATTATATACCAAAAATATATAAGTATGTCTAATAGTATACCTAATATGCTTGGCAAGGGTAATGTTACACGTGCAGACAAACATATCATAACTATTAAACAACTAGAAACATCATCTGATGGGCAACAAAGAGTAGTAATCAAACAAAACTATTTACATAAATTACGTTTATGATATAAAAATTAAAATACAAACAAACGGTGTAGACATTAAAACTTGTGACGTTGTAATACTTAGAACAGGAAAGCCCAAATAAATTCCATCTAGCTGACGTTAGATAAATATTAAATATTTAGCTGGTACCTCGCCGTACGCAACACATGTAAAGGCTTTATCAAAATCTTACCTATCGCCAAAGTGTCATGCATCATCATACATCATATGAAATCTTGACGTCGCTTCGATGAGTTTCGGCGCCTGCTGTGCCATTTTGATAAACACTGTTACCGAGGAGAGATCTTCACCTAAATTTCTGTCCAATTACATAACATCAGTATTGCGTAAGGGTCTAATCGACATATATTTTTTAAGTTATTTAGCACTTGTTAACGTTGATAGCTCCGCAAACTTTTTCGTCTATTTTTCTGAAACGTTTATTTTTATCTGTGTCAAGTTTCACTTTATTTGTTTTTTTTTTCTTTTAATTTCCTAAAATTATTATATTATTAAGTAAAATAATGCAACGAATTCGTTCAAAAGAGTTTCATAAAGTTTTTCGATATAATTTGCTTTATGAATGAACTCTTCAGTATGTGTATATTGAGTCTTAAATATTACTGATCTAAATCATTTTGTTTATTATGTATGTGTATAAACGTGTATTGTAAAATATAATTATCAAACTAATTACTTAGGCGTCATCTACTGCATCAATCATTTTGTTATCTAAATCTCGTGTTATGTCACTAAATACTTTGAACGTAAAAGCAAAATCGACTCGAGTTACAAACGTTATTTTTTTTATTCCAAACAGTTTAAAAACAGTATTATAAAAGTGATAAAGTGTTAGTGAATCCCACCGGAATTCATGTAAATAAGTGACAATGTGTTTTAACGAAAGTGATTTAACTTAACGAAGATGTCAGTGAGGTGACAAGAAGACCGGCCATCAGGCTGTAGTCTTAGGACATACGGAAACATTCCTCTATTAAAAATTCTAACCCAGGGCCCAGCGGAAAACAGGAAGGATATCTGCAAAATGACCAAGGGCCCTCGGAAAGTGAAACTAGTCATTGTAGTCAACAATAAGAAAGAGTGAGTATGATATATTGATTTATATTTTAACGTAACAATTCGAGGTGTTTCAATCAGCTTAATTTAACTCAAGTCATTTTAAATACTTGACGAACTGAATAATTTTAAAAGTAATGTCCTTAAATACAAAATATTGCCAATGATTTGAACTTCTTCATATAACTCGAGTTAAGTTATCCAACAAGCAACTGAACCGGTCTTTTTTAGAATTTAAAATGTATTTAGATTAACTAGTTGCTTTAAAACATTCCTACAATATCAACTGAAGGTCATGATGAATAAAAACTGTAGTATTCTATGGAAAATGTCGAGATGGGTGTCAACGTGGGATACGTTAGTACGACGGATGCAACCAATTTGATAGCTATTACAGCGCTTAATTAACTAGATGATGTGATAATGCTATTTGCATACAATCGGTTTCAACGTACGTCCACGTTTATTTAATACCTGTGATATTCATTCAACTCCTTTCCTTTATTACGTGCGACCTAATTTTTTTGTGATTGCGGAATTATTCTATATGCTAGTATGTTCTTCTCAAATTTTGACAAATCAAGTACTTACACTAACGCTGATAGTGAGTCACAAATCATAAACTTGGAATATTAATATAAAAAAAACTACTTTTTGTGACTTAAATATACAAGTTAGATATATGCTGTCGTTGACTTTTTTGTAGGCATTATCAAGCTCTACAACTTTTGTCTAGAACTCAATCATATATCTCATCGTTAAGGCAACGTTCGTAGGAAACTTTTTCGTTCGATCGTTTTTTCTCCGACTTCCTTTGTAAATCCGACTACCACAAAAAGTCTTTACATTTTTCGGGTTAATATATAGCCTATGATACTCTCAAATAACGTGGCTTTCTTAATCGGTTCAGTAGATCCAGATATAACCCCAACAACCGCACAAACTCACAAACTTCACCTGTTTATAATATTAGTATAAATTGGTCCTCGACCATCTTGTTTAACGACATTTCCTTTGTAGTAAAAATATCTGGGAAAATAAGGATTCATCTATAAGTATATATTAATGAAACGACTAACCCGTTTGAACTGTTGTAATACAATCAATGTAAAAGCAGTGTTATCGGTAAAAGCTAAATCGGAAAAATTTATAAAATAATCTATCTGTTGCCATATCACATGGATAACACTGGACGGATTTAAATGGAATTTGCAATATTATTAATAGTTCATTGCATGAATTAGTTGATTCGTTTTTATTTCGGCAAAATAAGGACTCTTTATAGGATAAAAGTCTGTTGAGGAAGTATAATTTTTGAATAACGGAATTGACTAAGCAATTGATGCTTTAGTTGATAGTGTATATATAGTCAATCAACGTGGATTCAAGTCCTTGTAACTAGGTTGGAGCACTCGGTGAAGGAAAACATTGTGATGTAACCGTAGCAAGGTGATAGTGCTTTTTTTAAGTCCATGGTTAGGTAGCACTCTCAAGGAGAAAATCTGTCGTCAAGCAATTGTTGTTCCAACTCCTCCTTACCCTCCTCAAACATAGGCTGGCAACGCACCTGCGACTCCCCTGGAGTTGCTAGTATCTATGGATGGCGGTGATCACTTACCATCAAGTGACCCGCCTATTCGTTTGCCAGCTATAACATAAAAAAATAAAAAATAAATTCTCGAAAAGAGCCGTACTCTTCGATTAAGCACAGTCGTACAGTAATGCAGTTGTACGTATCAACTAGTATAATGATTAGTGGAAGTAATTAGTGATTAGTAATACATCATAATGTTTGTGATCACGATGGCCACGCGGAAATGGTGGCGCGATGGTGCAGTACAGCGCGATTCGTTCGCCAACTCGAATGAAGTTTGCCGCGTCCTTGGTCATAGGAAGAGCGTTATTTGTCGCTTACGATCAAGGTTATCTGTTACGGTATAAGTTAAAGACGATTCGCGTTTTGTAGTATGTGTTTATTTTTAATTTATTATTTTCTAATATATGTATGTACAAATAACTTATATTAGTTTTGATTTTATTCTAAAATTGAATTTCATAATTTAATTACTTAAGATCGCGGCTCCACTCGTGTGAAGCGCAAAGAATGGCCACGGTGTAAGACTTAAGCTTAAGTTTGATTCATGTTGCAGTAATTTTTTTAGTAATTCATATTGAAAAATAATTGCTAATAATTAATAGTTTCAATAGAGAATATTGCGACAGAATATATTAGTACTATTTTTTTTCTATACCTGTCCGTGTGAGGTATCAGAACAAATTTATATGATCAAATTACAAGGAATATCGAGTAAAACCTTTCAGAATTATTAAGTCAGCATAGCCTAATTTGCAAGATACAAGCTTATGTGAAATGTTGCATGTAACTTATGAAAGTAACACACAATAAGCATCAACTGATCATAATGATATATATTATATTAGTTTTCGTTTGCGATTTCGCTCGCGTTAACGTAGATTTAATCTATTTCTCGGAAACAGTACTTTTTTTAAAATGAAAATATTTGCTTTTATATAGACTTGATAATGTGTAAGCATAATGTGATTACGATCGTTTTAGTTAAGCCGTGAAAGCGTAACAAACAATAAAATTCATTCCCGCATTTATAACATTAATTATAATTAGTATTTAGTACTAACAACTGCTTCATACTCTGTACGAGTTAATTATAATATGAAAATTAATAAAGAAAGAAATAAATATATTTATTGTCATAGGGATAATAACAAAAAACATTTAATCATTACATATTATAAAACAAAGTCCTCTGCCACGTCTCATATTTTTTTAATAATTTTTTTAAAGTCCCCGTCCCCCCCGGACATTATCTGAGACTTTATTGAAGTGAAACTTCTTTATCGACGTAGGAAGGAATTTTTGAGTCTCATATTGGAGATGTTCCTAGTAAAATAGAAGAGATCGCGTTTTTTTAGTGAGATACGCGCTTCGCTTTTAACTTGTATAGCGCGTCAATTACGGGTTAATTGCAATAACCCTCATCTATGGGAACCGTATCGTTCATAACGAACTGTTGGATAAACGTTCAAACATTTTGATAGGTCCTTTGTGCTTACGTCACTTACCATTGTTTAATTAGGCTTAATTAAGTAACACTCGAGACTCTACGATTGCAACTTCCGCGATTCTTTAACTTCCAGCGCCGCCTTAATTTCTCAAGTAGTGGCTTCTATATTTTATCCGTAATCTTGTGTTATGTGGCTCTATATTTTGTAATATTGGTGTCATTTTACGTAATACAGTTCGGTTATTGTGCACAAATGAAGTGGATGGAAAATATTAATTGAGTATGAATTCTGAGATGCCACAAAAAATCCTAGGGAAGTCCTAACAAGGGCGTCAGGATATTGTTTGAACATTGAAATTATTACAAGACACATAAAATTACTACCTACTTGATAATGGCAGTAATAATCTAGGAGATTTTTTGTCAAAAATTAAGTGAAAAAAAAAACGCTTCCCTAAAAACGTTTGTAAAAATTCTCAATTTTTTTTAAGTGAAAACTTCATTAACCCGTTGAGCGATTTAAAAAAAAACAATTAGTACAGGAAAACTTATGGGTTCGCGTCACCGGTGACCTCGACATGCTAGTGCCGTATTGCACTTGCGCCAGACTAGCGACGCGTGGTTAGCGGCCTGTGTACATGTAACGTTTATATTTTGTGTATAATATTAAGATTGTGCAGCCCATCATATGTTTGATTATGTTATAGACTACTAGCGGGCCCGGCAGACGTTGTCCCGCCCTGTTTATGAAAAAATCCTTCACAAATTATATACTAAAACGTTCCTCATCAATCACTCTGTCCACCGGTGAAAATCCGTTCGGTAGTTTTTGAGTTTATCGCGAACAGACAGACAGACAGACGCGGTAGGGAACTTTGTTTTATACTATGTAATAAATAATATAAATATGTTATCATTATTTCTCGTTGTGCCAATAGATGTAAAAAACAAACTAATGTTGTTAATTTTTATTTATTTTCATTGCATAATTAAATTTTACAATATTATTAATAATGTAAGCTGCATCGAAGTTATAAAGTTTGTTTTATACTATGTATTGATTATCATAGTTGTTACATTTCAAAATGAGCTAAATGCAATGTTAGTCGTTCCTAAAACATTTTACGTTATTTTTCAAGTTCTTCAAATTTTGGACATGTAAAATATAAAGATAATTAATTAAAAAACTAAAAACCTTATAGACGGCAAAATTTGAACTTCGTTTTCAGTGTATAAAAACTGGAAATCTTAAAAAAATAAACATGTACCTATATAAACGAGTAAAATCGGACTCAGCTCACTTTGAAATATAACAACACTATTACTCGCCTGTTTAACTATTATATTAAAATTGAAATCTACTGTCGAGAACTTATTAATGAATTAATATATTTCAGCTTCACTTGAAGGTTACTCCCAATTCTAACAGTGCTTTTGAAATACTAATCAATGGAAATATCGATAAATAAGCTATCAAACATATTGTTACTTATTCCAATGAGTTGGTAATAACTTCATCAGCTACTTTAATTGGACCGTAATGCCTTTTAACAGAAATGTCAAATTCTCGTTTAAGCATCGTTCATCAGACGCCATTTTGAATTCCTCGGATGTTAGTTACGCCGTGATTGTTAACTAATTTACTGTCAAAAACTATCAAATTATAGATGCCTGAAGTGAACAAGCTGTTGATTTATGTTTTTTTATACATTGTTATTTACTTTAAATTGTTCCTTTTTTATTGGGACGCGAAAATCTCTAGAAGTATTAGTCATATTGGAAATGTTTTTGGGCATTGTATAGTCAATGTACTGGGGAAGATTATAGGTTATTTAACGTCACGTTATGACCATTAGAATGTGTGAAACTACCAATTAAATAGTAGGCAGGTTTAGTGCAGACGTGCCGTGTAATGCAGAGTGGGGTATCGAATTCGAGGGTGAGAAATATAAAAAAAGATGACAAGATTTTGTTTATTCTTCCAAACACAAACATAAGCGTTAGTAGTCGATATCAAAAACCACGAGCGTTTAAAACGAAGATTTAATCAAAATTCAATTTAGACCCTGGAAGGAGCTTATGAACGTCAAAACTACCACTGGTTCAGAAAAACAATGCATTCTTTCAGGAAAAACTGTCAAGAAACTCGATCTTTTTTTTTTTTAACGTGGGGAAATCCCTTATGGATACCCACCCTCCCGGGGGAGAGAGTGGGTTATGTCCGACTCGCACGGACTAAAACCCCACGGTGTACCGACAGACCGTTGTGTGGGGGCGGCAAGGGATCGTTCCAGCTAATCACCATGTAGAGCCGCCCCCACGGTCCGCCCGGCGGAAGGTGACCGCCGGGCTCCTACCTATAGAGGGACAGACCGGGTACACACCGGCTGCCCCCCCTCGTCCGCCGGACCTGTGCAATGACTCAGACGGAGTGTGCTGCGCGGTATCTTCGACAGCGCCGCACTCGTGGCAGGCGGCGGTCGGCTCCCCTCGATCTGGTCTATCTTTTCATAATACATATTTTTACAAACTCAGATAGTGACATTTTAATGGATGCACCTCTGTGACAGAGAGACCTCATTACGTCACCGTCGTTCAAATTTTAATCCACTCTATAATAGCCCACTTGACATGGTGCTTGAACTCACTATCCGGCAAATAGGTAAAGTGCTTCGGGACTTTGTTATAAAACCTAACACTATTACCTAAAAAAAACTGTTACTGAGCCTGAAATTAAGCAGTAATTGCTTAGAAAACTTCGAATTAAAAATATATGGTTTATGCAAACTGTAACGAAACAAAGCAAACGGTTTCCGGGCGCGAAACTTGACAATCACTATACGTCGCGTGTATAATTATCTCGAATTGCTGATAGATCACGTACCGTTTGTACGAGGCTAACTCTTATAGATAACTCATCTTTTTTCTACGTACTAGGTTGGGAAATAAACATCGAATTCACACTGTTAGTAATACCAAATAAATTGGATACTCTAGACAGCGGTTTATTTCATTTTACTTTGCTACGTCCGCCTGAAACTGATTAACAATTATTAGTACTTTAGTTGCGATGTCTAACTATCAGAATGGGTTTAACATGTTCCGCTTTTCTTTCCATCTGGAGATCGATAACTAGATAACGATGACTGCCACTGCTGCGACGGGTTCGAATCCAGCAATCAGTCTGATTTTTCAATGAAGGGAAAAACCGTGATGGAATCATGGCATTGGGAGTAAAATATTTTCTAATTGTTGCTTTGTTACCTATCACCCTTGAGTTGCAAATCTATCGCTGAGCATTTATAAAACACATCCATCAGCTGCATTTGATTGCCAGTTGCTCCAAGCTTTATGTTCCTACCTTAGTTCGCGTAACATCAAGTGAGACGATTGGACCAGCTCTATAAAGTAATAAGGAATGAAGCTTACTGGGATCTATGTGAAGAACGGGCTGATGATACTTGCGTCCGCAGGAACTGTACCTCTCGTTGCCCTGCACGTGCTACCCGAGTGCTGCTAAAGAGTAACATATTTTTGGTCCGCTGCACTGTTCCACATAAATTGAACTTCGCAGCGACAAATAGAGTAATCAATCAAGCAACGATAATTAAAACTAGATACTCTATGTGGTTATACTATTAAATATATAGAAAAAAAAACTGAAAACCTACGTAAAAGTAATAGGACATCTTTGACCTCGAAATCTCCCGGGACGAGTTAATGCGATGGTCACGCTTCACGCGAGATCGTCTGGCGTTTATGAATATTACAAACAAGTGGCGACCTCTTGCATTAAAATCTGATACTACTGTTAAATGGTTCGTAAGGACACGACTATCGGATTTATTCGTATAAACTGCAAGTGATACAAGAAAATAGCGTCCCGCAAATCCTATCAGTATTATAAACGAGACTATTTGTAAAAATTTATGAATGTTTGTCAAGCAAAAACTATTAATCGGATTATGATAAACATTTATGGTAAGAGGTCATTCAAGTATTACGTAAGCACTGATGGGGGGAGGGGGGTCATTGGTTTGCTTATTTTTGATGACATAGGGGAAGGGTGGTCTGGATGGTGATTACGTCAACAATATTTCTTTACTGAATTAGAACAGATTTGAATATACTTATATAAATATTTATGTAATTATGGGGGGAGGGTTAAGAACATTGCTTACTTTTGCTGACCAGGGGGAGGGGGTGGGCAAAAATTACAAAATAGTTACTTACGTAATACTTGATTGGCCCCTAATGTAGCTTATACGTCAAAATAACATACAGGCTGTAATTTATAAATATATTGTTTAAATTGACCAAAATCTAACAATAAGTGTCGAGCAAATTGTAAAAAATCCTTCCACCTAAAAGTTATCTCGACTTGTGCTGCATAAACTGTTAGTATTATATGAGAATAATGTATGGTATCGTTATTTATGTATATACAAATACAAAGGAAGCCGCTGTGTCTTCCTGAAGATGTTTTCTTTTACCTAATGCTATGCCTCATCTGCAAGGATTCGAACCTAAATTGATCGACACTATGTCCGAATACGTTATCAACCAAGCCATTATCGCTTCAAATGTTCATCTGTTCATAGTTACTGTGCTGTTAAAAAATCCTCAAATTGAGAATCTTTCGCCAGGGGACGTTTCGGTATAGTCCAGTGAACAGAGTTTAAAAGCCCATCCCGAATTACACCCTTAGAGTCAGTTAATCGTATCGTAAGATTTGCTGATATCCGCCCGTTTAACTGTGCATTAAATAAACTTTTTATTTGAAAAAACAACAATGTGTTAAATCCCAATGGAATCCAAAAAATAAGTAGCCTAGAGCGATCTAAGAAAAATTCCGCAATGAATGGTCATATCCCGATACGTTTAATAGTTTTGATTTGATTGAGCCTCGTTGGAACTTTATTTTCAGTATGCTCGTATATGTCGGCGCAAATGGCCGTTCTACCCAAAATTTGTACCGACATAAATATTACGCGCTACTCTCTAATACAAAGCAAGCTTATAAAACGCGTAACGAAACGGTGAAGCTGTTAAGGCCTTGCTAGGCCAATAGCGTAGTCAGTTCGAGAAAAAAAAATCGTAACGAAAACGCTTTTATTGTTAATACTTGTTTGTTCTTGAGTGACTGATCGATTAAATGACAACGATGACGTCATACTTTAAACTACCACCTTCGACATATATATTTTTATATAAATAAATCGGGTGAATTTGAAGGCAAACGCTACTCGATTAGAACTAACCATATTCTATTCAGATTACCCATAAGCTAGGATTAACCACAAGTACGACGTCATTGCGATTCTAAGCAGAAACCGTTTCGCGATTTTCGGCTTCGCACGCGTTCCCAATATTATATTAATTGATGAAATATTCTGATACCGCTCCGGGGTCAAGCGAGTCGTTTAAAAGCGAGCCGCGTGCATCATTACAAGCGTTTGATATGACACATCTATCCGTCATAACTTCACGGTCATACAGCAGTGGTTGGAAGCGATGACGACCCATGGTTTTTTGCCGTTTTATTAAATTCCGCTTGGCTGTCGCCAAATAGGTGTTTTTCTTCAGATGGTGTACTAGTGCGAGTTATCTCTAATCTTAGTATCTTACTATCTAAAGCAACGTCATTACTTCACGTGTATTTACAGTCTTTATTTAATACTATAAATTAGGAAGATTCTGACCATTCTTTTTTTACGTGGATCCTGCATAGAATACCCACTTTCCCACGAGAGAAAGTGGGTAGTGTCGGACTCTTACCGATTAAAATCCCACGATGAACCATCAGTCACTGATTTTATGAACGTTATGTTGATGAACAGTTCCATGGGTAGATGGGACCCCAACCTATGTCTAACCTATACCTAATCTTCCAGTTTATTACTGTCTATCGTCAAGTAGGTAATGATATTACAAGCGTCTTGTGATAATTTCAGTATTCCAACGAGATGGTGGCTCTCTTGTTAGAACTTTCCATGATGGAGTTTTTGTGGCATCTCAGAATTCATGGTCCGTGGTATTATTTTCCATTCACTTCACTTATGCACAATAAATGAACTACATTACATAAAACACCACCAATTTTACACAATATAGAGCCAAGTAACACAAGATTATGAATAAAATATAAAGTCCACTACGTGACAAACTAAGGTCCCGCCAAAAACTCTCCATCCTCCCTTGATTCAGCTAGAAGGTTTCTGATCATAGATTATGGCAGGATTTTTACAAGTTGACTTTACAATCTTTGGAAAATTAAAAAAAAATATACATTTGTAATTCGGATATATGTTATACTACTGGAAACTTTTGTCAAAATTCGTTTGGTAGCTTTTGGGTAACAAAGTAACTAATATCTACCCATCCTCAAAAACATTTTCGTTTGTAAAATTAATAGGATTTACATTCCTTTCATTACAATGGGGACTGGTGTTTAATTTTCTAAAGTACAACTTTTACTAAACCATTCACATAAAGAATTACGATTCAACAATTATTCCATTCACAGTTACTAACATGAACTAGCCATCAATGGTCGTGTCGTACATTGATTAGAATGATAAGAGTTCATTCTTATTCCTTCGATATTTTACTACTAATCCCTTCGACTTTAAAATTTGGATTGAATCGTAGTTTGTGTCTTTTTGTTGATATCTTCCTGTATTTATTTTTTCGTTTTCTCTTAAACAATTTAGTAATGTTTATCTTAAACCGGACACTATTTGACGAAGTTGTTAACTTAATATGAAGTTTTGTCATAAATTTTTCTTTTGTAAAATAATGTTTTTGTCTACGTAACACGTGTTTTCCTCCACGTTTTGGAATATATTCCTTTGAAAAAGTGGTTTCTATTTTGATTTAAAGATAAAAAAAAGTCTTAAAAAGCCCATGCAATTGGAAGTGAAAAACGTAACCTGTAATTATGTAAACCTGGTACTTTTTTAACAAAAATAATTAAATGCTAGTACGTGACAGTATTAGACAGTGACATTCTCTAGAAATATGTTTTCATTGAATGTTTGTAGATATAATGTCGAGTAGACAAGAATAAATCGCCTACTATCATTAAAGGAATACAATGCATGCCGCGATAGACATTAGCATGCGTACGCACATACTAAGGAGGTTATTGAAGCTCATCGTGACACGACTGGATTGATTTTTACATTTACCACAAGGATTAGCTGTTAATGAAATTTGTAGAATTGGTTTCAAAATCTAAACTTGCTACTTAATTCAATTTAGACAACGAGATGACGCTTATGAACATCGAAACTACCATCGGTTTGAGCAACAACCCAGTCATAGTGATAATAAAATCCCTTCATCTACTCTATTTATCTTCTAAATAATTGTAATTATTATATTTCTTATGTATACACTGAGAAACTACTTTGTGTTATACAAAAGGTTTGTACTTAAGGAAATAACTCGTTAATTGTATTTTGAGTCCAATTTTCATTTTATTATTCGATACATTGGTATTTTTATATCAGTTAGATATAGCTTATGCCCGCGACTTCGTCCGCGTGGAATAGTTACTTTGGGCTAACTAACAAATCGGAAGCTCTCAATAGAAAAAAAAACGATTTTGAAACATTATTCATCGGTGCTCCGCTCTTGTTGGTCTTAATATAATTTAATATAATGTAATAAATATGAAAAAAACTAATAAATCCATTCGAAAAAAATCCAAATAAGCCTTTTTGTATTTGTATCAAATATATTGCCTCTCAGTGTATATATATAGGTATCTCATTGCATATATTTTAATTAAAAGTAGGTATTAAATCAAATCTCAAAGAAGTTCCACTTCCTCCGAGTCTACACACTTATAGACGCAAATTTATTGCTTTTTAACTAAATAAAATACTAGAACTAGAAGAACCAAAGGGATTTAAACCATCAAAGTTCCTGTCAGAAGTATTTGTACGAATTGGAGACATTGCGTACCAGTAACCAGTATCAGTAATACCATGAATAGATTCTATTAACACACAGCGAGTAGCAGAATGATGAAAGAAATGTGGCCTTCATACGCATATAATTGTATTCGACAATATTACAAATTTTATAATAAATCGTATTAGTTCGACGTAAAGGAGTACAGCTATTTAAATAAAATGCCTCAAGTGTTTAACCAATATGGACAAACATTGTTATTTAGTTATTGAGTTGCACAACCTTTTCTTTACCAATGCCATCTGTTGGTATGTATATAAATTTTAAATCATTTATCAAATTATACTCATCAATTTATCAACTATATTTTTCTTTAAAACTTTGTTATTTGTTACATCAACAAAAATTGAACTCGCAACTAGTACTAAGTCAAAGTGTTTGTATATTGTTTTTTCTTAATAGTTAATGATAAATAGGATAAAATGCTAAACTTTACAATATACATTACATTTATATCGAGTTTTTGACGCGGTTCTGTTAATAATTATAATTACATAGTGACTTCTGTTTTTTATCATTAATAATTTTTATGATAATTCAAATTGTTTATTCGCATTTAAAACTTTAACTTGAGACTACTAAGTATAATAATAAAATTTAAACAATAAACAAAACCGTCTCCAAAATAATTTACACTAGGAAAACGCACCAGAACATCCATGGCCATAATTAGGTACCTACGGAGATTTGGATTGTCAGAAACAAACCAATATATCTATAACTATACATTTCCTACTCGATTTTGAGTTCCCTGATGTATTTATAAAATGGGATCCTCTTGAAAATATCTCTTTTCGAATAAAAAAAGATTTCTCCAAATCGAATTATAATTGATGTGGTTCTGAGGTAACAAACGTTAGCATACAGCCTTCCTCTTTGAAGTCTGTTAATACAGTTACATATCATAGGTAAACTGTAGTCTACAAAGACTGGGTCGCAATTATCATGCAAATGGTGATTCTTATACAGAGATTCTGGGGTAGCCATCACCATACCCACACAAGCTTGAGTACCTAACCTAGGCAGTGGACTGTATACACCAAAGAGAGAGTCCGAGTGCGAAAGCGGGTTATGGACAAGTGACCCGTCATCTCCATTTTTGACATATATAATGTTGCAAAACTAATTTAAGCTACCGAATTTATGCCCAAACAGATTCTCTGTTTAGATTTGTCGTATTTTGAGATCAGGGAGGGATACATTTAGCTACCGAGAGTACTATGGTTTACTACTATAAGTTTTGTGAGCTTATCGTAAAGATCTTTGGGAGAACATACATGAACTAATTTGAATATCTATTCGTTACAGCCCGCCTACATTCAAAACCTTGACGCCGACATCACGCACACAATTGAAGCAACAGTTGATGCGAGAGCATGCACAGGAGCAACTACGAAGGGAATCGCAAGTGAGTTTTATATATCCCCTTCTTCTGTCAGTTCAGCAATTAAAAATTAGCAATCGATATCCTACCCACACCACAGCAAGTCGGCTTCGACAATTTTGGCATTTTGTTTTTATTTGTAACAATCTACTAAGGATATAATTTCAATTGTACATACATCAAAAAAGTCTAAGCAATATGCGTGATATTACAAATTTTACCATTTATATTAATTAATTTCTAAGTATTTACTCAAACAAAGTGCGTAGGTAAGTAAACTTTTTTGTTATTGATGACATACTGGCTGGTTGTAAAAAAAAATTTGATTATGTTTTGTTTTTTCATAAAATTCAAATGACTGCGAATTTGTTTGAATTTAAGTGCGTTTTAATTGCTACGTTTAGTCTTGATTTTATAATTTTACCAACCATTTAAATAAAGTTAGCGACAAAATTGAATTGTTAGATATTCTTTACGTCATGAAGCGACGTCATTTGATGGCAGATGAAATGCAAAGAGCTGTAGTGATGTTGCATGCGGGAAATAATCAATCTCAGGTATCTCGACATTTTGGCATTCATAGAAGTGTTATTTGTCGTCTTTGGCAGCGCTACAATAATACAGGAGAACCCGCTGAACAGCATCCAGGCCGTAAAAGGAGTACAACCACTCGGCAAGACCGGTACATACAACTGACTGCAAGACGCCAGCCGATGTTAACCGCTCGAGAGATAAGTTTGAGGCTACAAATTTCAAGTGGTGTTGATGTAAGTCCTCAAACTGTGCGAAATCGACTGCATGTGTACGGCCTACGAGCTCGACGCCCAATCAGGTGCCCACCGATACGTCACGGGAATCGCGCTCGTCGATATGAATGGTGTAGAGAACGCATAACATGGACCCAGGAACAATGGGATAAAATTATGTTTTCCGATGAGTCGCGATTCGGGTTTAAGCCTGATACAAGAAGGGTGCGAGTGTATCGTCGGCCCGGAAATACTGAAAGGCTCCGGTGCGTTCAGGAAGTTCATCCATACAGCGGCTCAACAGTTATGTTATGGGCGTATATTATGAAGAACAGGCGAACTGAGCTCGTTTTTGTAAATGGAAACATGAATGCTGAAAATTACATTGAGGATATTCTCAGACCTTATGTCTACCCATTTGCACAAACCTTTGGCTCCGATTTTAGGTTAATGCATGACAATGCGCGTTCACATACAGCTCGGCGAACCAGTGAATACTTTGCAACGGAGAACATCCGGGTATTGCCCTGGCCTGCACAATCGCCAGATCTCAACCCCATCGAGCACGCATGGGACATGCTCCAGAGACGTGTTTTGAAGGACTTGGACGGAGCGACAACAACCCAACAGCTGAAGGATTTGCTACAATTACATTGTGAGCGAATACCGCAAGATGACATAAACAGTCTCATTAATTCAATGAATAATCGTTGCCGACAAGTTCTGAATAGCAGAGGAGCCCATACTTTGTATTAAATTGTTCTATTCTTTCACAATAAATACATTTTCTTTAGAAATTTCATTTTGTAAGAAAAAAGTTTAGTTTCTTATGTATCTTAGTTTCTACAGTATATTCTAATATTGTTCATTTCTGTTATTAAGAGAACTTATAAAGACAACAGCTGTTATTTTTGCATCATAGAACCCTAAAGATATTATTTTAAAAATAAAATACAACGTTATAATGTGAAGAACCATCCTAAAATTTAAATTAGTACATGTTGCTTAGACTTTTTTGATGAGTGTAGTTTTCTGTAAGTTGTCCTATTCCATTGATCAGTAAAAATATATTCTTCCCCTTTCTGCCTTAATGCACCATAGTTAAAATATTCATGAACACAATAGTAATTTGATTTTTAAGTGCCATATTCTTGAGTGACTGTCTCTAGCATTCATTTAGATTAGCTGTATATCCTCGACAATTATCTTATGAAGTCTTATAATTCTATCTTTAGATACAGCAAGCAGGCCAGTCCAAAGATAATGAAGAGAAGAAGAAGTCTGCTCCGACGGAGGTGCCTCGGATCACACCGCACGTCGAATTACCGCCACAAGTCCTTCAGGTAAACTTAACTGGACTAATAATTAGATAGAAATTTAACATCACAAGAGAGTCAAAATGTTGAATTGCAACAATTGCAACAAATTTCTAAATACCCCACAATTTGTTGACAATACCATTTAATCTTCCGGTTTTTGGTATTCATATCCAATTTTCTACGTCTTCTATGGTCATAGTTCATAATATGTAACCATTTAACGAAGGTTAAATATGATGGTAAAATTATAACGACTTATCTAAATTTATTTCCAGGTCCGAACAGTATTGGAGAACCCCACCAGGTATCACGTGATACAGAAGCAGAAGAGCCAGGTCCGACAGTACCTCAGTGAGTCCTTCCAACCACATGCACAGGTCAGTGGAAATTTGCGTATTTTTTTTTTAAAGCGGAATAAAGGTGTACATTTGGGTTTTAATTGCTTTCTTTTTATTTCCTCTCTCGGAATTACCAAGGAAACAATTTATAATTCAAATGTCCTTATGATGTATAGAATTTAACTTGCAAATTTACATTCCTAGTTTCTATGTAGATTTTTTTTGGTAACCAATATTCTAGGTTATTACTGCCATTACTGCCAATAATAAAACAGAGGTCTTGTTATAATTTAATGTTCTAACTAGATGGTGGCTCTTTTGTTATAACTTTCTAATGAGTTTTTGTGGCATCTCAGGATTCATGTTCCGTGGTCTCATTTCCTGTCTACTTCACTTATGCATATAACCAAACTACTCGTATATTACGTAAAACGCCACCAATATTACAAAATATATAGTCATATAACACAAGATTACGAATAAAATATAAAATCTACTAAGATCCCGCCTAAAACCTCATCATGTGGAATTGCCAAGTAGAATAAATTTTAATGGGTGAACACTTTTGTGTCAGGTTTCTTCCACGACGCGTGGAGCACCCGTACAGTCAGCACCGGAGTTAGGTACCAAGCCACCCGCCTCTCCCGACCGCGGTTCTACCTCCAGTGTACTCAGCCCGGGGATATGTTCCGTGGGCACCAATAATTCAGAGGTACTAATTTCAGAATAATGGCTAAAATGTAAGGTTAAAGCTACACAAGAATAAGTTTCTCCTTCTATTATTTTAGGTGATACTTCTACCACACTCATACATTTCTTTTAAATGGAGATGTAATAGATTTTTACAATTTAATGAAAACCAATGAAAATAAAGTGATTAGCAACATCGTAACCAAAGAGCAAATCAAGTTATGCGTTGCTGCAGAATGCATTGACTGATCTATAATTTTTTTTAACCATTTCAGTATGGCAATACTGTGATAATTATACATTCTGATTTAAGTTATCATTGTAATTTCTATATTCAACAAATAACATTTTTCTGGATAATAGTTTTTCTGTCGCACTATAAATTGAAGCAACTTTATTGCGGTCATACCACCAATCGATAAAACTGATTATGTTTGTCTTATAGGCAGATGAGTTCCTAGAAGATATCCTTTCCCTGGACAGTGGGGCAGGACCCTTGTCGTCGTCAGGGCCACCTTCAGCAGCAAGCTCCGTGGCTGGAGACTGCGCACTGCTCTCCGATGCAGATATGCACGCTCTAGCCAAGGACAGACAGAAGAAAGACAATCACAATATGAGTTAGTTTCTGTTACAATTGTCAGATATTCTAGAAATTTCTGAAGTAAATTCATGGATGATTAACATTTTTTTTTTAATTCGATCTTCAATTCATCTCCGTTACTGGATAAATCCTCACTGATCCCGGAAAGTGATATATGTAAGTGTACCAATATAACAGGAATTACACCTGGCGTATAGAGGTCGGACCCTTTCGGGCAAAATTTATATTAATATTAAAATATTATTAAAAAAGACTGTTATTCCACTATATCAGCTAAAAATTATATATGTGCCTGTGTAATAAGTATTTCAATATTTTATGAAGTAATGCGAAATTAGCCATTTTAGGAAAAGCCTTTAGCGATGGTACTTACAAATCAAAGTAGTAATTAAGTGGATCCAAAAATATTGTTACAGTTGAACGCAGACGTCGGTTTAACATAAACGATCGAATAAAAGAACTCGGGACCTTGCTCCCGAAGACCAACGACCCTTTCTACGAGGTGATAAGGGACGTGAGGCCAAACAAGGGCACGATACTGAAGAGCAGCGTCGATTATATCAAATGTTTGAGAGACGAGGTCAACAGGCTGAAGCAGAGTGAACAGAGAAGGAAACAGATAGAGATCCACAATAGGAAACTCATGTTGAGGATACAGGTAAGAGATGAATGGAGTGTTTGTGAAGAGAACTAATCGATTTAATATACAACAACTATGATCCTGTCAAAGACATTGAATTGAAGAAGAAATTGTAATTCAGATACATTTGTCAATTATATTGTCTTAGTTAAATAAGTATTGCAATGAGAAATGAAATGAACAAGTTATTCATTAGAATGTTTTACTTACCCATGTCAGTAAATATCTAATTTATATCCCTTGACTTTTGTTAAAGTTATCATTTTAGCCCCGTTGTAATTTGAAGCTAGATGATACCAAATAGCGATATTAAAAAGGGACGAATATATATGCCTATAGGATTTACCGTGCGACAGAATGAAATGGAATACATTGTACAGTGTTTCTTATATTCGTTCCTCATTGTATATTTTACTAGCTAATACTTGCTCTGATCTGAGCGTAATACGTGTTTGTTTGTTCGTGTATGTGTGGACCAGCGTATTACGAAGCCTTGGGAAGAGGCATCCTAATGTGTTGTTAAGTATCGTATTATGCAAATGTTTCGTTATTGTTTGAAGGTTCCTTTTCTACCGTGTGTGAACTGTAAACATGATATTTTCATTCATAAACATAATACTTAAATAATAAAGCTTATATCACTTGCAGTATTAAGACAATAGCAACAATATTTCAGTGTACCCTTTAAGCCGTTTAGATTATCCAAATAAATATACCTGTGACATGCTTCAAATAATTACTTTACTTTTGCAAATTTGCTTATCACGAAGTCTTTAGGTAGAAATTGTTATAATAACTCACTACTCTCACGTATATATTTGTGTTCCAGTATCTGTAATAGTGAGCCAGTCTCCTACTAGGTTTATCGTGTTCTTAGACCATATAATCATTTATCGCCTGGCATGTTCTTCAGGCCATATTTTGACAAACAATAGATGTATTAATGTATTATACTTATTTTTTTCACACTGTCTACGCTAATGGCCTGACGGGTCTTCACTGCTTCACCGGACTACATAACGTATTATCATTCAATATTACGTTACAACATCATAAATAACATAACATAAGGAATTCTTTCGTTTTCAATAGTTATCTAATCGTGTACCACTGGTGGTACACGTGGCCTAAAGATCATGTTTAACATGTACCACAGGTGGTACACGTGGCCTAAAGATCATGTTTAACATGTACCACCGGTGGTACACGTGGCCTAAAGATCATGTTTAACGTGTACCATCGGTGGTACACGTGGCCTAAAGATCATGTTTAACATGTACCACCGGTGGTACACGTGGCCTAAAGATCATGTTTAACGTGTACCACCGGTGGTACACGAGGCACGGAATGTGTTGATATTAGGTGTGATTGTGTTCAAACGCTAAAAGGTATTTAAAATAAACATTTCATTACCAGGAACTAGAACGGCTAGCGAGGGTTCACGGTCTACCGGTATCGTCCAGTGAGAGTGGATGGTCGTCGCCGCACACGGACGACTCGGGAATCGAATCCACTGGCCCCGATCCCTTACCTGAAACACCACGCACTCAACCGGTACGGTCACATCATTATATTTTACTACTTGATCAAAACTGAGTCGTTACATTTCAAAATGAACTACGTCCAAATTTAGCCATTTATAAAGGTATAAGTTTTTTTTTTAGATCTTCAATTTTTATGGACCTAAAATTTGAGAACATAAAAATCTTATGAACGGCAAAATCTGGGCTTGGTTCATGGTATATAAAATCTGAAAACCTTAAAAAAAACAAAAGATCTTTACGAAGGGCTGAAATGGGACGTTGTTCATTTTTAAGTGTAGCGACTCAATTGGTGTTAAATGTATTTCTTTATTGTAACTTCTTCCTAATGTAAAAGACATTTAGGATCTACCGCTTTGTATGACACTATCTGATGTCCGCGACTTTGTTCTCCTAAAATTGGTTGAGTATTTACATGGAAAACTAGATAGACCACATTTATTTTATTAAATGTAACTTTGTAACTACTCGTAGGATCCTTTTATACATTTTAAGTTAATTCTATTAAATTAGTTAGGTCAGTCGTAGTGGTCGAGTGATTTGACCAGTGAAATGTTAATTCGATATCCAACGAATTATTCAGAATTCACGTATTTAAAATTTTGTAACAGTATCGGTTGTCGACGAAAAGAAACATCGTGAGGGTACCTAAACCTGAGAAATGTTCTTGTATTTCAAATGTATATGGGAATATATAGAACTGTAGAATTCTTGGAGTTTGAAACCACCAATACATCGTGGGCTGGCGGGGTGATTATGCCCCTTTTATCGGGAAAAGGCCTATGACCCTACAGTAAATTTCTTACAGGCCGGTGTGATGATTATGTTAGATTATATAATTACAATATCCCTTTTTTGGAACTAATATATGGTCTTTAGATAGTAATAAATAATAGCCCTCTAACCATCAGTAAAATTCTCATAAAAATTGGTTCACTCCTTTTGGCCATTGACCATTGACATTGAAAATTGACCAGAATATGTTCAACAGACTCGTGAACTTGATTTCACTTCAAACTTCAATTATACTTCATTGTTTGGTATAGGAGGTGATTCTACCGAAGTCTGAACCAGCCCCACTAATGGAGTTAGGGGAACCACCTCCAGACCTACTTCGGGATATGCCTTCAACAGAATGTCTCTCCGCTCTCGACGCACTTGGTAACTATCTTTACTATTTTCCAGAACAGTTATGATGAATGCATGAAGTGATGATAGCTCAATGTGTTAAGTCATCAAATAATCTCAGTTAAAATGCTAGTTAATTCAAACTTTACATGAAGGACCGAACGATAGTGCAGATTCTAAAACTAGCCTGGCCACTTTGTAACATTTTACAGTGTACGTGAAATAAAAATGAAGGGATTAGAATTTTCGTTATTTAAGTGATGAAGAATGAGAGAGGTATGCCGGGTGTAGGAGAGGACAATTCTATCCAATTCGATAGTCACTTGAAATCCAAGCTAACGCAAACTTTTGATGAAGGACCGAATGGCAAAGCAGATTCTAAAAGTCGCTTGGCCACTTTATAATATTTTACAGTAAATCAAATCAAGAACACAGCTCATTTTTTGTTTCTGATAATCTATATATAATATCTTCTTACACTTTCTATCTCAAACCAGGTATATATTCGTCGTCCTATATATTGCATTAAAATTTGATCTTAGACTTTTGCATTCTAAAGTGTTCAGATTTTTATCTTGAAACCGTCCCACTGGTTCTTTTTATTAAATCGAAATGTTGATCTTTGTGGATTATAAATGATTATAATTATATAAATGTAGATATTCGTATACCAGACGGGCTGAAGCTGGGGTCGTGCTCGCCGCTGAGCCGCTCGGAGGGACTCTCTCTCGGGTGCTTAGAGCCGGACCTCTGTCTGGACCCTGTCTCCGATACCCTGTTCACTCATAAAGACATGAAGGTATGATTTTCCTTAATTTAAACTCCTCTCCCAAGTTTTATTTATAGGTTTTTAGTTCTTAACCATAATCTCATCTAAAGTCAGGTGACGATAAAGTCTAAGATGCAGCTGCTGAATGACACTTATAGGCATTTGATAACAAATTCTTACCTTAATGATCCTAGCTAGCTAGATGAACATTGGATGAAGCCCTAGAGACAGAGAGGGTTATTTTCGCATTTAGGTTGGTTAACAAAAAAGTGCTTTGAAATATGTATAGGCACTGAATTCAAATTTCTCTCCCAAGGTTTTTTATAGGTTATAGTGTTTCACCAGAATCTCACCTGATGCCAGATGACGATGTCGTCTAAGTTGAAACTGCTGGATCACACTTATAGGCATTTGATAACAAATTCATACCGTACTTATCGTAGCTAACTAAATGGGAATTAGATGGAGTCCTATTACAAACAGGGTTACTTTTGTTAGGATGGTTAAAGAAAAGCCATATGGAATGTATAGGCACTTAATTCAAATTCCTCTCCCTCTAGATGCGACTTTCTCCCTCGCCTGGGCTGCTGAGCAACGAGGACAGTGATGCTGTCCTCAACCTTGCCCAAATCGAGGACCTCATGGATGATGATTCACATAATCCTGTCACACAGGGTACGTTCCTTGACATTTTGTTTATTGTCCTTCTAATTTCAGCACTTGGTGACATTAATTGCAATTGAGGGATTCTTTCAGATGCTATGGAGTATGCAAATTTCGGTGTTACCAACTCTGTTAAATCTAAAGTTTTAAACATCTTCTAAATATTCCAATTTTATAAACGATCAGGGCAACAAATATAGAAGTTAAATCGTATGTCATTTGCTTTTTGCATTATTGCTTTCTTTAGTAAAATAGTATTATCAGTTTCAGCCGGTAAATATCAAAATGAGCCATATCCAATTTTAATCGCTAATATACTATCATTAATATTTTAAAGATTTTCAGTCGTTTTTTACCATGAAAGAAGTCCATATTTTGTCGTTCATCAGTTTTTTAGCTTTTAGTGATATTATATGATATGCTAACTGATTAAGTAGGTAATTCAGAATGCCCTGTCGGCATGGTTTTTGAAAGTTCAGGCTTACTTGTGGGATTCGAAAGAACTTCAGTCATTTTTCGCCCAATTTCATCTCAGAAATGATGATCTGATGATTTGGTTTCTTAAAATACCTCTTCACTAATAGGTAGCGAACTAAAAGCGTGTACGATTTTCCAGGTGATCCCATGCTGTGCTCATCTCCAACGTCCCAGTTGTGTCTAAGCGACGTGGTGGCGGAAGCTGCGGATAGAAATATGTCGATGCTCCACGATGATAATAGCGCATCCTTCCCCCATGCGACTGGTAAGAAAATTGCAATAATATTTTTTTTTAATTTTCTGTTATATTTGACAATCGGTCGATAAGCACCAGTGAAAGTAGGTTTCATGTTTTCAAAAATTTTATATGATTATTTCATGTGTAGGAATAGCTGATTTCACAAAGACGGTCGATTGGTCCATTGGATTGGACGGTCAAGATGGTTGATTTTACAAAGATGGTTGATTTTACAAAGATGGTGGGATTTATAAAGATGGTTGATTTTACAAAGATGGTTGATTTTACAAAGATGTGGGATTTACAAAGATGGTTGATTTTACAAAGATATTGGGATTTACAAAGATGGTTGATTTTACAAAGATGTTGGGATTCACAAAGATGGTTGATTTTACAAAGATGGTTGATTTTACAAAGATGGTGTGATTTACAAAGATGGTTGATTTTACAAAGATGGTTGATTTTACAAAGATGGTGGGATTTACAAAGATGGTTGATTTTACAAAGCTGTTGGGATTTACAAAGATGGTTGATATTACAAAGATGGTGGAATTTACAAAGATGGTAGGATTTACAAAGATGGTTGATTTTACAAAGATGGTGGAATTTACAAAGATTGTGGGATTTACAAAGATGGTTGATTTTAGTTTTAGAAAGTGAAATTGAAAGTGTATTTATAAAGATGGCTGGTTCTGTAATGATGGGGGGGATTTACAAAAATGGTTGATTTTATAAATCAAGTTACTAACTGTATTGTTAAACGCGGTGAAATTTCATTCTTAAAGCATTGCACTAAAATTGTTATATTTTTCCTATAAATTTATCTCTGTTTCTATGAATATAGTGCTATTATTCACTAATTTTATGTTAAAGTCTACAGCGTTTTGATTCAATGTTTTTATTAGGTCTTTACCTATGAAATTGCCGTTTTGTATGAAAAAATTTAAACGAATTTTTTTCATGTATTTTTTATTTGTATTAATCGAAGTAATCACCCATGCAATCAATGCATCTTTGCCAACGCAGTGGCAGTTTATTGATGCCCTTCTTAAAGAAATCAGCTGGACGGGAGGCAACAAATTCTTCAAAGGCATTTTGTACTGCCTCTCCGGTATTGAATTTTTTTCCCGCCAAGGAGTTATCCAAATTCTGGAAAAAGTAGTAGTCTGTAGGCGCAAGGTCTGGTGAGTAGGGCGGATGACGGAGAACTTCCAACCCCAGTTCTTGCAACTTGGAGACCGTCTGCTGTGCAGTATGAGGTCGCGCGTTGTCGGGCAGGAGCAGCGGAGACGAGCGATTGACCAATGCAGGTTGGAGATGTGCCAGCTTCTTCATTATTGTGTTCAGTTCTTCACAGTACACATCTGCAGTAATGCTCACCCCGTTTGGTAAGAAGCTGTGATGAATCACACCGGCGCTAGACCACCAAACAATGGCCATCACTTTTCTAGGGGTAAGTTTTCGTTTAGGGCATTGTTTAGGTGCTGAACCAGGATCCAACCAACTTGCTGAGCGCTTGCGGTTATCAAATAGAATCCATTATTCATCGCAGGTAACAATGCGGTTCAAAATTCCTTCATTTGTGTGTCTGTTGAGCAGTGCAAGGCACGTCTCGACGCGTACTTCGCGCTGGCGATCATTGAGTTCATGGGGCACCCATTTGTCAAGCTTTTCTACCTTGTCAATTTGACGCAAATGGACCAATATTGTTTTGACGCTAACGTCGAAAGCTGTTGCTAATTCAGCCGTAGATTGTGTATCATCAGCTTCCACAATCGCCTTTAATTTGTCATTGTCGACCAAAGTCTTCGGACGACCGCGAGGTTCATTTTCCAGGTCGAAATTCCCAGAACGGAAGCGAGTAAACTAATAAGAGGTGGTGCGTTGGTTTGTAGTGTTAGCTCCGTAAACGTCGTTGATGTTGCGTGCCGCTTGTGCCGCGTTGCTGCCACGACGGTACTCATATTCCATAATTACTCGAATTTTTAACGTATCCATGATGACAAAAAAGATTGAAATGCGATGAAAATGTAACACTAATCAATAAACAAATTACTACTTTTGGAAAAAGAATTCCATGTTTTTAAAATAAAATAAATTTGAAATTAGAATTCTTAGCCAAACAAAAATTATTTTGATTTGAAATGGCCAGTACTGAAGAACGGCAATTTCATAGGTAAAGACCTATTATTATCGTATTCCATTTACATTGGAATCTTAATAGAACGATATAGAATAATGACAAAAACTGATAAGCAACTTGTTTTCTTTTAAAACAATGTTATCCGTTTATTTCTCTACTTTACCCCAATTCACACATCACTGAACATAGTATTTATAAGAAGTGTCTTTTTTAGACGAAACTAACATTAAAATATTTGATTGAAATCTGTCAAGCAGTTTTTGCGTGAGTTGACCGCAACTGCAGAGATTTATCATCTATACATATGTATATACCAGGTGATAGGTTAAATAATTACAATATTCTAAGAGATGATAGTTCAGAGTAACATTTAACATGTAAAATAATAATATCAAAACAAATACTAATAAACAACAGAGATAACCTAAGTTAAAGTTTGTTCTAAGACTTTCATAAGTGTAAACATAAACGTAATAAGCCTAGGTGCAATGACCGCTGCCAAAAGCTGCAAGGGGCGACCCGGAATTAATACACTTCAATAATAAAACGAACAATACAGCCTTTTGTTTTGTCCATGCCGTTCCCACATTCACTTTCGAGTGAAAGTGAAGTTACCCCACGGTCATTGACATTGTTCTTTAATATAATTAGGTCAAATGTTAAGTACCCATTTTTTAAATTGACTTAGAACGAGAATCGAGTGCAAATTATTCTCCATAAATATTGCTACTGTTTAATCTTTCAGCCTGTATAGATTTTTTTTCTACTGCATTGAAAACCTTCAATAATTCTTTATCAGGTTCGTCATCGCTTATGTCAGATGCAGCTATGGGTCTCGGCGGACTCTCTGCCCTCACCGAGGGGTGTCTCCCGAGCCTCCTGCTGGGGGGTCCGCACCACCATGCCCCCCACTCCCCGCACTCGCACCCGCGACAACACTGCTTTGACATGGACCTCGGGGCATAACATAGTGCCATCTATCGACCTACACCAGTAACTAACGTGTTCTAACGCCATCTAATGACATAAAACAAGCAACTGTGATACCGCTTCCGCGCCTCAGTAGGTTTTAATTGTAGATTACTAAAATATAAATCATTTTTACATTAAAATTATATTAATATTACGTATAGATTGTCGGCAATTTTTGAACATTTGCCGAAATATTCGTAATATATTTCTCGACTCCCTTTTTATGTATTGTCAACAGATGGCGTTGTAACATAATATAGTTAAGATATTTTTTTTTATCTTATACGGATAAAAAAAATTAAGTACGTGAAAAATATACATGAATGGTTTTCAAGTGTCATAGCTAAAATTGATACGTTTTCAAAAAGTTCTGTCCAAAATATTATATATGAGATATTTGCTTTTTTTAAACGTTGGTTTAGCTATTCAAGGGTTTGATAGATGGCGCTATAATCGTAATTACCAAACTCTGTATTTTTGGAACAAAATTATTGACATTCTAAATATAGGTTGGTTTAGTGCCAAAAAAATCGTAAAATCTGGATTCCATAGGTGGCGCTCCAATCGATTAATTGACTACATATAAATGCAAAATAACGCCTACTTGGTGACTTTGTAATTTGTATTATGTCAATTTTTTTGAAAAATAACTTTCAAGGAACTTATATAAAAAACAGGTCGAAGAATATTGATATTTACTGATTATTAAATCGCCAAAATTTAATAATTTATTACGGCCACTGAATACAAGTGCTTTAAGCCGAATCACTAAACTAGATTACGAGTGTTGTCAGGCGTAAAAAATATGCAGCTTTACGTAACAATGTGATATGATGCACAAAACGTAAAATAATAATAGAATATAAAAAAATAAATATGCAAATTAAAAGTGCTATAGACGTAAATAAAAGGTGCTCGTATTAAGAAATATTTTTGGAGATGATATTAATATACACTTTGTTATTTTTTATTAAACGACTTTATTAAAATTGTAAAAAATTATATATTATCTAAGTACAAATATAATATATATTTCTTGAAAAATATCGAAAATTTATAACTATTATAGGCTATACTATATACAGAGTACATTACTATTTTAATTACTTAAACTGTAATAATATTGATACAAAATATCTGTAAAGTTGATCTAAAATCACAGATTATATTATTTATAATGCAAACTATACGAAACTTTATAAAAGTACTATACGATTCTCTCTACCTGGACACAGTATTCGGAACTTCTCTGTGAAATAATCTATATACAGGGTCGGATTTAGGGCAAGGCAAAGTGGCCCAAGCTCCACACGATAGAGGCCACCACAATAAGAGTTTTTAATTTTTATTAAATAAAGAATGCGACATCCATTCTGACAAGTGTCCATAAATTTAGCTATAGGGAGGAAGGCACTGCTAGACATGGGCCTATATTGAAAATCATCACTGCGACCAGTCTCGCCGTTTGTATTTAACTGGCAGAGATAAAAAACTATATATCAATGAAACTAGGTTTCAAAAATATCTGAAAGTAAAATCATATCAAAATTATACGGAGATCCCCTCCCCCCCTCTTGCTTGGTTTCTCATCTCTCCCTTAAATCCGACTCTGGCTGTGGATAGAAAGCGTCTATTTAATTGGCATTCTTAAAATTAAAAATGATTATTGTCAACCAGTTGCAATGATATTGTGCAAATTATTAATTTAAAAATTGCCTACGTTTTTATTCCGTAGAATGACATTTCATGTGTTGCCAGTTAATTCGCCTTAAACTTGTCGATGTCAACAGCCAATCGGAACTAATTATGAAAACATACGAGATATTATTTTATCAAATCGTGGAAATCCTGTTAGTTCTTTGCCATAAGTTTTTTTCGATTATTAAATAAAATAATTATACAATTAAATTATAGAGTACAATAAATAATAAGAAATATTTAAATCAATAAAAAAGAATTGCATGATTAAATATTTTAAATTTTACCATTTAATGCAGATTCAAAATAAATGTTTGGACGACACTACACATATTAATATGGCAACATTATTTTCGAGTTTGACGTTAGTAATTGTCACTTTACGGGATTTAAAAATGGAATATAGTTTAAGTAAAGTCGGTAGATATTTCAAGGTTTGACGATACATTCAAAAATGCCAAATTTTAAAATAAAATTCACCTATAAATATGGACCATATTTTTAAACAGATAATAAAACGATGTGATAACGTGAAGTATATTTTTATATGATATTTATTGAACATATATATGTGTATATACTACATACATATACTGTAATAAAATAATGTACTATATGAGAAATCAAATATGTTGCGTTTAAAACCTAACACTGGTTGAGTACTTCACGTGCTGTTTTGTTAAGTTTTTCTTTTTGTGATGAATTTATGATATTTTGAATGTAGTTTTAAATAAATTATGTTTTACGAGAACATCCCTGTAAATATATTATTATTTAAGACGTTCAATTGCCTTTTAATAAGGGTTAGTTCAAATTTATTGAGAATTATATTGTTTTTTTTTGTTAAATTATATTATCCTATGTAATATAAGTATCATAGTGGTCACGGGGCTTTAAATCCACTTACGTAATATGATAGTGTTGCCAGGATACAATTTTAAAATTTGCCTCGAATTTATATACATAGTATAAATCTAGTGTCATAATGTTTGTCCACGATGAACTCCGAAACTATTCAACGGATCTTCATGAAAGTTGGCGTCTATGTATAATTTGGTCCAACTTGAGAGATAGAATACTTTATATTTCGATTAATGGTCTCAATATTTTTTAATCCCAACTTAAATGACAGTCAATGTTATTTATTGTAAGTTTCATTAGTCTCGAACAGATGGCGCTGTAAAGTAATTTGATTACAGAAAACTGTAAAACCGACCGTTACAGATATATCAGGGATGGCGCCGCGTTTTAATTTTAAATTTATTTTTTTAATAACTGTGCCAGAGCAACGCGTGGCCTGGTCAGCTATATTTTTGCTATATTACAGCTATATATTTGTATATAGAATCAATTGTTCTATTGTCAACTTCGATAGTGGATTTTCAGCCCTAAAACCATAACTCTGCAGCTGTCTCCGAATGACGTATTATTGAATTACGACGAACAAAGATATATACGAGAAAATACTGAATACAAAGTGAAGTGTAATAAAGAGGTCGACGTGCCTTCCAATACTTATTATTAATTAGTGAACAATGAACGTTTTGTTATTATTTAGGTGCGCGTGAGAATCGTCCATTTCGTACCGCTCTCAATTGCTACTGTGATTAATTATTACGCAATAGCAAAGCGATCGCAGAGATGACTGAATATCGTCTTCGGATCGTGTTAGCCATTTTCAGACATCAGTAAAATGCCCCTTGTATTCATAATCTATATATATAAAAGACTAACTGACTGACATCTCAATGCACCGCCTAAAGTAGGTAGTTTTACACTTTAGGTGGGCCCTGAGGATGGACTTCTGGGAATTAAAGGAAAGAAATGGAAATTCATCATTTTCATTCAGTCACTCATTTATTTTTTTATATATATGGATTTAAAATAAAGAGTAAATTACTTCATAGAAAACACGCACGAAGCCGCGGCAAATTGCTAGTTATATACAATTCGTTGACGATATTTGTATGTATTTTAAATGGCATAGGTTTAACAATATATCTAAGATGCAGCATTACAGAGGCCTTCAAGTATTAAATAAACACCAAAGGGGAAATTTGCTATGTTTTGCTTATTTTTGATGAAACTGGGAGAGGATCTTAATGGTGATTACGCCATATTACGATTTTTTCGTAAAGAAAGTTATAAGAGATTTTGTAAAAAAAAGTTCTGGAAGCACAGGAACGGGGTAAGAGCTTCGCTTACTTTTGCTCACAGGGGGAGCTGATCAAAGTGATTTAAACTCTACTTATGTCATAATTGAAAGATCTCTCAATGAACATGATTATTCGTGAGATATCGGTGACTCCTGAAGTTCAAATTATCAACTTTGGAAGTGGACTTCATTGGAAAACTATATACAAATTTAAACACTACATCTATAATATGTGAAATTGTATCAAGTTTTATTTTAATCAACAATATTTAAGTCAGCCGCAGTCATCGACGCCGCAGAGATAACATGGGTTAAGTTATAGATTTATATAATTTGGTTTTTCGACCATTAAAGTTATGTATTTAACGGGCTTCAACTACAAGAAGGTTATAATAAAAGATTAGTAAATTATGGAAGTAGTAATTAGTTAAGTACGATAAGAACTGAAACAAAAATAGTAACAATAAGTTAAGACATTGATTTATAAAATGGTCACATGCAATATTAAAAATTATTTTTGCGACAACTTAGTAAACATATTTCAGTGAACTTTACTTTGAATACACTTGTTTTTGTGTGAATACTCATTAAAATTCCATTTCTTAACTGTGGAGAATGTAATACGTCAATTTCCATCATCTTTTGTCAAATATTTTTTCTTTAAAAAAGTGTATATACTTGAACTTTTGTTTATGAACCTGAGTTTTAACAATAAAATGTTCTCTCCTTTTCATCTATTTAGGGATTGATTTTCAAAATAAATCCCGAATTGTTCCCTTAAGCATAATTCTAAGTAAAGGAACGTTCTCTGTCTCTAGTATGTTTGTATAAACAGGATTTTTTACTACTTAGACCTGTTTTACGATTCCGTAAGTGGGGTGGTAACGTATATAGTTAAGGACAGATTTACCTATCGAAGTATGTTTATGAGAGTTTTTGTAAAAAATGTATTCAATTTATGACTTACCTCCTTTTACCACTGTGGCGACTAAATACGAGTGTACAGTTTTACCAAGACTTCAAACTTGTATGGTGTTTTATTTGTATAAACACCACAATATTCTGTTAATAAATGTATTTTACACGTGTATATATAAGTACCAGTGATAATGTAATTGAGAGCGGGATTCGAAACACTAAACTGTATACATGAGTGTATTTAATAATGTGTGAGATTAAAAGAAAATGTTGGAGAAGTACAAAAGTGAATTAAAAATGAATTTACGAGAATAACTATTAGTCTTTTATTGTTTAAAAGTAACCTTTACTTATAAATTATTAGTAAATTAATACATTTGTACGAAAATTAATAAGTCTGACTAAGTTTATTTCCGAAATGGATAAATCGATTTTGATGAGATTTTTACTGATAAATAGAGGAGTTTTCAGAGTAATCTTTAGTTACGCCTTACCATAGGGCCTAAGCAGTAACGATAAAAGTTAATGAGACATACCATGAATAATGAGAAAATTAAAATCTACACTAATATTATAAAACTGAATAGTTTTGTTTGCTTGAACGCGCTAATCTTAGGAACTAATTGTCCGATTTAAAAATTTTCTTCAGTGTTAGATAGCTCATTTGTCGATAAAGGCTATACGCTATATATCATCACGCTAAGACAAATAGGAGCGGAGCGCCAATGAAGAATCTTTCAAAATCCATTTTTTGAGGGCTTGCGCTGAGTGCTTTGTGTAATAGGTACCTAAAACAACTCCTTAACGTACGTATTAAGCTTACGGTCAAAGTTAACGTTAGCTCAAAGTAACTATTCCACGTGGACGAAGTCGCGGACAGAAGCTAGTCATATATATATAAGGAAGTAAAAAATTACTTACTCTAGAGAAGTCGTAGGAAACAGTTTTCGGATGCTTAGAGGCTACTCCAGATTTGCTTATTTTTGATGACATGACATGATGATATAAATGTTTACGTAAGCATGGGGGGATAGGACTATTGTTAACTGGCGTACATGACAGATTATAAACTCTTTATTTCTAGACTTGTTAATTGCTGACCATGAATTAATAAGGAAACTAGATCAGATTAAAACAATGATATAAATGTTTACGTAAGCATGGGGGGGGATAGGACTATTGTTAACTATTGCTGTCAAGGGAGAGGGGTGGTCGGAAATTAAAAAAAAATCTGCGTTTATAACACTTGAACGACCCCTTACATTGATAATACTGTTAGTCCGATGAAGCTGTTAATGTCTTGCAAGGCCAATAACGTAGTCAGTTCGTAAAAAAATGATAATACTGGGCAAGCTGTATAAGATACATTAAAATAAAAGTATATTATATATCTGATAATTACCTACAGAAAAGTCCAGCATAGTATAACTAAGAATAACTTACAGTAATAATAATTTGACATATTAATTTTTTTAAAAATGGTGTTTTGGAAAGCTATTTACATGAATATAGTATTTATTGTTATTTCATTAATTATTTTAGTTATGTTAGGTTTATTTGTACTTTATAGTATACTAGCTGTGACGACGACTGCGTCCGCGTGGAACCTAATGTAAAAAAAATTGAGTAATAAAATCATCTAAATGTATTAAGTCCATTTACTTACCTACTTTTCTCTCGTATTGTCATTGTCATTTAAATTACATTATTTTTTGGTAGAGTGAACCTATTTTAATGATATCTAAGACTAAATGTTAGTCGATATGCTTTATGATTTTCTTGGTGAGGTTTTATCTTGAACGTAGTAATTTAGCAGTGATGCGTGTTCAAACAGACATTCTAAGAATTATTGAAATGTATTTTATTACTTACTAGCGGGCCCTGCAGACGTTGTCCCGCGCTGATTATAAAAAAAAACCTTGACAAATTATATACCAAAACCTTCCTCATGAATCACTTTATCTACTGGTGAAAACCGCATAAAAATCCGCTTAGTAATTTTTGAGTTTATCGCGAACAGACAGACAGACAGACGAAATATTAGTAACTAGGACATTAAAAAAATTAAAAAACGCCCGCTCGCATCCGAAGAGTCAACATCCGTCTGAAGATCCGCAACCCGTGTAATCGATTGTGGTCATTACATGTTAATCTGCAACATATTTTAATTAATTATATTTTACAGTTACGCACTAACAGTGTCAACCGAAGTCAGGTTCAACCGTGAATCAAGGACACGTTTTTTAATTCTTTCCATTGTTTCCGTTATTAATGTTTCGCTCCTTCTATTATTAGTTTCAGAAGTAACATTTTCAGATAATAAAATCAAACGTTTCTTGTCATAGTGAGACGTGGTAGCGGTCAATCAATTCAAGGCGGAAGTGCAAAGGAACGTCCAATACAATATTTAATAATGGATTTTCTGGAAAATAACGCCTACATCAATCAAAAACTCAACATCATTAAAAAGTGCCATAGCATCTTCTATATCTCTCCCTGCTGCAAACAAAATCAACCTATTGCTATTAGGCTGAAGAGTGCGACTCAATTGGGATTGGTTCCGTCCTAAAATAACCTGCTATCGAAAGATCTCTTTGCAGCTGCAATTGTTGCTATTCTAGCTACTTGCCAACTCTGAAACGCGACAAACTAAAGGGAAGTCACTATTGGTTTATAACCATTTATATTACAGTCGCGATACAGTCATGTAGATATCCCTACCATCCTGCATGGTTACTGGGCATGACCAAGAATACGATACACCTAAGGAAGCCTATTATAGCGGGTGTTGCAATGAGTGCTGTGCTATACAGTGATCACTTCACATCAACTGAAAAGCCACGTTTGTTTGTCTCTTTTATAAAATAAAGAAAAAAATCATCGCCCTACTTTCCCAAACAGTTTGACCGTGCAGAATACGCTACTTATTCAAACGTCGCTTGCATAAAATACCGCCGTTAATTTCGGCACACTCCTGGCGCACGAATAATGCATTTCTGGAACCTGCGTCCGCGTCCCCTCAAAAACTTAGTTGGTAACAATTATTTTTATTCATCCCGCGCTGGTAACACAATGGAGCGTTTCAAATTTCGAACGAAATTTGCGTTTTTGCATAAAACGGTAACGCGGG
The DNA here is from genome assembly GCA_036509395.1 of Antheraea yamamai. Classification (NCBI taxonomy): domain Eukaryota; kingdom Metazoa; phylum Arthropoda; class Insecta; order Lepidoptera; family Saturniidae; genus Antheraea; species Antheraea yamamai. The sequence continues at coordinate 12,828,274 of AP028450.1, forward strand.
GCGGCGCGTGCGCTTGCACATTAAAATATGTAGTAACCATGTCATATACTTTACTTAGGATATATAAATAAAAAATCAAATTTGTCATCACAAGAACGCATACAATTATTTTAGTATTCTTCTAAAAACACACATGTAAAGTACATAATTATTCGTTATACATAAAAAGTAGACAAACGAGAATACTATTTTTATATATTATCATTTTTAAATTTACTGTTATAGTTCTATGAGAACGTCATTTTACTCAGAAAAAAAATTCTCACAGCGAGTAAATATAAGTTTCAAAAACTCTTGTACGTCATTAGATTTATTTGATTAAAGATTTTAACTCGGAATATATTATCTTTGTCATTTTACTTAGGAACTGAGGACGTGTCAATGTAAGTGTAGGCACACAAGTATATTTGTACTCTATTCCAGCTTGTGATAACGTCCAGTCAGCCAGTCATTGTTACCATAGATAAGACACTGTATATAACACAGTATATAACTGATTGTTACGCTCGGTACGTAGGCGCACGCGTGGAATAAACCTTATACCTTGCATGACATATTATTGGATTCCCAGAATTGCCCATAATATAGAACACGAGCAATACAGTAAAGACTGTATACATCCTACATCATAATTATACACTTTACATAAGTCTATGTCTACTATATTAGAAAATTGTTATTTAAACTCATTTGTAAATATGCATCAGACTTCGAGCACTTTACTTTTGCTTTAATAAATATGAAACCACACTTTGCTAACATTTTTTCAAGAAAATGAATAGAAATAAAGAACACACTATTTTTATTTATCTTACTAACACTAAAATGATGAAATTTGTTTGTCTATACTAAACTATAAGAAATATAACACTCTTTCATTATTAAAACGTTGATTTCCTAAACAAAAATAATACAGTTCCCTACAATACAAAAACAAAAAAATTATCCACATTTCATATTTGTTATTATATAAATATGTATTGAAGTCAGCAGAGTCAAAGCCCAGTATATAAATCTAATGCAAAATTAATTAATATCAAATAATTTTATGTAAAATAATTTCCAACCTAATTTTACTACAATTAACGTTTCAAACGTTGTCACCCTGTTCAACTATTGTAAGCTATCGGATATTGTAATGCGTTCGATTGATAAAAGCGATACAGTTTCCTATTTTTTCCACAAATTTAAATGAAGTCCCCCTATAAGTAATAATATTTGCCATTTGCATGAAACGGGAGCGCAAATGCAAGTCTTTTTTTCATTTTATTCACCCGAATGAAAAAAAAATGATTTATTTGAAATGTCAATTTTATGTTATAATCTTTCTGTGACCATTAACCCAATAACATAAGCTTGGATGATTAATTTCGTTTTTTCTGAATAATATTAAAAATTATGTGCAATGTGGCATAAATAACTGAGTTTATTAAATACTAGCTTCTGCTTTTTGCTTTGATCTAATGTAGATTTAGGTAATAAAATATAGCTCATGTTAATAGCTGCTAATGTAGCTTTCGATATGTGAAAGAATTCGTAAAATAGGTAAAGTATTTTTTTAATTTATCCATACAAACATAAATTCAATCTTTTCTATTTATAATCTATTACCTTTTGTTCGCGGCTTTTATTTCAAACGTGAATTTTAAATTGATCGATTGATCCGTTAAGGCGTCAAACTGTAACAAACAAACACACTTAGGAATTTATAATATTAGTTAGGATATAAGTAAAAATCAGTTACCGTTTGGCTGTAAGCGACTTAAGAACAGCTACAATTACTTGGCTAATTCTTATTGTTATGTTGGTAATTGTTAGGACAATGTATTTAAAAAATATATGAAAAAATATAAATTTTTGGTAATAAATCTTTTATTACAAAAGCGGTCTCTAGCTAAACATCTGGTTTAAGTTTTTTATGCAACCTACTCTGAATAGCATTCTTTCAATTCGATCTCATCATTCAAAAACGTTCCATTACATACAGATATTTTGCAAACAATTTCAATTTATCAATAATATTTTTGTTCATATCTTCATTAAGATAAATTAATTAATTATACGTTAAGTTGATTATCATTAATGTAATATTTTAGTTAAATGAAAATAGTGTATAAAATAATTGAAATAAGCAATTTATAAGATTTATATATTACGGCAAAGTGCGTTAGGTGGCACAACAATATAATGACAGATTAAATACACTATCAGATGTCAATAGTATCCAGTAGATTTACTTGTGAATGTTTAAAATTGTTTAATTTATTTACTTCTTCCAAATTAATTATACCCACGAAATCCATAATTTACTATGAAACTTCTTTTGCCGGCAAATAGAGATACAGTTACAACAATAGAATAAGAACTTAGACAAGTGTTAGAGAATATTTAAATTAAAATAATGTCCATCTGTAAACAAGGGTAAAACACTCTTTTGTGAACAAACTTTTTTTAAGTAAGAGTTCAATGGGTATTTAACTTTTTTGTAATAACACGGCAAGTGTTCTTTTAAGTTTAACATGTCTAAGGGTTAAATCTATAGAGCGTACTTAACCTGAGCTCAGTTTAAACTTTTGCTAAGTAGTTACGCAGCGCAATCTTAGGTTTCGAATTTATAGTGTAATTACGCTTAGCTTATGCTTTATTATTATTAGCTTTGTTTCAACAGCGCTTCGAGTCTGTAAAATGTCTTTGATTGTAAAAAATAAATTGATTCATACATACTGAAAAAATGAAAGAAAGAAATCAACCAAGAATGAAGCAAACAATGGAACCCTTTTTTCGCATTTCTGCAATCTAGGATCAAACAAATGACAATCAAGTAATAATGATAATCAAAAAATTATAGAAATATTACTGTACATTATTATTTTATCATACTTTTTTATTCTATTTTATTCTATTTAACTTAGCTTAGCACAAGCTAAGACAGAACTCTTAAGTCTATCTATACAATCAAACCTTTTTCGCAATTATATTTAAATGTAAAAATCTCTTAACAAAACTCTATAACTCTTTGACGCGTCTTCTCTGTCAATTTTTATATCAAGGAACATGATAGAAATCAAAGAATAAAAATATGATGCAAGAAAATCCTTACCCGATACCGGCATCGCAGACGCAGCCATTCCTGGACCTTGTTAAGGAACCAGCACCGATCGTCACTGAAATTAAGGTATGTATTTTACAATAACCTTTGAGCCCAGGATACACATACTTGCTACTTGCACAAAAGCATGCCAGTTACTGGTAAGAACAAGCTACTGGCATGTGTATTGAGATTCTGGCCGTAACTCGCATGCCAGTACAAAGCATACCGCGAGATCGCAGTTCGTTTGATTTTTTACCAGCACCTGATACGCCATTGACAGGCATGTGTATTCTGGGCCTTAGGGAGAGTAATTTCATTTGCCTTTAGAATTTTTTGGTACTGGTGTATTAAATACACCGCGCTCGCCGACCGCTGCCGCGGCCGTCTCGCGTTATTTTTGCCGCGTCTAACCTAACTTAACCAAACCGAGATGAAAATGTATTGTTTTAACTTGAAAATCAGCAAGTTGGTAATATACAAAATTACCAGTGATTGTTCGGATATGATACATAACCTCAGAACTTTGATCATAAATATCTTAGTAACTATGACTTTCCGCGGGGAGGGGAAATCACCCCTTTCCTGCTCCTATCCCCTTCAATCTTTATATCAAGATGCGAATTTCAAATGCAGCCCTTTTAAACACTTTTATATTTCAAAAGACTCTTGCTCTTTTATTTTGGTTAGGTTCGGTTAAACTGCGAAAAAAGAGAACGCGAGCCGGCCGCGGCAGCGATCGGCGAGCGCCGTGCATTTAATACACAAGTACCAATTTTTTTAGGTCTATAATATATGCAGATATATAAGTCTGGCAACACACACCACTTTATTGGCTGTACATTATGTTAACACCTCACCTTGAAGAGTTATTGGCGGGATTTTGAAATGTCATGTAATGGTTTTTATATTTTATCCATAATCTTGTGTATCTGGCTCTACACTATGTAATATTGGTAATGTTGTATGTAACATAGTTTGGTTATTGTGCATAAGTAACGTGGATGGGAAATAATAGCACGGATTAATTAGCGTGGATTCACAATTGCCACAAAAACTCCCTGGAAAGTTCTAACAAGACGGCCGCCATCTTGTTAGAACATTGAAATGATCGCAAGAAACTTATAATATCATTACCTACTCGACAATGGCGGTAATAATCTATTAAAAGATAGGTTGTCAACAACCTTTCAAATCTCGTGAAGTTACTTACGTATTAACGCCACTGCAGTGCGCTCGCCGACCGCTATCGTGGCCGGCACGTAATTTCTTTATATCGCAAATTTAAACTAACCTAACCAATTTATTTTTCTCAATTTTTCCGTCTCAGTTCGGTTAGGTTAGGTTAGACTTGCGAGTACAGTTCTCCTCCCCAACACGGGGGGGCCGGGTGCCGCCTGCCGCCGCCTTTACATGGGGGTCGTTCGGTCCATGGCTGCCTACGGGGCACCGTTGTGGGTCGACGCCCTCAATGCCACCAATATCCGTGCGCTGCGAGCTGCGCAGCGTACCGTGGCGTTGAGGGTGATACGAGGGTACCGAACGGTGTCCTCGGCGGCGGCCATGGTGCTGGCTGGCTCCCTTCCCTGGGAGCTAGAGGCGGAGGTGCTTGCCGCCGTATATACTTATACGGCGGCTAAGAAACGGATGAGGGAGCCTCTGGCTCCCAGGGAAATAGAGGAAATGAGAAAGAAAGAAAGAGAAGCGAGGATGGAGAGTTGGAGGCGGGACCTGGCGGACGCGCGTTACGGTCGATACACGATCGACGCCGTCCGTCCGGTCCTGCCGGAATGGAATCAGAGGAAGTGGGGCTCCCTGACGTTCCGTCTGGTGCAGGTGCTGACCGGGCACGGGTGCTTCGGTTGGTACCTGCATCGGATGGCACGCAGGGAGCCAACCGCCGTATGCCATCAGTGCGGCGTTGACCCGGACACCGCGCAGCACACTTTGTCTGAGTGTGCTGCGTGGGAGGAGCAGCGTCGCACTCTGGCTGCGGCGGTAGGGCGGGACCTCTCACTGCCGAGCGTGGTTGCGGCCATGCTCGGCAGTGAGGATGTATGGAACGCAATGGCCTCCTTCTGCGAGGAAGTCGTCTCGCAGAAGGAGGCGGCGGAGAGGGTCCGTGAGGAAGACCCTCAAAGTGGCCGTCTCCGCCAACGGAGGACAGGCAGGAGGAGGCGGCAGTTTGACCGCCTCCTCCCACCGTAACCGGATCTAGGGAAGATGGGTCGGGGGGCCCATCTTCCCATTGCACAGATCCGGCGGACGGAGGAGACGGTCGGTGTGTACGCGGCTGTCTCCTAACAGGACGGGGCCCGGCGGCGGCGCTTTCGCTGCTGGGCCAACCGCTGGGGTGGCACGATGAAGTCTATAGAGATCTCGTGCCGCCCCAACTATAGCGGCAGACGTACACCGTGGGGTTTTAGTCCGTGCGAGTCGGACATAACCCACCCTCTCCCCCGAGAGGGTGGTGTATCCATAAGGGATTTCCCCACGCTAAAAAAAAAAAAAAAAAAAAAAAAAAAAAAAAAAAAAAAAGACTTGCGAGTACAGTGACTTGCGATAATTGTCGCGTTTCGGGATTAGTTATATTTCTGGAAGGGCTATCATACTTTGTATGTCAGCACCCTGTTTGGGGATCCTTGGGGGCGCCCGTACAGGATTGTACGAATGAAGTTACAATCCTGGGCGCCCCCGGCGACGGAGACCCTCCGGCCGGAGGTGGTAGCGAGGGTCGTGGGAGAACTGTTCCCCGACCCTCCGATGCTACCGGCTCCTCCCATGCCTCCGCCTCGGGAGGCAGTCGAGGAGGTGCTCGACGGTCCTCCCCCTCCGATAACGGAGGAGGAGATGGGGAGGGCTGTTGAGCGCCTCCTCAACCGGCGAAGAGCGCCCGGCCCTGATGGGGTCCCGGGTCGGGTGCTCGGCCTCGCCTTGGGCCAATTAGGGGGGTGGCTTCGGGAGCTGTTTGACCGGTGTCTTTTGGTCGGGCAGTTCCCGAAGCCCTGGAAGCTTGGGCGGCTCTGCCTCATGGCAAAGGCAGGCCGCCCTCCGGACTGCGCGTCCGCGTATCGGCCCCTCGTCCTGCTGGACGACGCCGGGAAGGTGCTGGAGAGGATTATCTCCTCCCGGGTCGTCCAGCACCCAGAGGGCGTGGGGCCGAATCTGGCGGACGCGCAGTATGGCTTCCGGACAGGGTGTTCCACGGTGGACGCCCTGTCCCTCCTTAAGTCGCTGTCTGCGGAGGCGACCTCCCAGGGGGAAAGGGTGTTGGCGGTGTCCCTTGACATCGCCAACGCCTTCAACACCCTGCCGCATGGCGTCATACGGGAGGCGCTCCGATATTTCGGAGTGCCCCCGTACCTGCGGCGGGTGTTGGAGGCATACCTCGTGGGTAGGGAGGTCGCCTACGTAGACGGCGACGGGCGTATGGTCCGGCGGGCCACAAGGCGGGGGGTTCCACAGGGGTCGGCCTTGGGGCCGCTCCTGTGGAACATGGGCTACGACTGGGTGCTCCGCGGCGTGCTCCCATATGGGGCACGCCTCATATGTTACGCGGATGACACCCTAGTCGTAGCCCGGGGGGGAGAGTGGAGGGAGGTGGAGCGCCTGGCCACGATGGCCACAACCCTCGTGGTCAGGCGCATCAGGAGGTTGGGCCTCAGGGTGGCCCTAGAAAAGACCGAGGCCCTACTCTTTCATGGACCTCGGCGGGGGCCACCACCTGGGGCCCATATAGTGGTGGAGGGTGCTCGGATCAGGGTGGGAACCCAGATGAAACATCTGGGCCTCACCCTGGACGGGCGCTGGCGGTTCGAGCCCCACTTTGCGGGGCTCGGACCGCGAATTGCTGGGGCGGCGGCGGCACTCGGCCGGTTACTCCCCAACATAGGGGGGCCGGGCGCCGGGTGCCGCCGACTCTACATGGGAGTCGTGCGGGCGATGGCCGCCTACGGAGCACCGGTCTGGGCCGATGCCCTCGGTGCCGCCAACGTGCGCGCGCTTCGCAATGCGCAACGCACGGTGGCACTGAGGGCGATCCGGGCGTACCGGACGGTGTCCTCAGCGGCGGCCTTCACGCTCGCCGGCTCCCTACCCTGGGAGCTGGAGGCAGGAGTTCTCGCCGCCGTGTACGAATTCACGGCGGCGAGGAAACGAAGGGGGGAGCCTCCAGCTCCCAGGGAGGTAGAGGCGGAAAGACGGCGTCTACGAACAGACGCCGTCGAAAGGTGGCAGCAGGACCTGGCGGACGAGCGGTTCGGGCGGTTTACCATAGACGCCGTCCGCCCGGTCCTGCGGGAGTGGATTTCAAGGGAGTGGGGCTCCCTGACGTTTCGACTGGTGCAGGTACTCACCGGACACGGTTGTTTCGGGTGGTACCTGCACCGGATCGCACGCAGGGAGCCGACCGCCGCCTGTCACGAGTGCGGCGCTGTCGAAGATACCGCGCAGCACACTCTGTCTGAGTGTGCTGCGTGGGGGGAGCAGCGCCGCATTCTGGCGGCGGCGGTAGGACCGGACTTATCGCTGCCGAGCGTGGTCTCGGCCATGCTCGGCAGCGAACAGGCGTGGCGAGCGATGTCCTCCTTCTGCGAGGACGTCATCTCGCAGAAGGAGGCGGCGGAGAGGGCCCGCGAGGCAGACCCGCTAAGTGGCCGTCTCCGCCAACGGAGGATTGGCAGGAGGAGGCGGCGCTTTGCCCAACTCCTCCTGCCACCGTAGCCGGACCTGAGGGGGTGGGCCGGGGGGCCCATCTCCTCATTGCGGCATTATACGGTCTGATCATAAAGGACTAATTGTTAAAATAAACTGTAAAAAACCTAGCACTGAGTATAAGAAAACAGCTAGACTAACATCCCAAACTAGATTAGATCGTTTAAATCACAATATTCTTCAAAGATTATCATCTAATAATTTTAGCAATCAAGATCCAAATGAGGATTATGACAGCTTGTTCAATATCATAAGGACGGAATTTAATAAACACTGCCCAAGAAAAGTTGTTAATGTAAAAAATAAAAATAATTTTAGTGAATGGGCTACCATAGGAATTAAAAAAAGTAGAGATCGACTATACGATTTGTATTATAGGAGATCATTAACTAGCGATGAATCCTTTCATTCTTATGTCAGAAATTATTCTAAAATTTTTAAACGTGTTTGTGTAGCTGCCAAAGCAAAATTTTTAGGAAATAAAGTACTTGAGTCTAGTAATAAGACCAAGACTGTCTGGCATATTATAAATAAAGAATTAGGGAAAAATAAAATAAATGATAATACGCATAATCTAGATGTTGATGGAGTACTAATTTCAAACAGTTCAGAGGTAGTGACTGTTTTCCAAGATTATTTCACAAATATACCTCTACAGGTAACAAAAAATATTAATTCATCAGCCCATGGTGCCGTATCATTTTTAAAAAGTCTGAGGGCACCTGTAAAGTCAAAATTTAATTTTACATCTATTAGTGCAGGTGAAATAATAAGGACTTTTAAACTTTTAAATTTGAAACATACTGAAGACATATGGGGAATGTCGGTAATGGTAGTGCAGTCCTTAATTATCAATATTTCACCATATTTAGCTAACATATTTAATAAGTGTATAGCACAAGGAACCTTCCCCAATCTAATGAAAATAAGTAAAGTAGTTCCTTTATTTAAATCAGGCTGTAGAAATAGTCTTGGAAATTATAGACCAATTTCTGTACTTCCGTCGTTAAGCAAAATTTTTGAGAAGATTATGCTTAAGCAATTAGTAGGATATTTTAAAGCGCAAGAGATTCTGGATGATCGACAGTTTGGCTTCACAAAATCAAAATCGACTACTGACGCTGGTGCAACGCTTTTAAGTAATATATTACGGGCTTGGGAAGGATCGCAGGATGCAATTGGTGTGTTTTGTGATCTATCTAAGGCCTTTGACTGCGTTGACCATAGTACTCTCATTCTGAAATTAAAACATTACGGTGTTTGTGGAGTCTCTCTCGATCTTCTTGTCTCCTATTTAAAAGATCGCTGTCATAAAGTTAGTATAGACGGGGCAACGTCTGCGGGATCCTTGACTCAAATTGGCGTTCCACAGGGTTCCATTTTAGGGCCGTTTTTGTTTCTCGTATATATAAATGATCTGCCGCTAGTGGTTGATAACTGTGCAGATGTAGTTCTTTTCGCGGATGACACTTCGCTTATATTTCAGGTAAAAAGAATAGATTCCGAGTTTACGTATCTAAGCAGTATTTTAAATAAAATTTCCGATTGGTTCGCATTAAATAATTTATTGCTAAACGCAGCCAAAACAAAGTGCATAAGATTTACCTTACCTAATGTTCCACCAACTGATAGTAAAATCGAGATCCAAGGGAATCTAGTTGGCTTAGTTGACAATACTGTGTTCCTGGGTATCACACTTGATTCTAAATTACAATGGGGTCCTCATATAAAAAAATTGGCTGGAAGATTAAGTTCTGCTGCGTTCGCCATTCGAAAAATTCGCCAGCTAACAAATATTGCCACTGCTAGGTTGGTCTACTTCGCTTACTTCCATAGCTTAATGTCTTATGGCATTTTGTTGTGGGGGGCCGCAGCTGAGGTAGACACCATATTCCTACTACAAAAACGGGCAGTTCGAGCAATCTATGATTTGGGACCTCGTGAATCATTAAAGACTAAGTTTCAGGAATTCGGTATTTTAACTCTGCCCTCTCAATATATTCTTGAGAATTTGATGTACGTCCGGAAAAACTTAGGTAATCTAGATTTAGTAAAAGACCGACATAATATAAATACTAGAAACCATAACAAACTGGTCACTCCATGTTTCAGGCTTACTAAGACCAGTAACAGTTTTTTAGGTAATAGTGTTAGATTTTATAACAAAGTCCCAAAACACATTACCGATTTGCCGGATAGTAGGTTCAAGTGTTATGTCAAGCGGGTCTTAATACATAAAGGTTATTACAGGGTGGATCAGTATGTGAACGATAGCGACGTCTGGAAGTGACGCCTCTCTCTGTGCAACCACTAAAAACGAATGTAGCTTTATTGGTGTGTTAATAAAAAAAAATATATGTTAGTTACTATGAAAAGATAAACCAGATCGAGTTTCTTGCCGGTTCTTCTCGATGACTGGGTTGTTTTCCGAACCGGTGGTAGTTTTGACGTTCATAAGTGCCTTCTCAGGGCCTAAATTGAATAAAGAGTATTTTGATTTTGATTTTGATTGCACAGGTCCGGCGGACGAGGGGGGGCAGCCGGCGTGTACCCGGTCTGTCCCTCTATAGGTAGGAGCCCGGCGGTCACCTTCCGCCGGGCGGACCGTGGGGGCGGCTCTACAAGGTTGATTAGCTTGAACGATCCCTTGCCGCCCCCACACAACGGTCTGTCGGTACACCGTGGGGTTTTAGTCCGTGCGAGTCGGACATAACCCACTCTCTCCCCCGGGAGGGTGGGTATCCATAAGGGATTTCCCCACGTTAAAAAAAAAAAAAAAAAAAGACTTGCGAAACAAAGAAAGCGCGAGCCGGCCTCGGCAACGGTCGGCCAGCGCACTGCGGTGGCGTTAATACGTAAGTGCCCTCGTGAATGATTAGTGATTGAGAAAATTATTATTTTATCAGGTACCAGAGGTAAAGACAACTCCACCACATCTCAACGAATTAACTCCAGTAGACCGACTGTTCATAACAAAACGATTACGAGTGAAGAACGTCTTATTCTTGAGGGGAAAGAAGAACAAATTCTTCGTCAGCACACCCGACCAGAACCTCGTGTACACCGTTGAAGAAGAAAATAGGTAATTATATCCTTTGGAACATTTATAGGTTACGAAAGAGACTGGTTTTCACATATTTCTGGAACACAAGGACAAGTGCCTGCTTACAGATTTTTAACTTAAAGTTAGTTAGTGATAATAAAATTATATTTTTTTAAAATAACAGGGAGCAGTGAAATTTCTAAATAATAAGGTTAAACGTTTCATGCATAGGACTATAGGAAAAAAAAATCTTTACTGAACCGAGAACGCATTTAAATTCCCATTTGTACACTTTACATTTGGTTAATAATATTATAATAAATCAATAATACCTGGTTTTGAATATTATATAAATGAGAGAATATTAAACCATAGATTCTGAAAATTTCATTGAGAAAACGTTTCATTGAAATATTTTGTTAAAAAAAAAAAAAAAAAAAAACAGTCGAATTGATAACCTCCTCCTTTTTTTGAAGTCGGTTAAAAAGCTCTTCAAATTTTCATTAAAAAAAGTTAAGGAAAAATGATAATTTTTAGAAACTGTTTCAGGGTTTAATTATCCCTAGTGATTATCTCACAATTATATAAATACTTGAGGTGATCTAACCCTACTGCATTATCATAGTTTGCTATTTAAAAAGCCAGTATAATAGTTTCAGCTAACCCTTAGATCTTTCAAAGTACATTGAGACAGAGTGAGACATCCGGCTAAGATTGATTTGCTCTGATTGTATAAAGCGTTTTCTCTCTCTCTCTCACTCTCGCACAGCTCAATGACTGCGATAGACAAAGATGACGCTATACGAAACGACGTACCAAATCAACAGCCGGGTATTTTGGTCAACATAACGTTATCTCTTTAGATGGTGGGTGGGCTACTTCTGCTACGGCCTTCGGCCCCTGCAGCTACGAGTCTGTAATATACGAGGTGTTGAAGTGATGAGGATAAGTCGACCATTCGCCTGCACGTCCAGGGTGATGCCCTGCCAGCTGCAGAGGCTCGAGGTGTACGCACCACCAGATAACATGATCGGAACAGTAGAACAGCAGTGGTCAGCCGTGAGACCCTTGTATTTGGTCAGAAATGGCGATGGTCAAGTCGTGTTTTGGATACGAGGTGAGGAGAAACATTTTAAAAAGTTTCATATAAAATTTACGTAGTTATTTGTGATCATCTTTTAAATGAAAAAAAGATGTAACAGTCTGGCATCGAGTCCATAGTCACTCGAGATTACCTAGATTCAAAAGTAAAGGGAAATAACAGACCTAAATGGAGTCAGTCATCAATGAAGTGTCGTAACGCATGACTATATACATGGTCATTTTATTCTAAATAATATTATAAATCCGATTGTGAGTCTGTTCGTTTGTTACGCTGTCCCACCGCAATTACTGAGCCGATCGTTATAAAATTTTGCATACACATGTGTACATAAAGGGACAGAGGCTTTCATCCAGAGAAAATGTACCTACTCTTCCCGAAGATAGGTCAAATCTACATTTATACAAGTGAAGCCGCGGACAAAAGCTAGTTGTCGATAAAAGAGACAGAATGTGGTTCTAATCTCCCAAGCAATTTATATTATACATTAAACTAATATAATAAAAAATACAGGCAAATTATATACCTAATTCTTCCTCATGCATCACTCTATATACTGGTGAAAACCACATGAAAATCCGTTCAGTAGTTTTTTGAGTTTATCGCGAACAGACAGACAGACGCGGCAGAGGACTTTGTTTTATACGATGTAACGATGAGAGGTGTTTATTAATGTTCAGAATAAATGTAAATAATAATGATTCATTGTGTTACTTAGAATGTGAATAACACAGTATATATATCCTTTCTGAGCACTATACAGATACGTTTTTCCACGGCCTTTGTACAATAATTGAAAAATATGAATTTCTCTGCATCAGGCGACGATAATACGTTATATATTGAAAAAGAGGTCGCTCTGATTGCAGCCTTTTACAAGTATAAGCTTGTATATATAGTTTACGTTGCAGGTCCTTACTTCACTATCAGCTGCTTCAACGATGTTAAGTTTGAAATCAGCAGACGAGACGGTACACCAGTGGGAGGGACCTGTCAACGTTGGCAGGGGCTCACACATGCGCTGTTTTTTGCGCCTATCACTGACAGGTTTGTTACTTCTTGGGGTCTGTCGTATCACTATGTGGCGACTTTGATGCGGCGAATTTTGAAGGGGCAACGTAAATGCTTGCTGGTGTTGGGTTCGGACCATTAGCTTAAACTTCGCTAAGCAGTTACTTAGCGCAATTTTAGGTTTCGAATTTATAGTCAAATTACGCTTAGCTTGTGATTAACTTTGTTCCAATAGCGCATCGAGTCTGTAAAATGTATTTAATTGTAAAAAATAAATTGAACCATGCATAATAAAAGAATATTGAAAAAATGCAAGAACTAAGTCAACCGAGAATAAAACAATGGAAGTCTTTTTCATATTTATGTAAAGAAGGATCAAGCCAATGACAGGGAAGTAATAATGATAATCGTAAAAATATAGAAATGCTACTGTTACATTATTATTTTCTTACACTTTTTTTATTCGCATAAGTAATTTTCTTTGTCTCTTTATTTTAACGAGGCTTCAGTACATCCTTGATGACTATTCCAGCCTCATAAGGTAACTCACTTGGATTAATAAGGCATCAAATTTATAAAATACTATAGTCACACCACATACAGAATGTCCCAATACAATATTCACCTCTCCAGGACTCTAAAAACATTTTTTGGCGTAATTCTTTGGTTCGGCCACATTCCCATAACATATGACAAACAACACAACAACTTCACGAAGCGGAGATGAATACCAAAGTTTTTCGTTGAGTTTGATGACTTGAACTTAGCTCAGCTCAAGCTGGACTTAAAGCTGAGATAGTCTGAGTTCGCTCTATGGATTTCACCCTTAAAAGAGCGTGTAGGCTATGTTTACTGACGTAAGGTATCTGACGTCTAGGATAGATTGATCGCCCGACGGTAGCCGAGTGTCAACGAGACGGGCCGA